>CM050921.1:10818931-10933931 GCA_027742785.1 Vigna reflexopilosa
ATGCAAATTTATTATTGAATTAGTTTTATTGCTCAATTTAAAATTATTGCAATTCTATAATTTTAAAGGTAATCGATATTTTCATTTTAAAAATGTCATGATGTGAAGATAAGATGAAAAAGTAAAAATTATAAAGTAAAAATCCTATTATTAAAAGTTCCAATTAATTAATTAGTTAATTAATGGAAATCATCCTAATATGACTTTAACTAATTAACGCCGGAAACCTACGCACACTTAAACATTAATATAGTTAAAATCTTAGGAACGAAATGCCTAGTTAATTAATGAAACACTTAACTCTAACACTAGACCTCCTAAATGAAATTAATTAATCAATTCATCTATTTTTCATCATTAATCTTTCATTTTTATTCTTATTAGTTAATTATAATGCACTACGATCATTTTTTGTTGTTTTAATAAATGCATATAACAAAAATAAACTCTTAAATTTTTTAAAATTGTAAAATATCTTTCATAAAAATGTATTTCTTTTTAAAGTATGTATTTGGGGACTAGATAACGTATATGATTCTACAACATATATTCCTTGATATGCAAAAGATATTCTAGCATTTTGTAACGGAAAAAAATCTAGAAAATTAAAACCTGCGCGAATTATATCTTTTCATATTAATTAGCTTTATACACCTTTTAATTTCTAATTAAAGCTTTTATTAACAATAATCTCCTTGCTTTAATACAAACTTGATGCGGTTTATTCATCAACAAAAAAACGTTAGCAACGTTTTGTGCCTGTCTTAAAAGTTACTATTATAGTAAAATTACAAAAAAGTAATATAAAAGATTAAGTTGAATAGAAAATAATGGGACATCTTATATGATAAAAAGAGAAAACTTTGAATAGAAAAACATATTTAATAATCATTGATGATTTTACCAAATATCAATTCAAGGAAATCTACTCATAAGAGCTTTTCCCATATACTTAAGAAAAAGTACTTCTATTTTGACATCTTAACTTTACACTTAATCTTACAGTTCTAGTTTTATGATAAGAAATGAAAAACAATATTCCGAAATTGAGTTTGTTTCTCTATTTTATTTATTTAGTATCTTTTGCTTTCCCAGCTCAATACTGCAGAATATCAACTAATCACTACATTCTAAAACTGTTTGTAAATATCAGATTATGAAGTTGGAAGAGTAGAACCACACTCCAGAACTTGTTCATCCATCCTACTTCTCTCTATCTCTTCAGCTTGATCTACTTCTGATGCTGAACTGGACTTGTCAAACTCATTTCTATATCTGAGAGTAAAAACATCGTGTGCTTTTCGTTCTGTTTCTGCAACATGAAAGATCAGTGTTTTAGTTTAGCTACTGAGTGAAATGGTATTTCCTTTATAGATAAAACTGGAAGAACAACCAAAAATATGTTCAAGTGCATACCTCTTGTTACACCTGACTGGGGAGATGGAATCCTTGTCAGAAACTTCTGGCACATGATAGTTTCCTGAAAATCTAGGAAAGCACAGTCCAAGAACTGTGACCTGTCAAAATTTGACATCTGTGCAAAGCCAAAAGATTTGGTCCAAGTTTCTAGCACAGCAGGAACAGCAGGCAAGACTAATCTCTCCACTCCCAGATGCACCAGGTTCTGATGAAAGAAAAATTCAACTGAGATAACTATCTTAAAACTTCAGAAAATAACTTGAACAATGCAGTAGTGATAATAACTTTTGTAAGAGAAATAGGCAGAGTAGCATACATTTGCATGCCTTTTATGTTACCTTCTCAAGCTCATTCATTAAAATTCGACACATTCCAAGTCGACGATATTGTATTCTGGTACCTACAAGTGGTACCTCAGCTACTTTCTGTCCAAACACCCTATAAAATGAAATGGCATGTCAGATGACCATGAAATGAACTAGTATATAACACTGCTTCATACTACTGCATAATCCTTCACTCACCTAATAGTTGCTACACTAATCAATTCTTCATTTTGCTCCAGAAGTACACTGTAGAAACCCTGGAAATTCAATCGATTGAGCTCAGACCTACAAGTTTCCAAAATGCAGATATCAGGCATTGCCTCTGAGGATATAACAAAAATCATGAACATAGACAATGTACACTCAAGAAAAAACCCATTAGTAAATCTTTGGTTTAGTCTTAAAACACTAACTATTCACAATGTCATCATGGGCATAGTGTTCCACATTGACCAAGAACAGAAGCATTGTTTAATTCACATTGATAAGCAAATCTTGAAATTTTAGTTGAAAATTGTGTATACCTAAATTAGCCACAGCTATTTACTCTTGAAAAAAGCTTCCAGCTAACATAGAAATGTGATAAATGGAATCTAAGCCAAAGATTTACATATTCAACTCAGGATGCTACAAGAAAGAACTGAGTATCACACAAACACAATATGCAAATAATTCTTTTAAACATAACGAACATGAATAAAACGATAAGAATGTCAGACCTGGAGTTGAATATAACATCATCAATGATATCTCTACCAGTGAAAGGGTTCTTTAGGGGATCAAAACACCCATGCATCACCGAAAGTGCAACACTGAGTTTGCTGTATTTCTCTGCCAATGAGTCATTCAGAGAACTGCCAACATCAGAACTCTTAGAGTTGTTAAACTTCTCCAATGTCCAAGTTAGATTGTTCGGACCCACAATAAGTGGCTTTCCTAATAGACTTTGTAGGCCTGCATATATCTGCAACAAATATACAAAAGTAAATGTTACTAGCAGTATATAATGAAGACACGGAGCCTTAAAATTAAATGTGTTCTTCTTGCCATGTCTTAAACACCCTATCTTAACAACATATACCCATCATCTAAATCTTCCATTGTTGACAGGTAATTAGCTATTAAAGTGAAAACCATATATTAAAAAGCACACGTGACCTGAATAAAGAACTCAACTCTAGGACAAGAAACCATTAGTTCCATAAAATCTCATGTTGAATAGTTAACTAGAATTACATGTGGGGAAGAACTGACAACAATTCAATTTTTTTTTTATATAAATAGGGTAATGCTTTCAGTGAATGTAAAACCACAATAAATAGAAAAGCAGAACAGGAAAGAAAAGAAAGCCGAAAAGGAGATAAAGCAGATTAATTAATTTCATGCAGATTAAGATTAAATTTGTCCTAATTATAGAAGAAAAATAGGTGGATTTGATGTACCTGTTCACACTCTTTTCCACAGAACCAATTTTCCATATATCTTCTTGACTCATCCTTTTCTCTATTTTTCAAGCATCCAACGTGATCTACACAGAGTTGACAAAAGATGGCATACACATTACTCTATTGATCAACATTTGCTGTCATTCACAATAACAAAACTTAAGAAAGGAATTTTGGAAATTTTGAACCAAATATGCAAATCAGCTTACATTTATGTTCACATTGAACGCAAGTAAGAAAAAGTACATTCTCAGACTCTTCTGTTTTGATTTGGCTGCAAATCGCACAACAACATGATGGGCAAAACCAGTCACCATGAGGGATATCCTACACATGTAGAGGAAAATCAGACAAATGCAAGACCAGTTATTCATATATGAAAGTAATGAATTGCAGTAACCACAAATTGGAAAAAGGTAATAGTACACAGAGATAACAGTTAATTGGCATAATTGAAAAGAAAAACAGTTAACATACATTCAAACCAAGACATGTCTTATGAAATGCGGATGGACATTGGTCGCATAATATAAGTTCACCACCATATTGACAGACAGAACAAATGTCGTCATTCTCTCCTCTCAACAGATCATTGCATGGTCTGTTCATATCTTCCCTTGTTCTATCATCGTGCATTTCTTTTATCATGCAATCTAAGAGTGACCTACCATTCTTCAAAAATATGCTGGCAGAAGGCCTGCAGTCACCACTTCCACCAGCATGATTTACAAAGCCCCGAATACCATATATTTTCTGGCAACAGCTACACTTAATCCCATCATAAGTAATCCTCCCCTGAGCTGAATCAGTGTTACTACCTCCTTCTGCCCAGTAATAGACCTTACATCTTGGCATCAGCACCCCCCTACCCATTAACCAAGATACAACATTTTGAGGTCGTTGGTGTGACAGACTTGGGGCAGACAGCACCCTTTTGCTTGATCTTAGACATTCTGTACGTGACCCTTTCATGTCGCCCTTTGGCATGATGGCCTTTGAATTCCTGGTGTGTTTATGTTTTCTACTCTCAGTTGATACACTTGCTGGTGAAGCAGTATGCACTTCAGGCTCTTTTCGAAGAAAATGGGACAAGGTTTGCGATAGATCATCACTATCAACATGCCCAACACTTTCCTTTGGAGAACAAACATCTAGATCCTGGTCATTTGGGGGTAGGTCTGAAAGCAAAAGTGAAATATCAGAGTCATTTGCAGAACCCATCCTACTGTGGTCAACTTGGGGATGCACAGTGTTCACGTTGGACTCCAATTGAATGTGTGTCAAGACTTGAACAATTGAAGCGTAAAACTTCTCGTCCTGTGCATCAGGTGACTTGTACCTGTAGCATCCACGTCCACGTCCAGGATAATGTCTACTATCTCTCCACTCGATTTTCCATCCAAGATACGCTAGATGCTTCCATACTTTAATCTTCAAAAGTTCCCTAATGGTCTTGCTACCACGTCCAAGTAAATACTGGTTAACAACATCAGGACAGAATTCAACCTTGCTCAGTACCACAGGTTTCCAACTAATGGACACTGACCTTCTGCGTTTTCTCTTCTTTGAACAACAGGTAACAGCCTGCTTTATTTCACCAGCACCAATCATGATCTCCTGAATAGGAGATACAGGTTCCTCCTGTAAAATAATTTTCTTCTCTGATGCCCCATCCATCAAAGGATCTCTATCGCATTCCTCTTGAAAGCAAATGATGTTACCACTTTTTTCCATAGAGCAATCTGAAACTCCAATGTCAGAACCAAATATATTAGTGTGTGCAGAATCACAATGAAAGTTGTCAGTAGGTTCAACTGAGTTCATTTCTGGTGTTTCTTTCAAGAATTCCTTAGGAAGGTTTAAAGCTGGCAAAACTTCTTCTAGAGTGAGAACATAGTAGCCACCAACCACTTCCACTACAAGGGCTCTCCACAAGTCCTTATCCTTACAAGTCCAATGTTTTATATTGTCAAAATCCTTTCTGGTCCTTATATCATACCATATTTGCTTCACTGAAACTGCAACAAAGGATTCCTTTTCACACTCCTGAACTACTTCAAGGAACACCCACTTCCCTCGTGGCTCCCAATTCTCAGTAGCTTCATCCCAATCCTGAGTTACCCTCAACTGATGAGTTCCTACCTTCATTTCATCACCCAAATCTGGGAAGAGCACGCTCCTCTCCCCCATTCCATTGCAGTGATCAAATATAACACCTTCCCACCAGCCTTCTTGATAATTTACATCAACACACAGACCAAACGGAAGGTCCCTCTCCCCAAACTCAAACGGAGGAGGCAAAGGTCTGATGAATCCATGTTCATTGCTAAAATCAGAAGAACTATGACCATCCAAAACAGATGAAACACACACCACATCCACAAGGTATTTTGATTCATCGTCATCTAGAATATTGTCATATCTGACATAACGCTTCTGCTTCTCGCAACGGACCACCGTCCCCGGGTGCCATGAACCCAGAAAACCCTCTTCCACGCTTTTTATCTGAAAATACAATAAAATCAGATTAAAAAGATAGATAGTTTAATTTCTTGAACTGCAAATTTCAGATGAAGGTATCACCGCATTCACGTTTATAACAGAGCAGTGATTAAAACACACAAGAGACAATGAGAAAAAAATACCAGGAAGGTCACACGATGGTAATGAGAAAAAATTCCGAGGACTTCCATATAACATTGAGTCCACGTGATGTTACCATGAAATGTGACTCGTTTCAATTTTCATCATTTGCATGAACGGCTCATGAGAATTCAAAGGAAACCGTAAACGAGGGTTCAACCAAGAAACCAACAATTTGGAGAGTGTAAAATTGTGTAAACGTACGAAAACCGAAAATGGACAACAGAACATCAAAGGATCATAAAGATAAACAAAAACATAAAAACAAAACAAAACCCATGAAAACGAAAACGCCGGATAACTGATATACCAAGAAGAAAAGAACTTAGCAACTCATCATCAAAGGAAGACCCAGAAATCCATAAACTATAAAGACTGCCTTTACAAAAAAAAAAAAAAAAAAAAACTTCAGACATGGCATTACCTCGACTCTCTCGTTGACAAGAAGCTTTCTTTTCCTGGACCCTCTTTTACGTTTGGTGCTCTCATAACACTTCTCACCATCAACATCCATTGGAGAATGATTCTGAGACATGGTGACAGACAACTGAGAATGCCTCACACACCCTTTTTCAAGAAGCCTTGAGAACAAGTCAAACTAAAAGACAACAACCCTCCTCTACGTTAAACCAACAACCCCAATTCTCGTTTCCGCACCACCCTCCATGCTTTTTTATGGGAAAAGAGAAACAATCACTTCAGTTCTTGTTTACCTCTGTTGTTTTGTGTTATGGTGTGTGTTAATCTGTGTTAACTGCGATCGCTTTCCCACCATATAGAACTGCAACAGCCAGCAATAATCTTCTGTTTCCTGCTCACTCTGTGTCTTCCATTCTCATTGGTCCACTGGTACTAATGGATGACGTGGCTCATTGAAACATTTAGAGTACATGATTCCGTCCTCACCTTATTCCTCACCCTCTTAACTGGTATTCTATTGAAGTGGAAGGAGTTAGAAAGTTCACAGTCTAATGTGGGAGGGTGCACCGTGTGGGCGCTACCTACCGGACCCTACTACAATCTTATATGTACTTAGGCTAAAGAAAGTATTTTTGAACTAATTCACTGCATATAATAAAATAAAATAAAATATATTCAATTAATTAGATATACTGATTTATATAATAAAATTAAATGAGTTGAACAGCATTCAATCGAATGAAAATAAAAAGTTAAAAGGAGGTTTGAGTGGATTAAAATATTGACTGTGCTGGAGTATTTTTGCATATTTGTCTTGAAAATTAAGAAAGACAAAGTAATAAATAAAAGATTAAGTATTTTCTTTGTTTATATATTTTGTTTAGTGTACATATTGTTATAAATGTCATTTATTTACCAGTGGGTGCTTAATTTTTTATACTTTACATAATTAAGAATTTCTTCAAGGTTTTTACTAATTATTGTCCTTATATGACTAATTAGTCAAATAAAGATAATTGAAATTATGAACTAGTGCATTAAGTATAGAAAAAAACAAATTTAACTATATAAAAGAATAAATTCATCTTTTATCTTTTTCAGAATCTTAATTAATATACGTCTCATTTTAAATATAACTTATAAACGAGTGATCTTGTACTAGCTAATTACTATGGTCAACAATTTTTAACTAGAATATTTTATAGCAATCTTGACGTGTTTTAAATGATTTACTTAAAAATTATGTTGACTTTAAATATTTTATACTAACAGATAATTTATAGTTAAAAAATATTTGACTCTCAAGATTAATCTCAATCCTAACTAGAGAATAAAATAGGATTATGGTAGTTTTTCTACACTCGTCTCACAAAATGTACATGAATTGATATTCCATAACATATTTGGTTTTTACTAAATAGATTGATTAAAAAATAAAATATATGTTAAAAGATTGAAACAGGGAATCCTGAATTCGAGGTCAAGTACCTCCTAAGAAAGTTAAGAGAAGAGAATGAAATATATTTTTCTATCCTCTTCAAATGCATAGTACAACTATTAAAATAGTTACTCCAAAGATTCCCCTAGGACAAGTGGCACACAGGCCAAATAAAACACTAACTAAACCATAACAAACTTCTTCTAGAACATCAGGAAACAATTAAAATGGGATATACTAGTGATGAATGAAATCAAACCACCCAGCTGGTCTTTTTACCAATCTTTTGGGCCTTGCACCCTCATCCAAAGGACTTTGCATAACAATACCATCCCCTTCGGCAAGGACCTTGTCCTCAAGGTCATACAATGATTTGAGTTCCTGCCATTTTTCCCATGACATGTCATCTGGAGACAACCTGTTCCACTGGACCAAGGCAAAGTGAGTGGGAACACCATCCACAAGTACTGTCTTAAAATCCAAAATAGCCAATGGAGTGACAAGGGGGCTGTTTTCCACATACTCAGGAGGAAGATGGTCAATACTTGAAGGAACAGGTCCTCATGATGCTTCAACATAGAACAGTGAAATACATTGTGTATCTTGGACTGTGGCAGAAGTTCAATCTTGTATGCGACTTATCCAATACGTTCAAGCACTTTAAAGGGGCCACAAAAGCGCTTTGCTAGTTTATGATACCTGTGTCTAGAAACTGAAACTTTTCTGTATGGCTGAAGTTTTAGATACACCCATGAGCCAACCTCGAATTTCAAATCCTTACTCTTCGAATCTACAAGCTTCCTCATTCTGATTTGTGCCTTCAACAAGTTGGCTTTGAGAAGTGCAAAAATCTACTCACGGGATGTAAGCACAAAATGGCAATCTGCATTAGAAGAAGTGCCTTCAATGTAAGTTGGTATAGATGATGGTGGTTTGCCATAAACCACTTCAAATGGAGTCAATCCAGACCCAGAGTGGATTGAAGTATTGTAATGATATTTTGCCCAAGGAAGGTATTTGAACCAAGGATTAGGTTTGTTGTGGACGAAGGCTCTTAGATATTGCTCAATGGTGCGATTCATGACTTCGGTATGTCCATTCGTTTGAGGATGGTAAGAGGAGCTCATGCGGAGAAGGGTGCTGCTGAACTTGAACAAATTAGACTAGAAACGGCTAATGAAAATCGGATCTCTATCCGAAACTATACTCTTTGGCAACCCATGGTGTTTGCAAACCAAAGTAACAAACAACTCTGCTACCTTATAAGCTGTGAAGCCTGAATGTAGAGTGCCCAAATGGACAACTTTTGAGAATCGGTCCACTACCACCAATAACATTGTGTAACCATTAGAAGGAGGGAGACCAGTTACAAAATCTAGAGAAATGTCTTCCCAAACCCCCGTTGGGATGGGTAATGGATGTAGAAGGCCTCCAGGACGCTTAGTACTATATTTGGTTTGCTGGCAAACGTTGCACTGAGATACAAACGCCTTAACATCCTTGGCCATCGACTCCTAATAAAAATTTGCACTTAGCCATTTCAGAGTTTTATTGACCCCAACATGGTCTCCAATAGGTGTTTCATGGAACTCTCTTAACAACAGAGAAATGAATTTGGACTTGTCACTGAGCCAAATTTTACCTCGGTAAATAAGCAGGTCACCATTCCAATTGAAACGAGGATAAGAAGAAGGATCTGAGAGAATTTTATCCCTCATGAGGATGAAATCTTTGTCAAGTAACTGTGATTCCTTTAAGTGACGCAAGAACATAAATTGAGGGATAGTGAGCATGAGCATCTCACCTTTAGTAAGGCAATCAGATCTTGAAAGAGCATCTGCCACTATGTTCAACTTCCCTGGTTTGTACTGAATTTCATAATCATAACCGAGTAACTTAACAAGATAATGTTGTTGTTCTGGGGTTTGAATAATCTGAGCCAATAACTCTTTCAAGCTCCTTTGATCGGTCCGAATGATGAAGAAATGGCCCAGCAAGTATTGGCGCCACCGTTTCACAACATTTGTAATGGCATGAAGCACTCGAACATAAGCAGAGGACTTGGATAAACGAGGGTAGAACACTTTACTAAAATAGGCAATCAGATGATTGTCTTGAGTTAATATCGCACCCATCGCTGATCTAGAGGTATCCGTTTGCACATAGAATGTTTTAGAGAAATCAGGTAATGACAAAATAGTAGTACTAGTCATAACGGATTTCAGTGTATCAAATGCCTGTTGAGCTGTGGAAGACCATGTGAAATTCCCTTTCTTGAGAAGGTTTGCCAAGGGTTGTGCGATTGTTGCATAACCGCGTACGAACTTGTGATAAAACCCTGTTAATCCCAAGAATTCGCGTAGTCCCTTAGGGCAAGAGGGAGTAGGCCACTGAACCATAGCTTGTATTTTGCAGGGTTTGGAGACACAACCCCTTCAGCTACGATGTGCCCCAAATAGGTGATCTGTGATTGGAAAAAGGAACACTTCTAAGGTTGCAAATAGAACTGATTGCGTTCAAGTATCTCAAATACCTGATGAAGATGTGACAAATGATGAGCAAAATCAGTATTGAAGACCAAGATATCATAAAAAAAAAAATAACGGTCTTATGTAACAAGGGCCTGAAGATGTCATTCATAATAGATTGGAATGTGGCTGGAGTGTTGGATAAGCCGAAGGGCATTACATAGTACTCATAATGACCATCGTGTATGCGGAAGGCCGTTTTGTGGACATCACTGGGTTGGAGGCGAATTTGGTGGAACCCGGAGGTGAGATCTAATTTCGAAAAACACCGTGCAGATCCCGGCTTATCCAACAGCTCCTCGACAGTGGGAAGTGGAAATCGGTCTTTGACCGTGATTGCATTCAAAGCGCGATAATCCACGCACATCCTTCACGAGCCGTCCTTCTTCTTCAGAGGAGAACTGGGGAAGAGAATGAGTTGAACTTGGTTGTATCCACCCTGATGCAAGCATTTTGGAAACCTGCTTCTCTATTTCCAATTTCTGAGAGTGAGGATACTTGTAAGGCCTAACATTGAAAGGATGAGAATTGGGGAAGAGAGGAATGACGTGATCAGTTCCACGTGATGAGGGTAGAGATGTTGGCTCAGAAAATAAAAAGGAGAATGACGTGATTAATTGATGTACCTTGGGATCATAATGTATAGGAAGAGAACAGTGTGTGAAGCTGGCCGAACTTCTATAGAGAAAAGTTGGGCTGTAGGATCTGAACGAGCAACACATCTAAGCTGATGCAAGGAAATGGAAGTGGGTTGTGGCCCCAAATCGCCTATGAGTTCGATGATAGATTGATTAAAAACAAATTTCACAGTGAGTGTTTGGTAATCCATTAATATGGGCCCTAATTGCTTTAACCATTGGGCCCTAAGGACAACATCAGATCCCCCCATATCCAGCACATACAAGTCTATGTGAAAGGAAAGTCCTTGAATTAACAACTCCACTAAAGAACACATCATAGTACATGCCAACTCTTCGCCACTCCCAACCAGTACTTTGAGAAATGTGGTGGGTGATTGGGTCAGGCCCAAACGAATTGCCACTTCCTTTTGAATGAAATTATGGGTCCTACCCTCATCCACCAACACACGAATCTGATTCTGGCCAATATGACCCGTGAGACAGAGCGTTTCTGGGGCCTTGGCGCCAAACAATGCATGGAAACTGATTTGGGTCGGTAAGTCCAATAAGTCCATGGGTTGTATGGGCTGCTCATCCATTCGCGGATCAGGGTCCAAACTCAGTTGATCTCAGGCCAACCCACTCGTGGAGTCTTCCTCTTCAGCGATAAGAAGAAGGAATCGAGCTGGGCACCGATAGTATTTTTTATCGTAATTAAAGCAAAGCCCCTTCTTACGGCGGTCCGCCATCTCTGCCTCTGTCGACTGTCGATAATGAGTTTTCGGAGATAGAGGAGGCAAAATGTGAGGAAGAGGTTTCGGTGGTGGTTGCTGAAAAAGAGGGGGAATAGTGCGTGTAGGAGATGAAGAGGGCCAAGATGAGAGTGGTTTCACGCGTTGAACCCTAGAAAGATCCCATAATTTCTCTTCCTGCAATCGAGCCAAACCCACCGCTATCAACAACGTCTGTGGTTGTTGAGCCATCACCTCACGGCGGATTTCCGAATTGAGGCCGGAGAGGAAACAACTCAATAGGAAGGGCGGTGACAGTCCAGTCACGCGATTTGCAGTGGCCTCAAATTCATTGAGGTAAGCCGAAACAAAAGATGTCTGAGAAAGCTTAAAGAGCTTACCCCTTGGGTCTTCAAAGGTGGTGAGAGAAAATCTGGCCTCAAGAGCTTGCAACAAGTGAGTCCAGGAAAGAATTTTGCCGTTACAGTACATCCATTGAAACCATGCCAAAGTCGCCCCATCAAGATAGAAAGATGCAACAGTGATACGTTCCTCTTCAGGTGTGTTATGGTAGTCAAAAAATTGGGTGATCTTAAAGATCCATCCAACAGGATCAGTACTGTCAAAACATGGTACATCCAACTTCAAGAAATGATACTGTGAAGGTGTGTTGGCAATGGAATGGAATGGTGAAGGGGATGAAGGGGATTCCAAGTGAGAAAGACGAGTGTGCATATCGGTCATTTGGGTGGAAAAGATTGACATCTGTGAGAGCATTTCATCAAGCTTATCAGAAAGGGTTTTAAGGCATGTGTTATCTGCCATGGAAAAGAACGTGACGAGAGCACCAAATGTTAAAAGATTGAAACAGGGAACCCTAAATTCGAGGTCAGGTACCTCCTAAGAAAGTTAAGAGAAGAGAATGAAATATATTTTTCTATCCTCTCCAAATGCACAGTACAACTATTATAATAGTTACTCCAAAGATTCCCCTAGGACAGGTGGCACACAGGCCAAATGAAACACTAACAAAACCATAACAAACTTCTTCTAGAACATCAGGAAACAATTAAAATGGGATATACTAGTGATGAATGAAATCAGACCACCCAGCTGGTCTTTTTACCAATCTTTTGGGCCTTGCACCCTCATCCAAAGGACTTTGCGTAACAATATATCACATTTATAAACACATCTATATTATTATGAAAATAAATTAAAACTGTATAAAAGACACTTACTTAAAACATAAGACTAAATGATAAATTTTCAGTATTTTTCTAAATTTGTCGAGTGAAATTTTATTTTGGTTATGTGATTTAGAAAAAAATATATTAACTTCTTTGTAGAGAAATCTATCTTGAGTGAAATCCACTTAGATAATTTTTACTTTTTCATGTTGCCTTTCATTAATTAAGTGAATTTAGATATGTTCAATGTAAAAACTTATAAAATGATATTTTAAGAAAATTGTTTAAAAATAATGAGATTTGATTATTTTAATATTAAAAGGTTTTAATATAAATAGTTATGTCATAAATGAGTTTAATCATTTTAAAACATATTTTTTTTTTTAAAACAATTGTTTTAGAACTCTCTTACTTATCTCTAAGAGTTCTTTTTCTCAATTTGCATAAGTTGAGTTTTCGTCCTTTTTCTTGGTATTTCTGTTCTCTATTGCATATAAACCTTCTTCCACTTGTATGCGTCTTTGTCATGAATGAGTTTATACTGATTAGTGATTATAATGGTATATCCTAATTGTTCATTGGTTAGGGTCTTATGAGCTGTATGGTCATGTATGAGAAGCTAGTCTTCATGAATGCATGTTGATGGTTGATTTTATGTTGAAAATGAACTTTAGTTGTTTTTTATGAATTTTATTTGTATGAGTATGGTTGATTTAGTTTGCATGGTTTGAATGATTTGTTCATTATTTTTTGTGCTTATTTATGCTTGGGTTTTTGTGACTAAAAGATTTAGAATTTGAGCAATTGAAAAAATTGGTAAGAGTTTTCATGTTTAAAACCATTTTGAATTAATGCATTGAGAAAAAAGTACCAATTTGAGCAATTGATCAAGTTAAAGCTCACTTAAAATAAAAAAAATGCATCTACTGTCAAATGATATGACATTGAGTGATATCAGAGTGACGTTAAGTATTGTGTGCAACTTTAGGAATATTTTAGTCCTAAGGTGTTGAGTGACAAAGTGTACCATTCTGGATCATTTTAGCTTCAAGATGTTGAGTGACAAAAAGTGTATTTGAGCGCAAACTTTATTAGAACAATGGCATTGAGCGTCAATATTGTTGCTAAGCACACTATTTGCGAATGGTTTAGCGTTAAGCGTCACATCTTAGTGGCAGTTTGTTTGAATGAATTTATTTGCTTCTTTGGATGTTTGAGATAGGTATGTGATGGAATTGAGGTATGTTTATAATGTTGTTTATTATTAAGTGAGGAAATGACATGATTGTGGATATGTATGATGATGGTGTTAAAGGAATTTCAAGGATAAATTCTTTGTGGTGATGATCTTTAATGTATGCATTGACATATGAGATTCCATAGGGGTATCTTGATGCTTTAATAACCATTTAGGCTCAAATAGAGTAGAATGTGTTATGTTGTGAAGAATAGTAGGAAGTCTTAATCTATGAACTTTGTTTAGTCTTAGGCACGAAGAGGATTAACCTTATTTGTGGTCAGGTCATAACCCTTTGACGCTATGACTCTGCAGAGCCTAGAAACCATCAAAGATGTACACCTTTAGTGAGTTTCGATATCAATGACATGTATCCAGATAATTGAGTCTAGTATCAACTGTTTATGTGTATCTATATGATTTATTGTATTTAATTGGTGTTTAACTTATATTTGATATGATTTAATTGTCTTGAGATAATTCTTTTGCACACTAGCTTGCCTTGTTATTTTATTTTTTTGTTTCTTGTGTTTTGTTTGTCTCTTTTACTATGATCACTTTATGGGTGAGTATGTAAGGAGTTAATTGATAATACACCTTTGACAGAAGACAATGATAATGTAAAATAATGTTCTTTGACTTCTAGTAATTATCTTATATAGAAGTTATCTAAAACTTTAAGTCATCCTTGATTATTTTATATATATTTATTATTATGATCATTTATTTTTGAGAAAATAATATTAATATTATATATATATATATATATATATATATATATATATAATCTGTTTTTTTTTCTATTAATATTACGATGTTTTATTTTATTTTTTATTTTATTTGTAAGTTGTTAAAATGAAATCTTATATATTACGCAAAAATAAAATTAAAAAAATTAAAATTAAAAAAATTCAACCAAATCAATAATCTATCGAAATATTATGTATACTACATACTATTAATTTTCACCTAAAATCAAATTCTTGATTCAATAACATCGTAGGTTCAATTGATATATATCATTTTACATTTTTTTTCTAAACTTGTTTTAACACAAATACTTCCAAATTCTTACATTTGATCCTCTTAACCTAATAGTAATCAAATTACAAAGTATCATAAAAAATAGATTAAATTAAATTTATTACCGATCGGAAGAAAAAAAAACAAATAGTTTAAATTCCTAGATCAATCGTATTACCAATCAAATTTTGAAGTTAAAAATTATAACTTCTCATAACCTAAAATTCACATACAAAATTATCTGCACAAATTTAGATAATTTTCTAAATTTAAACGGTAATTTAAATTTAGAAAGAGGAGAGAACTTGGGATCCAAGAAAGAAAACAAAGAAGAACTTACCCCAAGTGAAGTTCTCACAAGTTGATCATGATATTTTTTTTTCTTTCTAGATTTTGTTTGAAAACCGAAAGAAAGAAAAGGAAGAAAAATTCTTGAAATGCTTATTGATGGCAAATTAGAGAAAAAATAATTATAAGATATAATAAATCAAGAGATGTGAATAAAAAATTATTTATTGTTCTACTTATATTATTAAAATAAAATTTAAAAAAAAATATAATTCCTAATTTAACATTTACGTTTTCTCGCTTAATACCCATAGAAACAATTCCTTATCATATATTAAAATTGGGTTATTTTAAGGAATTTGGACTTTATATAGTGATATAAAGTTTTTGAATGCTTTACAACTAAAGTATTTAATATTTACCAAAACGGAAATAATTAAAAGAAATTAACAAATTGCAATAATCAGTCATTTTCAATGAAAAGTTCACTAATATGTATTAAGGATTATGATCATGGTTTTATTGTGTATAGTAAGATGATTAATTTTGTAATTATTATTTTAAAAGTCATATTTAAAATGTTTTTTACCGTATAAAAATCTTATTATTGATGATGAATTAAAATTAAATTATTTTTAAAGCAACAACCAAAGAAAATCTTGAAGACGGTTTATAATGGGATATTAATATAAATTCTTTCAATATATTCCAATTAAAGTATTTAATAATTACTAAAAAGGAAATAAAAAATTTAACCAGTTCAAATTATTTATTATTGAAACACTCTAAATTAGCATGATGACACTACTAATTAATGTATTATATAATTAGTATTATAAGTAAATAAGTATGCAATCATATATTATATATTTACATTCCTTTACGAAACTCTTAGTAAAATTTTTAAAATATATACAATTCCAATAAATATGTAAGGCCAAGACCATATGTATACAACAATTATTACTAACATATCATCAGCAATCTCACTATTCCACATCTGACACTATCATGTCTTCATGTATAATATACTTGTTTGAATGAAACATTGTAGAAATATCATAAAGAATAAGTTTATAGTATGATGAGAGACTTTGTGAATGTGATCAATATATTAGAAACTATATCAAAATAATTCATTTTATTGTTTTTGTGAGTTTAGAAAACAAACACTCTGAATTTCAAAACTTTAACCAACATGACAAATATTTTGAATGAAATCTACCGAAAAGGTAATAGTGAGAGAAAGAAAAATGTGTTTATGTTTCAAAGAGTATCTTGCACGAAACTAATCCATCAAAACGAAAAAAAAGTATACTTAAAATAGTTAATTAACGTGCATTTGTATAAAATAAAAGAAATATTACATGTGTTGACCGCTGAAAGCTTTGTGGGTTTGAGCAGAGAATATGGTCTCACGCAAAGATAAAGTGAATGAATTTTTAACCTTCCGTCCAAATTTTTAATGAATTTACTAACCTATAAGGTCTAAAAAGTGATATGCCGACGTTTTATAATCTTTTCATGTCTGAAACTAGAACATTCAACGTCATACATAAGTACATTTTTGCCTTTTGTGCCAAAGATTTTCTTGCAATTTATTCAAAATGACGTTGGAAATTGAGAATTTTGACTTCCAATAACCAATTGACATCGAAAAAGTCTAAATTCTAACATCTTAATTGATTTTTTATTTATAAAAATATCACCTATCAATTTTAGCGTTGACTTTTTTTGTTTTCTCATATTAAACGCAAGACATTGAAATCTTATTTCACACTAGTATAAATTCAAAAAAAAAAAATACAAATAACCCTTTTATATATATATATATATATATATATATATATATATATATATATGAGTTTAACCCAATTACTTGAAAGATACTAAAACAATAAAACAAAGAAACATTGTATGAAACAAATATATTTATCTTTAAATATATATGTTTTAATATATTTATAAATTAAAAGTATAGAATAATTTAAATATATTTTTCTCTTTAATCTTTTAAACTAAGTATATTTAAGCTAGTATATTTACGAGGTTTACATTGTTAAAATTGAGGTTAAAAATAATTTAAATACATTTTCAAACTTTCTAAAATATTTAAAAAAAAATAAAGCAATATCTTATATTAATTATTAACCTTAACAATATTATAATAATATTATTTCAACGAATTTAAAATGAGTAATCAACATAATAGTTTATTTTTTGTTTTTTCATTATTATATTAATAAGTAATTTATAGATAGTATTGCTAATGAATAAAAATGTTTACTCAAGTTTTTTCATTCCACCATTTTCATAATATATGGCATTTTGAACTTAGAGGCATAAGACACTCTTGAAAGCTTCGTTCCAATCTTCTGGGGTTCCCTTAGCTCTCCTATGAAAACGTAGCTACTGAAAAGACAAGAGTATATTGTCTATGGGAAGGTGCACCGTGTGGGCGCTGCGGTACTAGGAGCGGAAGACACCTGTCCTCAGTAGTCGTCTCCCCGATGCAGTATATTATTACATAATAATTTTCTTATGATAATTTATTTTCTAATTTTGTTTTACTAATTCGACGGTTATTATTGTTTTTACAAATGAATTCATATAACTTTTCAGTCAAATTCATAGTAATGATATTACTATAATAATATATGATGTTTGTTGTTTGTATTTTTCCATTAACGAATTAAATTTAACAAATAATAAATTATTCATTTTTTATATTAAATATTTTTGTTATAACGTTACCATAATTGATTTAATAGAAATAATTATATTACTTTAAAAAATTTTAAATATAGTTAGAACGATGAGACCAGATTAAAATATATTGTAACAATAAAATTAAAAAAGTTATTAAACCTAACTTAAGAGTGAGATTTTTTGTACTATTTATATAAAATTATATTTTAAGTAGCTAAAAATTATGATATCCATATTATTGTTAACATCAACAATTTTATTTTATTTATATATATATATATATACATATATATATATATACATATATATATGTATACATATACATATGTATGTATACATATACATATGTATATATATATATATACATATATATATATGTATATATGTATATATATATGTATATATGTATATATGTATATATATATATACATATATATGTATACGTATATATATATATACATATATACATATACATATATATATTAATATATATATATACATATGTATATATATGTATACATATGTGTATATATATATATACATATGTATATGTATATACATATATATGTATATAGATATGTATACATATGTATATATATACATATATATATATACATATGTATACATATCTATATACATATATATGTATATACATATACATATGTATATATATATATAAAAGAGAGAAAATTGGAATTAGATATATTTAGATTTCTTCATGTAAATATTGTATCCTCTCTAATTTTTAGGTACCAAATTATGATTAATGAAAGTCTTAACGACCATCTATAAATCACATTTAATTTACAGAAAATTTCATCTCTTTGCACTTATTACAATATTTGGCTTAGCATAAAAGACCTACATATACCATAAAAGTCCTACATATACCATAATAATAACAATAAATAAATAAATAGTGTAAAATAATTACAGTTGTTTTATTTGATTTATCGTAATTAGAAATATAAATAAATGATGTTAGCTTTGGTAAAGAATTTTGATATAAGAATTCTACTAAAATAAAATAAATTTGGAACTTAATATATAATACTTTGGTATCTACTTTGGAGTTTAGTAGAATTTTGGAATCTACTCTTGGTTGAAATACTTGGAGATTTTTTTTAACTCTCTTATCGCAATAAATTTTGATATATTAAGTGTACTTATTTTATTTGGGGTATCTTCTATTTATACTTCGTATCGTGGCACTTTATCTTTTTCTTTTTAGATTAAGCAGGTCCAATTATCATTGGTTAATTTCATTAATTTTGTCTTAATTAAGTAAGAACTAATTACTAGTATGATATTTGAGGTGATCCAAGATTTGGAATCACAAAACAGAAGGCATGGTTGAAACATACAAAAAGGCTTGCAGTGAATTCTAGCTGTTTAGATGAAGTGGAGTTGGCACCGTCTTCACTATGCTAAAAAATCTCATGGTAAAGTCATCAACAGTAATTGCCAACACCCTTTTCAAGAACACTTACACTATCAATGAAGGAAAGTAGCCTCAATGACCACCACTACTTCCAAAAATGTTTCAAAAGATTGACTGGTATCATGAATTGTAAACACAAGAGCATGAGTTTTACCTATTCTTTAAAACTCTGCTCACATTGATCTATAAAAAAAATAGAAAAAAAGATCATCTTCCTTGTCAATTAAGTTAAAAGAGACACTATATTTGAAAAACCTTCAATACATATCCTCTAATACCCTTCCAATCTCACAAAACTCCTAACTTCCATAACAATTTTAAGACATCCCCACTAAACCACAAATTCCATGTTAAATGGATTCACTATAATTCCTTAAACTAGGATGATATGTCCCACAAATTGTATTTTTGGCATTCAGAACACACTTCAAAAAATTTATATATAATTGTTTATCCCTTAGTATGTTCAAGACAACCCTAAGATGTTCTACATGTTCCTCCCAAGTATGTGGTAGATCAAAATATCATCTATGAACACCACTACAAACTTATTAAGAGATGGTCTGAAGATTTGATTCATATAATCATTGAAGATTGTCTAAGTACTAGTCACGCCAAAAGGCATAACCAAGTACTCATATTGGTACCATACACTGATCTAAAAGCAATATTTTACACATCCTGTGCTTTAACCAGTATCTAATGGTACCTGAATACAAATTTATCTTAGAAAAGACAACTGCTCCTTGTAATTGATTCAAGAGGTTGTCAATTTTAGGAATATCATACATATTTTTCATTATTAGTTTTTTTAATTTTCTATAGTATATATAGCTTGAAGCTACCATTATTTTTCTTCACCAATAGGACTGGTGCTTCCCATGGTGACAAACTAGGTCAAATGAACTTTTTCTCCAATAATTCTTCTGTTTGTTTCGTAAATTCACTTAACTCAATTAGGGTCATTCTGTAAAGAGCCATCGACAATGGTCCTGTTATAGGTACCAGGTCAATGAAAATCTTTACTTTTCTTTTTGGAGGTAATCCAATAACTTCCTCTAGAAATACAACTATAAACTCACTCACTACAGGTATATCACTTCCTCTAGCATAATGTCCCTCACTCTAACAAGTAAAGCATACCACCACTCGTGCAAATTGGGGAATATCCTGCTTCAAATGAGGTTAACCACACTAAAAATAATAAACTCCCATTGGATATTGTTATTGTGGAATAAAATAGGATTGTTCCACCCCTCTAAATTAGAGGCCTAAAATATGGTTTATTCTTTTCTCTATACCTGAATTTACTTTTTAAAGGTATTTCTACTTGAGATTTTAAAATTTTGCAACTATTCTTTAAATTTTCAACTACATTTGTCTTCTCTATTAAAACTGAAAAGTCTTTAATAGTCATTGGTACAATTATCTCTCTAATATCCTATTTCAATTCATGCTAAAAAGATTTGTATTTCCATGTCTCTACCATGGTATAGGTGTAAAAATGGGTCAAATGTTTAAACATACTTTCATACTCAGTCGCAAACATGTTTCCTTGTTCGAGTTTCATAAATTCAACCTCCTTTGTGTATCTTACACAGTCAGGGAAATACTCCTAAGAACTATGGTTTAAAACTCTTTCATGTGGTTACTTCACCCTTTCTTCTAAAATATGCTTCATACTTGTCCACCAAATTTGAACCTTTCTAGTGACGATGTATATAACATAAGATAATCTCGTGTCATCAAGACACTAAAAGGCTTAACAAATCCTCTCCATGTCTCTCACCTACTAGTTAACACAATCAGGGTTTGCCTTCCTATTGAACTTGGAAGGATTATCCCTAAAGAAATATTTCAAGCTCCATGAAGTTGATTATGGATGTTGTTAAGAAGCTTTAGTTATTTACCTTGTAACCTTTAGCTATTGCAAGGCAGCTAAGTATTGATGTTGTGAGGCTTCAACTACTAACCATACATTTTCTAATTGATGCAAGGCAGTTTGTATTATTGTGCCATGAAGGCACTTTGTTGTTGTAAGGTTGCAACCATGGTCTCTATTGCCCTTGCAAGATTAGGCATATCAACTATTGGAGGAGGAGTATGTAGTCTACATGTCATTTCTAAACACATAAAGAAATTTATTAGGAATAAGCTAAAATCTCCCATTATATCTTTAGATCAATTTCAAACAAACACTCACAACATGCATAATGTTATACCAAGTAAACTAACTCAAGTGGTATAACATAAATTATATGATTATATTGAAACCACTCACAAGTAATAAAATTTAGAATTAAGACAAGAATCCATCTTAGATGTCATCATGAGTGTGAAAACATTCAAAATTAAGACAAGAATTCATCTCAGATGTAGTAATGAGTGTGCACCCTCATCACTCCATCAAGATTCTATCTTTCATAATACTAGTAATTTTACTAAACAAATTAACAAAACTATACTTAATCAATCATACATATGACAAAAGCACAACAACCCACAACCATGAGGTCATCCTAAGAATGATGTGCTTTAATACCAAGAACGTAACAACCCTAATTAGGAAGAATTCTACCATTAGTTCCATCATCACACAATTTGTATAGGCTACATAGAGTTTGTATCATACTTTTACACATACATTTTGTATAAGAGTATTTCAAAATGAAGAATTACTATTATATCATGAGTACATAACTACATATATTTACATTATACATATGAACTTTGCAACCTCACTACCGATCCTCAATATGACTTGTAGGGTCCTCTACTCACGTATAATATATGATTATTGTAGGTGGATATCACAACACCATAAAGAAAAACAAAAGGTAAACTAGTGTAAATTAAGCAATACTATATATACCAATTTCATCATCAATCCAAAAACCAACATTTTTTTTCATCAAACATACATAATCTTTCTATAAGCAAGATCCATATTTTGAACATTTATCAAACTTTCCTCATCTTTGTCATAAAATTGATTCAATAATCAAAATTACAGTATAGACATAATTCATCATCAACTTTGGAATCAACCGTTAAAAACAAGAATTAAATGTTTATTATGATACAACAGTCACGACTCAAACATCTCAACACAATCCTCATGGTTTAGTCCTCATGGCTTAGTCCTCATGACTTAACCCTTATGGCTCAATCATAACATAAACATTTGACTATACTTTCAAAAGACCAGTGTTTTGAACAAACTCAGAGACTCTGCACTTGTCATAACTCATTCTTGTCCTCAAGACTTCAAATTAGCACACTAATCCCTTTGGAGTATCTCATAACTAGATATCTTCCTTTACATAAGTCTAATACTAGCAATAGTCAAGATAGTCTATTCGAAATCTTGTTAATACACCACCTAACACCACATCAATTTAGTACTCCTTCCCAACGAGTCAATACAATCATCACATCCACACAACCATATAATCCATTCCAAACCAATTAAATTAACTAAACATGAATATTCAAATTTGTTTATTTATAGTTAGAAAACCTTTAAATTTGCTCAATACCTTTAATATTTTTTGCTCAGTAAGTTATCTTGAGTGGCAGTTTCGCTCAATGACAATCTAAATCATCGAGCGAAAGCTAAACTATGACCTTTTTGTTTTTTAACTTGGCTCAAAAAAACTTCAAGCGAGACCCTCGATCGCCTAACGAATCAATCCTTGGGAACCAAATTTTACAAGGCTTACCCAACAAAAGAAATGCCAAGAGCTCATTGGAATAATTTTTTTTTATTTTTGTTCGATGACTTTGAGGTCTCGTCCGACGACTATGCATAATTCAAAAAACATATTTAGGTGTGACACTACAAGAAAAATGACTTTTACATACGGATTATTACATACGGATCCTGATCCGTATGTAATAGGGACGTTACATACAAATGGATTCCGTATGTAATGGGAAATCATTTTACATATGGATTATCCGTATGTAATTCTGGCCGCGTTTTTGGCGGGAAGTTTCAGAGGGATATATCCGTATGTAAGTCCATATGTAATTGAAAAAATAGTAACATACAGATAATATATACGGATTATGAGTTAATAGTAATTAAAAAATAACATTTAGTAAAGATGAAAGCACTCTCGACTCTTCTCACTCTCGAGCCCTAACCTTCTCCCCTTACTCGAACCTCATTCTTCCTGCACTCTCTTCTTCGCTCACACTTGTTCTCCGTGACCTAAACCAGACTGTAACCACCATGGTCCGTGACCTCACACTCGTTCTCCTTCACTAAAACCGTGACTTCGCACTTGTTCTCCCTCATGTGACGGGAACCCTCTTTTTCCTTCTGTCGAACCACCATCCTCCCTCATTGGAATCGTAGTGTGGCAATGGAGGCATCATTTTCCCTTAGTCGAATTGTAGTTGTCCTCCTACTTGAACCTTGGTTCTATTTTAGTGGAATCACATGTGATTTGTCCTAGAGGATCGAAGGCGGTGAGTAGTCGAAGCTTTGAGGTTCTTTTTTCTTTTTTTCGTTTTGCTCTGGTTGTTGTTACATTGTCCTATTTTTGGTCGTTGTTGTTTGGAGGTTTGAAATCACGGTTTAGGAAACCTTAGGTTGGTTTCGTCGAATTGGAAGATATAAGCTCGAGCTGCCATTGTCTTCTACACTTGGTAAGTTTCAATTGCTTAGATTTGAGTTTGTCCTAAACCTTGACTGTTATTGAAAATGGGTGTTCAGGGAGGGGATGGGATGGGATGTTGATGGAGATGAGTTTTTCTGTTGAGGAGGTCGAAAAATGCATGAAACTGTGTATTCCATTTGTGTGTTTACTTCTGCATCCTGAAATAAATGGCTATTAAAAGATTTCATAACCATCACATTGTTTTCAAGTTATTTTGTGTTTAGATATTTGATTTGAATAGGAAAGAGTGAAAATAACTTTTCAGTGTTTTCATCATTTAACGTGCAAATGTTGAAAACAACTAGCTTCTTTTATTATCAGTAATAAGACAAGTGATGAAAATGTAAAATCATTTTCTTTACTAAGCAAACCCTTAATTACTTAAGCATTGTTCTTGTTATCATACAACTCTTGTGCAAGTGTCAGGATAATGCTGCAATTGTTGTAATCTTCTTTCATGATTTAAAGCTAGAAGATTATTATTTTATCTGGTTGTTCTTGCAGATTGCAGAATTTGTTTTTGGAATGCATATGAGGAAAGCTTAGTACACTCATTGACTGGGCATACTGAATCTATAAGTGTTTAATTGTTGGTTTTGGTTTCTCTTCTTACTTTGGTTTGATATCATTTTACTCTTTTGTAAATATAATGTATGATGTCAAACTCTGGCTTTTTATGTGATATGTAACTCAACCATGTTATTTGATGCCAAGTTTTGTGTTTCAGATTTTGTTTCAAAAGTTGCTTAGGATTTAGAGTATAATTTGATTAATGTTTCAAATGATTGATCTTTTAATTTATGATTACATCTGGAAGTATTTGTTTTCTACTAGTTTGGATACAAACATACACTAGTGGAAAAAGAACATTCCATGACGACCTATTATGATGGGTGAAAATCATCCGTTATAATAGGTTGACCGGTGGCAAAATTGTAATAAATTTAAGACCTATTATAACGTAGTTATGAAAATCAATCCTAATATGCAACGCGATGGCAAATTTGTAAATAATTTTAAAACGTATTATGACGGAGTTACAAATATCAGTTATAATATAAAACGCGGTGACAAACTTGTAAATAAGTTCAAAACTTATTATAACAGAGTTATAGACGTATGTTATAATATATCATGTTATAATATATCAGTTTGACAATATATTATGCCTGATCTTAAAAAATTCGTCATAATATCTCTTCATTTCACCTTTTGAAAACCTAATGACTTATTCGTTCTTTTTCCATGCCAATCCTCATCAACCTTGCACCACACTTTAGCGATCTTGACTCCATCCATGAGTCGATCTTCAGACAGAAACCCCAACTCGTAGGGGCACTATCACATTTCTCCGGTTGTAACACTTCATCACAAGAGTCACATCTTCATTCAACATTTCCTCTCTCGCGAGAAACACTCTTATTTCCAGATATTCATTATTTCACTCTCGCGAGCATCATAAGCTTCTTTCTTACTGTTAGGATGTGTGCACCTCTAGAAGAGATTTATTGACATATTTTCTGAACTTCATGTTTATCCAGCCTCTTCATACCAAGTTTTAAGTACTCATTTACAGTCTTTAGGAATGAGAATGAATTTAAGGTCTGTTAGAACACCTAGGAAATGTATTTATAATATCTTCATTTTATCTTTAAAAATATCTTTTACTATGTTGGATGATCTTTTAAGAGCAATTTCTAGAGTTCATTATAGGTCCTATAAAGAGTTTCTCTATTGTTGTGAATTGTGGGTTGTTACATGCAAATACTTTGTTTATTAATTGTGAATTAATAAGTGGTTAATGAAGTGTAAATGAGTGGATTGTAAGAAAGAATAAAATTGTTTGTAGGAATAAATTTGTTTCCATTTCTGAGCTAGGTTAGCACAAAATTGTTTGTAAGAAAGAATGAAAAAATGTGAATGACTCTAAGTTCACTATCCAAAGCATGTTTGTTCTTGCTTGACTGGAGTGGGTGAACTTGTTTCCATTTTTGAGAATCACAATTTGATGTTTATTCTTGTTGTTGAAATTTAATTGTGACTTCCATACAGGTCCCGAAGTGCTTGATAAGCCTGTGATACCTCATTGGGAAGGCTTAAAGCGTTGTACACTCAAGCAAAATATCTATCGAAGCAAGGTATTTTTACTCGTGAGTTTTTCCCCTGTCTTGTTTTCTTTCTTCCATGTGTGTATGTTGAGGTTGTCCTATATGTGGTCTGATTTCTTAGGTCTCTAGTAACATGTGTTCATTAATCTGTGTTTTTATCTGTTTACCGTTGGGGTTTTCGCCCCTAAATAATGTGTGGTTTCATCTGAGTTTGATCTTAATGTTCAATGTTATTTAGTTATTATTTACCATCCACCACTAATTGAAAATTTTATAAATACTTATATATAATATATAACTATATATTAATATATTTTTTATATAGCATTTGATCCATGGTAAATAAAACACTTCCACTTCCACAAACTATTTCAAATTGGTCACTTTGTGATACAAGTTTATAGTCTAGACGGACACATGTTAGTTTCTACTAACTCTGTTATATTCTTTATTACATTTTAAATCTTAGTTCTATATCTATTTAACGATGTTAGGTCTTCATTTAACAGGAAGAGTTTCAAGCAAGACTTAATCAAATAAGATATGAGACTGCATTTGTTGGTGTGTCAGCATGTACTTCCCTAGACCCTGTAGAGGAGGAAAGATTGAGGAACCAATGCTAGTTGGAGGTTTCGGGTGGAAGGTACAAGGGACGCGTATACGGCATTGGAAATGTCGGTGTTCAAGATGACTGTGTCGATAGTTACATACAACAGACACAAGCATCTTCTTCTCAGCAACCGATTGTAGAAGACATTTTTAACCTCCAAACACGAGTATCAACCCATGATGACCAACTTCGACAAATGACCTCTCAATTTCAAGGTTTTATTGGTGCCATAATGCAATACCTTCCGCCTGGTGCAGCCGCAGTTGCACAATAATTTATTCAATCCCAAAATCAGCCACCAACTAATGTTCAACCACAACATGGTCAACCACAATAGCAGCAACCACAAATCAACCACCAGATCAACCAGAAGATGGAAATGATTATCGAGATTATTAGTTATGTTTAGAGTAGGGATCTATGACTCAAACTTATTCCCTCAAGAACTTATTTGTTCTAGTTGACAATTATGTAAACAATATTATTATGTATTAATGTTAAATGCTTGTGTGGGTTAAGACTTAATTTATATGTCAAATATGTGAATGGATATAATGGCCAGCTCTTATGAATTGGTAGGTGTTTTATATGTATGAATTATGTTTTTGGATATGGGCAGGTGTGATATTCACGTCACTGTAATAAAAACTGTATTATAACTTATATACGGATAATCCGTATATAAATTATATACAGATATATCCGTATATAGAGTTAGCTACATCCCTTTTATATACGAATTTTTGTTCGTATGTAATTCTTATATAACATCATTTTATATATGGATTTTGAAGCTTATATACGGATTTTGGCTATATGTAACAACGATTTTTCTTGTAATGTGATAAATTGTTCACTTAGTTTATCTTAACCATTTTGCTCATTTCATGCAACCAAATAGATTTATTTCAATGCAAAATGAGTTCAAATAATCCAAGTAACAATACTTAGAAGATATAGGTAAATTTACTTAAATTATATAGTTCAACTAAGTTAAAACCAACACAATCAAATCATTTTCATAGACTCATTTCAATATCACAATATATTCTTCATCATAAAATATTTAAACAAATCGGATCTTAAATTTTACTAGATTCTCTTATTTCAAAATAATTTGTCTAAAACTAAAACTCTATTTCTGAATAGACCAAATCACTCTCAATTAAAGATTTATTGCAAAAGTTCCAAACAAGACAAATTCAGTACAAAATAGATTGAGTTGAAAGGATAACTATTTTCAACGGTCTTTACTTTAATAATTAAAACATAATCAAAATTTGGAAAAAAAAATTAATGGAATAAATAAAAACTTACTCTGAAAAACCGATCAACGTGAAATGATCCTTAACTCTAGAAATAGAGGTGTATTTGAAAAGAAAATTGAGTGAAGAGGCTAAGCGTACGCTGCATAGAACATTTCGCTCTCTCCTTTATATTCTATTATAATATTATTATATTTTATTAATTTTGACCATGTTAAACTTAGGCCCAAAAGAAGGTGAATACTCAAAATGTATGAATAGAGGGTACATTAGATCGAAAAAGATTAAAAAAACCCAAGAATACAAATTGCAATGGAGGAATTCAAATGTATAATATTATAACTTTTATTTTAGATATGTTGCAATTCTTACACATTCATTAAAATCACGCCAGTAATATCATTAGATTTTTAAAACTATATATTAAAGGAATCATTTGATTTTTTTTAATGACTGAAATGAATGAGTTCTATACGAGATTGGTTTCATAAAATATTTCGATACTGTTAAAATAATAAACTTTCAAACTACTTTTTAAAAAAATAATAAAAAATACGCAAAAAAAAACTGATAAATGGCATAAAACTTTGGAAAAAACAAAGAAAAGCTTTTTAAGATATCAATAAGAAATAACCAGAAAAAAAAATTAAAAGATTTAAAATAAAACCATAAGTACTTGATATCAATATATATTTTTTAATTTTCTATTTGTTATTTTCTCACTTTAGCCATTATAGTTTTTTCTAGTAGAAAGTATATTTTGGTATATCTTGATAGTCTCTACTATAAGTACTTGATCGAAGAACATTTTGATATATCTTTATACATTCACGATTGATCATTATCAATTCAGACCTTTAGCCTACTTTTAAACTTTCTATAAAAAGAAAAAAGAAAACAAATTCACATATTAATAAATAAACTTTAAATTTAATTAAATCTCACAAAATCCACTTATAAAATAAAATAAAATAAGATAACAGTGATATAATATATTCAAAAAAATAAAAAAATTTGTTTAAATATGATTTAATACAATGATACAAAAATAGATTTTAAACATAACTAAATTTCATAAGTCAACTCATAAAATAAAATTTATATAAACTTATATATTATAAATTAATGTGAAACTTCTAAAAGCATGCAATCCTCTTGTATTTCTTTTTCTCACATATATTTGCTATTTTATGATGATTTCGTTCGTTTTCTTTGAAATTCAATCCTTCGATGTAACTTTTCTATAAATAATACATATAGTTAATAAAAAAATTAAATTAAACTACTCCAATCTACTTATATTTTTCAATATATTTGTTTTATGTAATAACAAGAGAAAATAAACTAAAATATATTTCAAGGAACATGTTTTTGTGTAATATTTTAATAAGAATAAATTAATTCATCAAAATTTCTTGATTGTTTTAATTCAAAGAATGAGGAGTGTGTTGAAACCTTGGAAGCCCAACTTTGTGACCGACAGTTTTGATGTCTTGTTGCACTTTTGACCTAAATTCTTTGTAAGTGAAGGGTCTGTACTTGGAACTCTCAATCTGAAGGTCTTCGTCAGGGAACACAAAATAGCATAGTGAGATCCTTTCTCTCTCATTGTTTAGCTTCACTCTGTGCGTCACACTTTTGTATTTGTCATCACTTATTGCCTAAATAAAAACATTATCCCTTATAATACCAATAAATAATACATATTGCATCATAAAATATCATTTATCATATATCTATTCTTTCATTTTATCCCTTTCAATATTATTTTTAAATATTTCTGTAACAAAAAAATTACATTAATTAGTCTTTGCTTTGTTAGGATTTAAAGACTATTATATCACTATAAAAAAATTATTAAATAATAATTAATTTTAAAAATATAAAGTAATTAGTTATTATATTGACTAATTTAGATATTATAGCTATCAAGATTTTAATTATCATTAATATTTAAATTAATGTTTGAGTTAAAGATTAATTTATAATTTTATCTTTAGATTTGTGTTTATTTTTTATATTTATTTTTTATTTAATTGATTCTTAATTTTTGAAATTAAATATATTTTTAGTCTTTCAATTATCATGCAATTTTAATTTTAATTTTTTTTTCAATGGTACATTTTAATTATTATTTTAAAAAAATTCTAATTTATCTTCCTTCAAAACTATTAAGGCTAAGTTGACTGTCGGTGTATCAGATATTTTTGCATCTTCTGAAACGTATTGATCTTTTTCCTTATTCATCTCCGTCATCCTCCGAAACACCAATCAGACAGGCGCCAACATTCTCAACCTCACCACCAGAACACGTGTCACTCCCTCCCCGCCTCATCCTGCTCCTCACCACTCCTTTCCAACTCTTCCAGCACTACGTTCTTCACCCTCTCCGTCCCCGCCATGCACAATGCTGAGAAGGTAAATCTCGTAGAGGAGCTCGGTGCCGTCGGTCTCGAAGGCGGCGAGGAGTTTGGTGTCGGCGTTCTATGAAGCGATTCTGCTCTACGCCGGAGATGCTGGTGGTTTCCTCGATGTTGGGAGGGGAGAAGCCTTCTCAGATAAGGGAGGATATGAGGGGTGCGTACTGGTAACAGAGCTCGAGGTGGTTGGCGAGGATGTCGATGCGGCCGACGATGTCAAGGTTGCCCTATTGCGATGGGAGGGGTTCTGGCGGAGGGCGGAAGGGTTGGTAGACTTGCTGTTGCGGCGAAGAGGGAGGCTGGTAGTTACTGAAGGAAGAAGGGTTGATTATGGCAGATATGGGTTTGATGGAATGGCGACGGTTGGTGAATGATGGAGAGCTTATGAGAAAAAGATCATTGGGATTATTGGGTTTGAGGGTGAGAGTGTTTGTAGTGACAGAAGGCGAGAGGGAGAGCATGTTGCTGAATGTCTGTTGAGTGTTCAAAGAATGTTCGCAGAGTGTTTTCAGAGTGCAGAACGAAGAAATTGTAAAATATAAACATTCTAGGAATGGTACAAGTTTTTTTCTTCCAATGTTGAATGAAACCAACCGAATTGCACTTTTTTAGGTCAAGATGCCTTCCCATATAAGCAATGAAATAAAGCACTATAGGATTTCCAATTCTGAAAAAAGTAGCGTGTTGGGAATTCATGTGTAATACTTCAGCAACGTTGTTAATCACGCATGACATGCTTGTAGTTTTTTTTTTGAACTTTGATTTGAAGGGTTAAATCATGACTCTTTGAACTCACAATAAAAATTTCATAAATCTTTGAAGCTCTATACGTCAACAATGAACACCAACAGTTCATACCACAAGCATAATTCCAGTCAAAAGAAGTACCCTTCAAGCTTTCTTCCATGAATTTCCAACATGTCTTGATCTTACTATCAATTATAATAATTAGTTTTAAATTGTAATAATTAATTTAATTCTTAGGGTTAAATATCAATTATTACAATTGATATTAAATTGGTGGAGTATATTACCTTAATTCTTTTCAATTAGGTTATCAATTTGTATATTTATACTACTATAATTAGAGATGGCAAAAAAACCCGTACCCGTGGGTATCCGCGGGTAAAATCCGTTTTGGGTATTTAGTATCCGCGGATAAGAAGTACCTGCGGGTAGTGGGTAGCAGTTATTTTAATACCCGTTTGTTAACGAGTCGGGTTCGGGTATCACACTATCTGTACCCACGGATATCCGTTATCCATTTAAAAATTAAAATTACAATTTTGTCCTGATTTACTTACTTATTCTCTCTCTGCTAAAAAAGCAAACCCTAAATTTCTTTTTTTCTCATTCACTCTCCCTGCTGCCGTCACAGAATTAGGGTTTTCTCTAGTTGGTGTCGTCACAGAATTAGAGTTTTCTCTAGCTGGTACAAGTCGCAAGATCCACACCCACCACTTTGTTGAAAAAGTAATTCATCCAAAGGTACCTTTCCACCCCTTAGCATCAAACAACAGAAACTCCAACACTGTCTTCGAGATCCACTGGCTCACACCATGCCTGCACCGCACCAGATCTACCACTCCATCGAACAGCGGGCACCATATCTACCACTCCATCGAACAGTAGGCACCGGATCTACCACTCCATCAAACAGCGGCAGTCGCTGTTGAAGCGACACTAGTCCCCACAGCGCCACGACCTTGTTGTTCGGCGCCATGACCAATGAGCAAGATGAAAAAAAAGGTAATAAAAGAGTGAAGAATACAAACAATGACGGTGGTCAAGAAGTATGAACAAATGAATGAATGTGTGTTGGTCGCTTTCATCATCCATAATCAACACTGGCGTTTGCTTCCTTCTGTCTTTCTTAATCCATTCCCCCACCATCTATTGCTTCATTCTCTTCTTTTCTTTTCCTATTTTTTCCCACCCAGATTTCAAGGGATATTCACTCACTTATGCATACTACTAATAACTTCTATTTTCAGTGTCGTTGTTAGGGAAGGGAAGAGGGGAAGGGGTTTTGCGTAAGGGAATTTGGGGATGGGTTTCTGTGGCTTTTGGGAGAAGCAGCAGTGGCAGGGGAGTGGTTGGCATAACATAATTTTTTTTTTAAAAAAAATCATAAAATATATATTTTTAAATATTTGTTGGTTAAAAACGGGTACCCAACGGGTATCCGCGGGTGTTTTTTATGCGGGTATCCGGCGGGTAACGGGTACGATTTTTGCATGCGGGTCGAGTTCGGGTATCACACTATCTATGCCCGACCCGACCCGTTGCCATCCCTAACTGTAATCCAATGATAAAATCAGTTTCATTCAAATACTTTTCTATATGGTATCAGCCTAACACGATCCTCTTCGTTTTTTTTATCTTCTTCAACACAGGACGTCGCTCCTTCCTTTCTTTTTGCCTCCCATGGCCAATGACAACTCTTCATCTATTAGCAACCCTCATGAGCCATCAAAACCCTTCACTTGCATCAACCATTATGATAAAACTCGATCTGGGCAATTTTTTGCATCATCAACTTCACGCCCTGGCAATCGCAAACCGTTTCTCAGTCGTTGTCAGTGGTGCAATGTCAAGGATCATGTCTTGTCTCAGTGTCACACCTTCAAACAACAACACCCTGGTGTCACGATTCCTCCTAGTTCCTCTTCTGCTAACCCTAGACAAGTTCATGTTTATACTGCAACTGCTGACACTTCTCAAAATAATTTTCTGGTTGATAGTGGAGCGACGCATCACGTCACCAATGATCTTGAGAATCTAGCGCCTCATCATTCGTACACGGGTCCAGACTCATTGTTTATGGGTAACAATTCATGTTTAAACATCACTCATTCTGGAACACTTTTACTTAATGATTTATCCCTCTCCCACACTTTGTGTGTTCCTTCCATGCAACAGAAAATCCTTTCAGTCTCTCAACTCACCAGACAAGCTAACTCTGATGTTGTTTTCTTGCCAAATGCTTTTCATGTTAAGAACTTGAACACAGGTCAAATAACCTATAATGGCTCATGTGTGGATGGACTCTATCTCTGGCCAGCCAACTCTCCGTCAGTTCACTATGTCCGCACAGACTCCTCTGCTTCATGGCACCATAGACTTGGGCATCCCTTCTCTTCTATCTTCACATATTCAACATCATTTTTCTTTGGGTTCAAACAAATTCCAGCAATCAGATTGCAACTCATGTCAAATTAATAAAAGTCATAAACTTCCTTTCAATGAATCCATTCTTAAATCATCTTATCCTTTGGAAATAATTTTCTTTGATGTATGAACTTCCCATGTTTTATCCATTGATGGTCTTCGCTACTATTGCATGTTTGTTAATCATTTTACTCGTTATATTTGGCTATATCCGATAAATTGTAAATCTGATGTGCAAACTTTGTTTCCCAAATTTAAGTCGCTTGTTGAAAATTTCTTTCATTGCAACATCAAAATTCTTTACACGGATAATGGTGGCGAATATATTGGTCTTCGTTCTTTTTTAAGCACTCATTGAATAAGTCATCACACTACCCCACCTCATATACCTAAACACAATGGAATTTCTGAACGTCGGAATCGGCACATTGCCGAAACGGGTCTCTCTTCTCCACCACTCAGGTTTGCCCCTCACATATTGGCCTCACGCCATGACAACATCCGCCTATCTCATAAATCGTCTCCCAACACCAATTCTTGGGTACCAGTCACCCTATTCCAAATTACTCAATATTAGCCCGGATTATCATAAGTTAAAGTGTTTTGGTTGTTTGTGTTTTCCCTGGATTAAACCATATGCTAACCATAAACTTGCACCAAAGTCTGTTATGTGTGTTTTTGTAGGTTACTCGGCGGATCAACATGCATACTTGTGTCTCGATCCAACCACAGGAAGGATCTACACCTCTCGCCATGTCAAGTTCGTTGAATCTGAATTCCTGTACAACTCCCTAGCACCTCAAGCCAGTTCGAGTGTAGAGCAACAACAAGGCCCACTTCAGTTTTCCATACTCCATCCCATGAATCAACCCATGGTCAGTACCACTCTAAACCCACCAGAGGAAATCTCGATTGCCCCTTCATCTTCATTTTTCCCCAACTCCCCGACTTCTGCCCAACCCTCCACTGGACACTCTGAATCCCCTCAATCACCTTCATCCTCACAATGTTCTGTGCCACCATCCCAACCCAATGTCAACCCTAACAAGAGACCCCAAACCGATGAAGGTGGCATCATCTCCCGGTCCAAAAACAACATTGTCAAACCCCTCAAGAAGCTTAACCTCCATGTCTAACCCTATTCTCCACTCAAGCCCAGCACCATCACCCAAGCTCTTCGTGACCCTGATTGGCGCTCAGCTATGCAAGCTGAGTTTGACGCCTTACATCGCAACAACACTTGGGAACTTGTCAGTCGGTCCTCTACTCAAAATTTGGTTGGCTGCAAATGGGTTTTTCGAATCAAAAGACATCTGGATGGCTCGATTGATCGGTACAAGGCTCGCCTAGTCGCCAAAGGTTTTCACCAACGCCCTGGTTGGGACTATATAGAGACATTCAGTCTGGTTGTTAAACCGGTCACCATTCACATTTTCCTCACACTTGCAGTTCGTCAAGGATGGTCCATTCGCCAACTTGATGTCAACAATGCATTTCTTCAAGAGACGCTCAAAGAGGAAGTTTTCATGCTCCAACCCCCTGGTTTTGTCAACAAAAGTTTCTTTGATCATGTTTGGCGCCTCTAAAAGGCACTCTATGGGCTAAGCAAGCACCTCGCGCCTGGTAAACGGAGCTTCGAGTGTTTCTACTCTCTCTTGACTTTGTTAATTCAACTGCAGATGCATCACTCTTCATCTACCAAAAATCAGGTTCCACACTATATTTATTAGTATATGTTGATGATATCATTGTCACTGGGAGTTCCTCTACAGAGCTGTCCAACCTTATTTCCACCCTTGCTACTCGATTTTCACTAAAAGACCTTGGTTGTCTTAACTATTTCTTAGGCGTCGAAGTAATTCCTTCCGCTATAGGACTATTTCTTTCACAAAGGAAATACATCACTGATCTTTTCCATAAATCAGGCATGGCCAACACAAAACCAGCATCCACTCCCTTGTCCGCCAATGCTCAATTACTCAAGGATTCTGGTGATCTCCTACCTTGCCCAACTGAGTATCGCGCACTCGTGGGAAGTCTTCAATACTTAAGTCTTACTTGCCTGGACATTGCCTTTAGCACTAACAAACTTGCGCAGTTCATGCAACACCCCAGAACGGCGCATTGGTCTGCCCTCAAACGGGTGTTCCGTTATTTGGTGGGCTCTTGCAACAAAGGTATCTTCATCTCGGCAACTGCTCTGCTAACCTTTCATGCTTACTCAGATGCAGATTGGGCGGGTGATAAGGATGATTATATTTCTACCTCAACTGAAGATGAATATAAAGCCTTGGCTAACACGGCTAGTGAACTTCTATGGGTCCTATCCTTGTTCACTGAACTTGGTCACATGCCCACAACGAATCCGGTTATCTATTGTGGCAATCTTGGTGTCACAACTCTGAGTGCTAATCCTGTTTTTCACTATTGAATGAAACATATATCCTTAGCCTATCATTTTGTTCGTAAAAATGTTCAAAAAGGCAAGTTTCGGGTGTCCTTTGTGTCTACTGATGATTAGCTTGCTGATATACTCACAAAGCCTCTGCTTCATCCTCAGTTTGACTCATTATTGTTCAAGTTGCATCTCTCTTCCAGATCGTCCAACTTGCAGGAGGATATCAATTATTATAATTAGTTTTAAATTGTAATAATTAGTTTTTATCGGCTAATGTTTGTATATTTACTTTCCCTTTATTTAATTTAATTGTTAATGTTAAATATCAATTATTATAATTGATATTATAATAATTGATATTAAATTGGTGGAGTTTATTACCTTAACTCTTTCTAATTAGGTTATCAATTTGTATATTTATACTAATGTAATTCAATGATAGAATCAATTTGATTCAAATACTTTTCTATACTTACCTCTTCAAAAGTTTATTATGTCTTTTTTATCACAAAAAACATATTCCTCTTAATATAATTTTCCCTGGTCCAAGTCACATGATTTTTTTCTTTTTCTTTTTCTTTTGTTTCACTAAGCTTATCGTTAACACTGAAGTTACGCAATTTTCTTTTAACCAAATTTCAATCAGTTACGCATGTTGAGTGTAAAATGGACCTTTCCATACTTCGCCGGAAACCTAAACTTCCGCTTAGCCGAATCCTCGTCAACAACGTACTCCCTCTCAAGATCACTCATGACGAGAAGCGGGTCCCACTTCACCAACTCTAGCACTCTCTTGTCGTCGCTGTCAACCGGTATTTTGAAAAAGTTAGGGTATTTAACAATCCTGTCGCGAAAATCGTCGGGGATGCCGAAGAGGGTTCTGCAATGGTGGATTTTGCTGAAGGGGATGTGGTTGCGCGTAAACATCATGAGGAGTTTACGAACCTTCTCAACGCAGTTGAGTTCCATTGCGTCCATGAGGAAGTGCTCCTCATCGAGAAGGTCCTCCATGAGATCATGAAGTCGAGCCAGGACTTGCCGCCGGTGTGACAGTAGGTTTGAAAGAAGAGGGGGTGGCGTTGGAGGAAGTGGGAGACCTTACGGCTGTAGGGGAGAGTGGAGGGAGAGAAGCTCGAAGAAGCAAAGGGAGGGAGAGAAGCAGAAAAAGTAAAAATAACGTGTCACACCTTTAGGTAACTCTACCTAATTTTAATGATATTAGTTTTGGAGACGATAAATTATAGTTTTTTTAAAGATAATGATCGGAGTGTATCAAAGTTTGAAAAAAAATTAAAATTAAAATCGTTTAATAGTTGAGAAACCAAAAATATATTTAACCTTATTTTTTTATGTAAAAACTCAAAACTAAAAACTTTTTTTAAATTGAAAGTGACATCGTAAAAATATGACGTGTCAAAATTTAAGTATCTTATATGTAAAAATTTATTATTTTTTATCTTGAAACCTTTCTCTGATTTTGACACAAAATAAAATTATCTAAATTTTGATATGTGATAAATTTTGACATATAATATTTCCAAAAACGTGTCCAAATAAATTTAATAAAAAAAAGGTCACAAATATATTTTACAAAAATAAGAAATTAATTACATATTTTTTAAGAAAATATAAACTCAATTTGAGAAAAAAAATCCAACATTAATTATAAATGAATCAAATTTCTAAATATGAAGAATAACTTAATAATTAAACCTAATTATATTTTAAATGCGTCCTTTCTGATTCTTTAAATAGTTTAAATAACATAAAAGGAAAGAAAAAAAAAACTATTAACCCATTTTAAGATTAAAAGGATATAAATGGATAAAGAATTAAAAAAAAGTAAAATATATAATAATAAAATTTGACCTGCATCATGTCTCCAAGGTTGACGATGAGTGTGTTGGAAACGGGTTTAACAGTGAGCCATTGATGATCTTTGAGGAGCTCAAGTCCACTCACTTCATTTTCTTGGTTCAATATAGACAATACAGAGCTATCTGTGTGCACCTCCATGCCCCAACCAAGGTTATTGTTTGAGCACTTTGGATAACGATAAATACGCATAATTCCTGTGCTTTCTGCTACGTAAGAACTTGATGCTTCAATGTTCAGGTCAAGGTTCTTCACCATAGCTTCGAATAATCTTCTGCCAATTCTGCTCAAATGTTCTCCATATTCCACCACCGAATCTCTTTCCAACCATAACATGCCAAAATACATATCAGACAAAACATCATGATATTCCAAAGTTTATATAAAACATAAATTTTTAATATTTGAAATACATATAAAAGTTTAAATAAAATATATATTCAGACTGAAATTTTTAATATTAGTAATAAAAGTTCATATATGTAAAACAAATTTGATAATTTATTACTTTTGTTTTCATTGAACCAGTTTTTTCACCGATTTAACCTTGCAGCATAACCAAAAATTTGGCTACAAAACATTATTTTTTTATCAGCTTGGTTACAAAAGAACAACATGAAGCAGAAAGTAAAAATGGTTTCATGATTGAATGAACACTGATCTGAAGAAGTTGGGTGCTTTTTACGACAAGCGGGTAACTATCATGTGTAGAGTACGAGGATAAATTCTGATGGGACCTAGATTTGATAGTTAAAAACTGTAGCATGCATGGCTCTTATAACAGAGTAAAATATCCCCGAATACTTAACTTTTTTACTGTAAATTAAAAACTTTGAATATGTGAAAGAAGGAACATGAACCGATCTAAATCATCACCTACTAACATCGTTTATCCACATTCCAAACGAGGGAGAAAGAAGAAAATGAAGTTGTTTACCTGAGAGAGTGAAGCTGAGGAAGTTGAGGTTGAAATTGGGAGAGGTGAGGCAGAGGCATGTTGAAACCTTCGACCCAATTGATGTTTTGAGGGGCAGTTGTTAGGGGTGCCCCAGAGGAAGTAAGGGCAGGGGTGCCCCAAAAGTAAGTCACTGGGTTGGCACCATTACATGAGGCATGTTTGGACTCAAAGGAAAGAGAGAAAAGTTGTTTGGCTTGGTCTTGAAGTTGGGTCAATAGGGTTGATGGAACTCCATGGTTAACCAAACGGAACAACCCCCAATGCTTGCAAGCCTCTTCAAGGACCTTCTGCATATTCATGTCATGGCTTAAACGTTGAAGATCTATGACTGGTAGTGGATCCGGATCCGACTCCTTGATCGGGTCGCCGCCGTCTGGAGGGTGATGGTGGGGGTGGCTAAGGTGGCGGAGAATGGGAGGGTAGGACTCCAAGTTGTTCATTTTCTTAGTTTATAGGTAAAGGGAGATGGGAATAGAGATCATGAAAAGCACGTTTGTTCAGAGAGAATCACTTTGGGAGAATTCTAGATCTGTTTTGCTACTTAATTATACAATGTATGGAGATAAAATATTATAAGAGAGTGTCTGAGAAAAACTTTTCAAGTGAATCGATTTGTGCGAGAAGTGTAAATATATATTATTATTGAGTTTGATTGTGTATTTGATTTAGTATTTAATTTAGAACTTTATGTGATTTTTTTCCTATTTAATCAAAGATAATGCGATGTTTGTAATTAAGTATCGAGTATATAATATAAATGATTATATTTTACGCATAAAAAACCTTTAGTTTATTCAATTTTTTGTTTCTTATATTAATTAACAACTTCACATATTAGTTGTATTATATCCTACCATATATACTTGATTTCTTTAAGGAAAATCTCTGGGTTTAATTAATTACTTAAAAAAATTCATTTAAGTTATTTTAAAGGGATAAGAAGAAATTAAAATTCATTAACCTCTCCAATTTGAATAAGCAATTTTAAGGCATGGATATTTTTTTTATATAGACACTAGTATATAGGTTGATGTTAGTTTGTATGTTTATTAAAAGAGAATTAGAGATAGAAGAAAAAATAATAAATATTTTTAAGTCTATGATTAAATTTTAAATAAGATCAATCTTAAAAATAATTTATATGTTTATAAAAATAATATAAATATTAGACTTTGTAAAAGTATAGATGATAAAACATGTACAAAAATATAGTAGATTCTTTAAAAGTAAAAAGGAATATAGAAATATGTAGAGTTGTCTTGGTAAAAATATAAATTAGTGTATGAATAGAATTATGTAATGTGAATTGTGGTTGGGAATTCAAGTGAGTCTAAGTCTCACATTTGATAGAAATGAGAAAGTGAAACATTATAAAGGTGAAGACTCATTAACTCAGTGTCTTAAGATTTTAGGTAGAGAGTGAAGTTAATCCCTTATGTGATTGGTTCAAGCTCTCACAGGACGAGCCTGGTCACTATGACCCCCTTTGTGAGGAGGTACCTCTTCTCCCGAAGTTTTTCTCATCTAATCAATGTATTTCTAGACTTATTTGATAATTTTTGTTACACTCTTCTAATCAAATTATGAAATGACTTATCTAATATCTTTTGTTATGCTCATCTAATTATTATATGGACAATCTCGTGTATTTTTTTTTTTGCTATATTCTTCTAATCAATGTATAGAAAGATTTGTTTAATGTGTATTGTTAGACTCGTCTAATCAATACATTGATAAACTCACATAATATGTATTGCTAGACTTGTTTAATTAGTATATGAACACACTCGTATAACGTATATTGTTAGACCCATCTAATAAGTGTATATTCAAACTTATGTAATGTGTATTGCAAGACTCATTTAATTAGTGACTCGACAAACTTGTCTAATGTTTATTAATAAACTCATTTAATTTGTTTATAGACAAACTTGTATAATATATATTGTTAGACTTGTCTAATCAATGTATAAACATCCTCGTCTAGTGTTTGTAGCTAGAATAATTTAATTAGTGTGTGAATATAATCAATCAGTGTATATGCAGGCTCATTTAATTGTATTGCAAGACTTGTTTAACCAATGAATGAACAAATTAATCTATTGTATATTAATAGACTCGTATGATTTGCATATGGAGAAAGAAATTTGTGCAAAGTATATTTCCAAACTTGTCTTATCAGTGCATAAACAAACTCGTTTATTATTTGTTGCTAGATTTATTTAATTAGTGTAAGGACAAACTCGTCTAATGGGTACTCATAGAACTGTCTAATCAATGTGTGGAATAATTTATCTAATACTTTTTACTATACATGTTTAGTAATTGTATGGACAAATTCATCTAATGTATATTGTTAAGCCTGCCTATTCAGTGTATCGAAAAACTCGTTTAATATTTTTTTATACTCGTCTAATCAATGTATTGAATACCTCATATAATTTTTTTATTATACTCATCTAATCAATGTATGAATAAAATCTTTTACTGTGTATTGTTAGACTCGTCTAACCAATAGATGTATAAACTTGTCTAATATGTATATTGTTAAACTGATATAATTGATTTGCTATATTTCTCTAGTATGTGTTGCTAGACTGATCTAATCAATACATGACTAATATATATTTGTAGACTCAAGTAATGATCGTATAAATACATTAATGGTATATTTTAAAACGATTAATTTCTTAACTTTTATTCTTTTGTTTTGATCTTACTAAGTCTTAAACTCTATATAAATGAAATATAAAATTCATACAAAATTAAATTTTATTAAAAGGTTTAAAGAATAATTCTGATATATTATTTCAAAGAGTAGAGTATCATATATATACATTCAAGGATCCTATAATTCTTCATCTATTAAAGGAATGACAGGTGCACAAATTATAATAATATCTAAATTATAACTAACATAATATTTGATTGCCTAATATCTTTAATAGAATATTTGACATATCTTAACACCCTCACTCAAGTTGGTGCATGGATATCACACATTCCCAACTTGAATAGAGACTTATTAAACAATCTTCTTGACACTTCTTTGGTGAGAACATCAATCAACTGCAATTCTTATCTTACAAAAAGAAATGAAATTATTCCAGCTTCAAGCTTCTCTTTGATGAAATGTCTATCAATCTCCACATGCTTTGTTTTATCATGTTGCACAGGATTGTAAGCAATTGCTATAGCCGAAGTATTGTCACAGTACAAACTCATAGCTTCATTTTGTTTAAAGCCCAAATCTGATTGCACATTTTTAATCCACAAAAGTTCACATTCACCTAGTGTCATGCCTCTGAATTCTGTTTCAGCACTAGATCTTGCTATTACAGGTTGTTTTTTACTCCTCCAAGTTACAAGACTCCATCCTACAAAAGTAAAGTATCCAGAGGTAGATCTTCTATCGTCTTTTGAACCTACCCAATATGCATCAATGTACCCTTCTACCTTTAAGTTTCCATGATTTGAGAACAAAATTCCTTTTCCAGGAGCAGACTTCAAATATCTCAAAATCCTTTTAACAACATTCATATGAAGCTTCCGTGGGTCATGCATAAATTGACTAACAATATTCACTGCAGAGGTGATATATGGACGTGTATGACACAAATAAATTAATTTTCCTACCAGCCTTTGGTATCTTCCTCTATCTATGCTTGCTGAATTTGAGCATTGAAAGAGTTTATGATTTTGTTCAATTGGTGTATTAGCTGGTTTACTCCTAAGCAGCCAAGTTTTCGATAGTGAATCAATAATATAATTTCTTTGGCATAGAAAAATACAATGTTTTGATCTAGCTACTTCAATACAAAAAAATATTTGAGGTTTTCAAGTTGTTTCATCTCAAATTCAGATACAAGGTATTGTTGTAAACTAGAAATTTCATCTTGGTCATTTCTTGTAACAATCATATCATCTACATATATAATCATAGCTGTAATTTTTCCTTTTCCTTTCTTCAAAAATAAGGTGTGATCAGAGTTACTTGCTCTATAGCCAAAAGCCTCCATAGACTTGGTAAACCTTCCAAACCATGCTCTTGGGGATTGTTTTAATCCATATAGAGCATTCTTTAATTTGCAAACCTTCATTCCAATTGAATCTGTCATGCCTGGTGGAGAATCCATATAAATTTCTTCTGAAATTTCTCCGTGTAAGAAAGCATTTTTCACATCAAATTGTAGAAGACGCCAATCTTGGTTTGCAGCTAGCGACAAAAGTATTCTCATAGTATTGAGTTTGGCTACCGGTGCAAACGTCTCTTGGTAATCTACACCATAAGACTAAGTGTAACCTTTAGCCACAAGTCGTGCTTTATACCTCTCAATAGTTCCATCAACTTTAGGCTTAATTGTAAAGACCCATTTGCATCCCATAGTTTTCTTCCCTCTTGGTAAGGACACAAGATCCCAAGTGTTGTTTTTTTCTAAAACTGCCATCTCCTCAACCATTGCTTCGATCCATCTAGGATCTGCCAAAGCTTCTTGTATATTACTAGGAATGGAAATTGAAATAATTGAGATACAAATGATGCATATGACTGAGATAACCTGTGAGATGACACATATTTACTAATGGGATATTTAACTTTGGCTTGGAGGTCTGGTTCATATTTAGCTGGAGGTTGACCACGGTTAGAACGAGGTGGAAGAATATATTGAACAGTAATATACTCGGCGTTTGGTGTGCTGGTGGTCTCACGCAGACAAGAATCAATTCCATGATCAATTTCATCTAAATTAGTATTATCAGAGATAGGATCAGAAGGTACCTTTGAAGAGTCAAGCTGAACTTGTGGAGAAGATTGAGCCAATTGGTTATGATCAGAAGACACTGTATTATCCAGAAAAGAAGGGTCCATATTTAGGATTGACTCACTTCCTATAGAATGATCCTCGCACAATAATTTATCTTCACAATCAAACATACTAGCATCATGATTATGCACTTCACTTTCATTGCCTCCCTGAAGTGGAGAATCAACATAAAAAAATTCATGCTCATTAAATGTCACATCCATAGAAATATAAAATTTCTTTGCTGGTGGATGGTAAGCACGATAACCCTTTTGAGTTGATCCATACCCAACAAAAACATATTTGATCGCTCGTTCTTCAAGCTTTGTACATTAATGTGGGTGTAAGTGAACATATATAACACATCCAAAAATATGAGGTGGTGAATAAACTATGGAAGGAAGTATACAATGATCAGACAACACATCAAAAGGCCTTCGAAAGTTAAGCATACTAGAAGGGCTTTGATTAATTAAATAAAAGGCAGAGCTCACAACCTCACCCCATAAATGAGATGGGACATTACTATCTATCAAAAGTAATCTTGTCACCTCTAATATATGTCTATTTTTCCTCTCATCCACTCCATTTTGTTGTGGTGAATAAGGACATGTAGTTTGATGCAAAATGCATTTAGAGTTCATGAACTCTATTAATTCAGTCTTAAAATATTCCCCTCCATTGTTTGATTGAATAACCTTAATAGATGTGTTAAATTGTGTAACGATCAGATGATAGAAGGAACGAACCACATCACACACATCACTTTTATGTTTAAGCAAATATACTCAGGTTATCCAAGTACAATCATTAACAAAACTGATAAAACAATTTTTTCCATTATGTGTAGATTGTGGGGCAGGGTCCCAAACATCTGTGTGAATTAATGAAAAAGGAAAATCAGTTTTGTTATTGCTTAAAGGAAACACAACAAGATGATTTTTTTTCCATAACATAAGTTTCACAAAAAAAATCATAAATATTGCACTTATGAAATAGTGATGGAAATAATTTTTTTTAAATAACCAAAGAGGGATGTCTCAACCGTTTATGCCATAACCAAATGTCCTTTTTTTTATCTTGTATGTGATCATTCGCAAGACAAGCCAACCCTCTTTTATAGGTTTGTTGTGAGACATTTTCAAGATAATACAGTCCTTCATTCTCTCTACCACTGACAATCTTCTCCTTGGAATGAATGTTCTAAAAAAGACAATGGATTGGGTAAAACAAGGCAACACAAGAATGTGATTTGGTTAACTTGCTGACGGAGAGAAGATTACAGTTTAATGTAGGAACAAATAAAACATCAGGAATCGATAAAGAGGGTGAGAGAGATACAATACCTGTACCTTCAATAGGAGATGAGACTCCATTGACATTAATAATAACGATTTTAGAATAATTAGAAAAAAAATTAGTAAATATATGAGGATCACAACTGATCAGTAGCACTTGAATCAATTATCCAATTACTACCCTTAGTAACAACAAAAAGATTAAGGGCAGAGTTAGATATACCTAACTTGGTCACAAATCCGGCGGAAGTTCCAAAATCATATTTATCCGATTGATTTTTATCGGAAGAAGCCATAAAAAATATTCAATGAAATAAAAGAAGCACTAATTCGTATATTGTAGAGGATATCAGTGTTTGGCTTTGATACCATATTAAAAAGTTTAAAGAATAATTCTAATGTATTATTTCAAAGAGTAGAGTACCATATATATATATATATATATATATATATATATATATATATATATATATATATATATATATTCAACGATCCTATAATTCTTCATCTATTAAAGGAATGACAGGTGCACAAATTATAATAATATTTAAATTATAACTAATATAATATTGGCTTAATACCTTCATTGGTCCTCTTATTTGTATGCTAATCTCATTTTGGTCCTCAAGTTTTAAATTGTCTCAATTGGGTCATAATTTTTGTAAAAATGCACACATTTTACCCTAACCGTTAAGTTGTCTCAAACGGCGTTAATTGATGCAGGGATGAATTTTTTATTTTAGGCTTAATTCCTCTTTTGGTCCTTATTTTTGTGTGAAAATCTTAGTTTGATCCTCAAGTTTTTCCTCAAGTCCTTATGAAATGCAAACATTTTACAACATTTTACCCCAACCGTTAAGTGTATTGAGACGACGTTAACTTTGAACTGAGCTGTAATTTTTTTTTTTATGTTTTAAAATCATTAAATCCACGTGGCTATAGTCTTTCTTTTTCCTTTCAATCACTAATCACAGTTCACTCATTCCTCTACTCTGAAACCCCCCGACTCACCTTTTCTCCCTCTCAAACTAAAAAATGTCGTCGTTTTCAAAAATTATGACCCAATTGAGACAGTTCAAAACTTGAGGACCGAACTGAGATTTTCACACAAAAATAAGGACCAAAAGAGGAATTAAGCCTAAAATAAAAAATTCATCCCAGCATCAATTAACGCCGTTTGAGACAACTTAACGGTTAGGGTAAAATGTGTGCATTTTTACAAAAATTATGACCCAATTGAGACAATTTAAAACTTGAGGACCAAAATGAGATTGACAGACAAATAAAAGGACCAATGGAAGTATTAAGCTTATAATATTTGATTGCCTAATATCTTTAATAAAGTATTTGACATATCTTAACAAATTTAACTAACAAATTATACATAATAAATAATTAAAATAAAAAAATCAAAAATAAATAAATAATTGAATACGATTTGTTTGAAACAGATATCGATATCCGTTTACTCTTGAGTCGATGTTTGTTGAAGGGTTATACAGATATCAATATATGTTTCAGGCATTTACACCTAGGACGATAATTTTCTTCGCAGGAACAAATCTGGAATGGGAATGTAGAGGAAGAAGCATGTAATAGTGTAAGGAGAAACCCTCAAATGAGAAAGAGACAAAGTCCTTACAGCCCAACGCCGATAAGATGAGTGATGGGCACAAAGGCAGGGAACAGAAAAATGGTACAACGACACATGCCTCATGGGCCAATTCAAAGGATATAACACTTTAATGGAGTTTTTTCCTTTATGCCCCCATAAGTATGGTTTTGCATCTTACACCCCATAATATTTCTCTCTTCACCCTATTAAAAAAACTTTCGAATTTTTTTTTTACATAATAAAAAGGGGTGATTGCTTTCAGAAAAAAAATAATCCAAAATTGTTTTATATCTTAAATTCATTATTTGGATAAGCTAATTTTTCTTTTTCTTGTTAGGATTTCAATTCCTACTAAATACCAAAACTAATTTTAATATTAAATAATATTTAATAATAATAAAAAATCAATTGATGATAACCTTTTAGTTGAAATCTACAAGGGTTATTTTTGCAAAATCATTAATTGAAATTTTAGTTGAAATTTTAAAAACCATCAATAAAAAAAAATCTTATAAATATAAACTTAAAAAACTATGTGCAGACTAGTTAACATTTCGTCAAAAATAATTTCATCCATGACTAAAAAAAAAAAGGTTACTCCCTCCACCATCACTCTGTACTTTCACATTCTCATTCTCATTTTACCTTGCAAATCAACGGATATGAGAGATTCGTTTTGGCTTAAACGGATGTGGAGATCAGTTTGGGATTCAACAGATCTTGATATTTGTCTACCTCCGACCACGTCATCAACGTCACCATGACTCTCGCCAACTATCTCCGGACACCATGGCGACGGTCCTCTCCAACTGCTCGAAAAATCCCTCTTTCCACTTCCTCTCCGCGAACGACGACGCTCGCGAACTCTTCTCTAGCATCAAGTCCACCTTCCCCTATCTAAACATGAATATTTACCGCTTCGATAGCAGCAAGGTCTGCGGCATGATTTCCTGGTCCATTCGCCAGACCCTCGACCAGCCCTTGAATTATGTTAGAATATACCTCGTTGACACGATTCCCAAGGACGTGAAACGTGTGATATATTTAGACTCTCACCTGGTGGTTGTGGACGACATAACCAGGCTTTGGGACGTGGACATGGAAGGGAAGGTGGTGTCTGCGCCTGAATATTGCCATGCAAACTTCACGTTGTCTTTCACGGACACATCGTGACCAGAGAAAACTACACTTAACAGAAATAATTCGAGAAAGATTAATGGAAACCTCTAATAGATTTTTTTTTTTTTAAAGTTCGTAACGTTCAAAAAACGTTTTTTAATAAATCAACTGATCTCAAAACCAACCAAGAACCGTAAGCAATGTGGAAACAATGACCGAAGATACAATGTTTATCAAATACATATATTATTGTTTTCATCTTTACTATTAGAATATTGAATAAAGAAATATAAATGAGAAATGTCAATGATACCAAATATTGTGTAATGACCCATAACTTTTTTTACAGTTATTTATAAATTTTCATGTATTATTGAATATGACTATATTTTTTACTTATTATTTCATTAATACCATAAATTTATTTTCGTTTTACTTTTAATTCTTGTATAATATGTCTTTTTTTTAAGGCAAGATGAATCGTTAATATTTAAGTTTTTTTTTTAAAGGTTCAAACAATGCAAAATAAAACGGATGTAATTTCCCAAAAAAAAAAGACAAGAGAGTATAAATAAACACACAAGAACCAGAGGAGGTTTGGTCTAATGGAGAAAATAAGTAATTCACAAAAAGTGATAAATTGAAATTAATTAAAGAATAATCCGTGTTCAATCTAATTATATTTCGAACAAAATTATGTAAAAATAATAGGTGAAAGGAAAGAAAATAGATAAAGAAGAGTTAAGAAAAAGCACATAACGAAAATGATTGGAGGGATAAAAAGCTGTGCAGAAGCACGTTTGATTGGCCATGTGATAACGCGTTTACAATTTACGGTAGCAGCCACCAGTGCGGTATGCTGATTCACGTCTGCATCATCATCATCGTAACACGTGACATCAACATCAACGCTCCTATTAAGCAGCCGCTTACATCACTCAAGTCAAATTGATCCATCCAAACAAACCCCAAATAATTGGAAACATCTTCACCGTCTTCTTCTCTGTTTTTTCTTTCTTTCCCAGCACAGCAATCTCAGTTAGTTAGTTTCACACCTTCGCTATGTCTTGGTTTCGACACCTCTCCTCCAAAACGCGCCGCTTCACTTCTCTCTCCCGGTTCAGCACCTCCGCCAGCCCGGTTCACCATCCGGGTCTGGCCCCCACGAAAGCCCACGAGAAGCCCCGTGTTGTCGTGCTGGGTTCTGGATGGGCTGGGTGCCGACTCATGAAGGGCCTGGACCCTAAAATCTACGACATCGTTTGCGTGTCACCGCGCAACCACATGGTGTTCACGCCCCTCTTGGCTTCCACGTGCGTCGGAACGCTCGAGTTCAGAACCGTTGCCGAACCCATCGCCAGGATCCAGCCCGCCATTTCCCGGGAACCTGGCTCTTTCTTCTTCCTCGCCAATTGTACTGCCATTGATGCTCTCAACCATGTCGTATGTTATCCATTTCTCTTCTTTCAATTCTGCGGCCATTGTTCCGGTTAAATGTCGTTAAATTGGGCGTGATTTGGTTTGTTACTTGATAATGGACATCTGTGGAGTGTGGACAACGTGCATCATATCACTTTTCTTGATTTGCATACGTTTCTGTGACTTATAGTATGTATAGATTCTTTATATGCTACTATATTTCCGGGATTTAGCAATGCCTTAAGGTGACATAATATTGCGTAACCTTGACACCAACTTTGTCAGAACACTAACAACAAAATTCACAGCCGACATAGTGTGGCAGGAGATGGTGGCACACTTTTTATTGGGTACAATTTTATTAAGAATTACGAAATTGAAAAACCATTGTTAAGTCAGATGGTTGATCCACTATTTTTTGAGATTTTCTATTAATTTCAACCAACAGTAGAAAAATGTTAATGAGTATGTTTCTAGGAGAAATATATAGTAGTAGTTTTTCTATCGTCTATTATTTTTCTTGTCCTCTACCCTACTGATACATTATGTTGCATAACAAACTCATCATTGTTAATGTCACTGCCTTGACTCCCTCTTTCTCCTTGCCATTACCTGTCACGTGTGTGAACTCACATCAATCCCATTTCCTATTCTTTTCCATTTCATTTGAGGTGCATGGAATGTGTAGGTTATCTTGTTTTAGGGGATGAAGCAGTGTCTTCTGTTTCTTTTTCCCAATTGTGCTGAAACACGAGGAATTTATTCAAAATTTGAAATTATTAGAAGGTACCTTGTTTGTTGATGGATTTATTGAAATTGTGTTTTTTGTACCTTTCGTTCTACTCCATATAGTAAGATAAAGGTTGTTGCATTGTTATTGTTTTGTTGAATTAAAACTATAAAAGCAACGCATGGAACCTGAAGCCCCAACGAAAATTCAATTTCATACCTATTTCTCTTACTCTTTCTCCACATAACAAAACGGCATCATACTCCTATTAGTTGAAATATCGGTAGTACTGACAATGTGTCTTAATGTTGGAGAATTACTAGTATTACTTTAAATATTGGTACTCATGACGTGGTTTAATTGGGGAGAATGGCAAAATGGTTTTGAAGGTGCAATGTGAGTCTGTAACCGAAGGAACGCACACACTAGATCCCTGGAAATTTACGATCGCATATGATAAGTTGGTAATTGCATTAGGAGCACAACCTACCACTTTTGGAATTCATGGAGTCTATGAACATGCAATTTTTCTTCGTGAAGTTTATCATGCACAGGAAATTCGGCGGAAGTTGCTTCTGAACTTAATGTTGTCTGATGTTCCAGGTTTACAACAATTTTGATAATTAGGCTTAATATAAAATCACTTGAAAATAATGATTAATCACCTATGCAATTTGTATTTGATTTGGATGCAGGGATTGAAGAAGAGGAAAAAAGGAGGCTGTTACACTGTGTGGTTGTGGGAGGCGGTCCCACTGGAGTTGAATTCAGCGGTGAACTTAGTGATTTTATCGTAAGGGATGTCCGTGAGAGATATTCACATGTGAAGGACTACATCCACGTTACTTTAATTGAGGTTTGCTTAGTAGCATTAGATATGTGATACAACCAAATAGACTAGATTTTTGGTATTGCCTATGGCAGCAAAACTCTTCCTTATCGTAAGAAACCTCTTGCTCTTTCCATTGTATATCTCTGTCTTACAAATTACAATTATTGCCAACATAATGGTTAGAAACACCATTGTCATTTTGTTTCGTGCCAAAATTTTCTTTTAAGGTAATTTGTTTTTTAACCAATTTATTCATGCCATTTCAGGCGAATGAGATCCTATCTTCCTTTGATGTCCGACTCAGGCAATATGCCACCAATCAATTGACAAAGGTGAGCTACATATCAGAAGGAACTTCTATTATGTTTGTTCAACCTTTTCCTGCTGATTTCGAACTTCTGAATATCATGTAAAAAGAAACAAAGAACAACTAAACTCAGCTTTCAATTTAAAGAAATGTAGTAGTCTATTAGTAATTACTATGGTGTTAATTATCAAAATATGAAATATAATCACGACGCAATGTTTCTAACATTGGTATTTGGAATCATATAATTAACTAATGCGACTCTTCCTCGTAGTACAATAAGTATGATGAAAACTGATTGATAGGCTAGCTGTTAAATCAATATTAGTTTTGTGTCTTCTCATATTGAAGTTTCTATCAGTCAGGAGTCCGACTAGTCCGTGGCATTGTGAAAGATGTCGAGGAGAAGAAGATTATCCTAAATGATGGAACTGAGGTACCATATGGGTTGCTCGTATGGTCGACTGGAGTTGGTCCATCAGCTTTTATTCAGTCTTTGGATTTCCCTAAATCTCCTGGTGGAAGGTTGTTCTTTGTTACTCAACATAGTTGCACTTATTTTCTTTCCATTGACAGCTCTTTCAAATTTACAAATTTGGAGCTGTTATATGAATAGACATGATCGATCTGTCTTATCATGAAAGCAGGGTTACTTTTTCCCAAAGATATCACTCATCGTACGCATGTATTTATTTAAGGAGACTGAATTAGGCATAGATCAAAATAAATCTTTAACATCTGATGAAGCTTTCAATTTCAAGGTTGCATTTGAAAGTTCATTTCAGGCATTTCATTCTCCTCAAGTTTCATATAAATCCTTTTCAAATATAAGAAAATATCAATAATTTTATTATCACGCTCATATCTTTTAATCTTCCAAACTTTGGCATGAAAATCATTATGTAAAATACACATACATCAATGATTGGATTCAGCAGGTAGTTATATGGTGTAAAATGTGTTTAGGCTGAGGTGTAAATCGATATGTATTTTTAGTTATATTTTACTATTTATGTCATTTATCCATCATAATCTATCGTCAGATGTATTAGTTTCCTCGCGTTTGACACACATTTAATGTGCCATGTCTTCTGTTCTTACGTTTCTTTTACTTCATGGCAACTATAACTATAGATTAGTGTATTTCCATAAAACAGATTTTTGAAGTTTCTTATTTTCAGGATTGGCACTGATGAGTGGCTTCGTGTTCCTACAGTAGAGGATATCTTTTCAATAGGTGACTGCAGTGGTTTTGTAGAAAGTACTGGAAAACAACCACTGCCGGCTTTAGCCCAAGTACGTGACATTGGATTCATTAGTTTCTTCTCATACAAATTAATTTCTTAAATTCCTGGAATTTGTAGTTCTCACTTTGCACTAAGGTCTTTGTCCCTGAGATTTCATTCTGAATGTGTTACTGCTAATTTACTCTGTTACTGATCATGAGTGAATTGATGTTGCATTTACCAACTTAGTGCGCTGCCGTTTGGATTTAACCACAGGTAGCAGAAAGGCAGGGTAAATATTTAGCAATCTTACTAAACAAAATAGGTAAAGAAAATGGAGGCCGTGCAAACAGTGCAAAGGACTTTGACTTTGGGGAACAATTTGTTTACAAGCACCTTGGAAGCATGGCATCTATAGGCAGTTATAAGGCTCTAGTCGACCTCAGACAAAGCAAGGTGATTTTCATTCCTAACCTTTTACGGTTGCTTTAAAAACTTGTGGTTTGATCCATTCACGCAATCTCCTACAGGAGGCCAAAGGGTTATCTTTGGCAGGTTTTGTCAGTTGGTTTATTTGGCGCTCAGCATACCTAACTCGTGTCATCAGCTGGAGGAACAGATTCTATGTAGCCATCAACTGGGCTACTACTTTTGTGTTTGGCCGTGACATAAGCAGAATATGAGAACTTTTTAAGGTAAATACTCTGCGTGAAATTTTTATTATGACTTAGACATGTTTCAATACTTCAATTTATTTGGATCATTTTGGAGCAGCATGTTTCAAAAGCCAGTAATGTCTCAGGAGATGAATTTCAGTACACAGAAGATCATGGAACTTTACCAGTTCATGATATTGTTTACACGTTCCATTTGTTTAAACAGTAGCAACGAAAAAAGAGATTACTCGGAAATTTCATTGAAGGGTGAAGGCAATAGATTGAATTTTGCTGTCTTTGGTATTTTTTTTTTTCTAATAGAGAGCGTATACACGTTATGGTTCAATTTTTAGCACCAGGAACATTGATTATTGGGCAGTAATAAACCAAATTCAATGATTAGACGATTCCCAAATTATGCATGATCATATTTGACAACAATAATATATTGTGAAGGGATTCTCTGGTGGATAAACTCCCTTTATAAATGCAGTATGTAAATGAAAATCAATGCAATTTGCACCCAACAAATTACTTACAGAAAAGGCTCTCACAAAAACACCACAATTTACATAAAAATGGCAAGTTATCACATGATTTGCGTATTTATTATTATATAAGCTTGATTTTTTCAATTTATCATTTATTTATTTTAACCTATTAATAAAAAACTTAATTTAATTTCTTAATTTTCAAAACCATAATAATGTGATTATTTTTTATTTAATTAATTAACAATAGAATCGTTAATAAAATCTATTTATCTAATTAACAATGAAATCGTTAACAACTAATTATTAATAACTTTAATTTACACATAATATTATATTATTAAAAACACTTATAAAGCTAATAATATTAATTTTGGTGTTTAAAAGACGTTTTTAAAAGTTAAGAGACATGATTGGAACTTAAAAAGGTCATAACTTATATTTTAAAAAAGCAGTTAACAGCTTGATTGAATGTTTTATTAATAAAGAAATTAAATTGAAGAAAAATAAATAAATAATAAAACCAACAGGTATTTAAAGCATATTATAACATATACAAACGACAGTTACTTAAGCGTAATTTCTTTGATATATTTTAAATTGCTTAGTGTCTTCGTGTTTTTCTGATATACACGTGTACTTTACTCATTCGTGTTTGACATTGCTACTGTATCCAAACTCAGTCTTATTCATACATTACTATAACAAGTATAGTGTAGCAAAATTTGCCTTATCCTACCATTCAATTTTGCTTAATTAAGTTTTTGGTATTTTAATTGGAAACCAAAACTAAAACAAACTATTTCTTTGGGAACAAAAACTTAATTAAATCTTCAATTTTGAACGTCGTATATGGATGTTATTGGAGCTGATGATAAAGAGATATCACAGTGAAAACAAATTACACAAACTATTACCTGAGGTAGCTTTTCCTTCAGCAGTTACTTAGTTCTTTCAATACACAGTTTATGCACCAGGATAAACATCTGGCAGAACCTTACAACATGATATTCCTAAGATATATGTATACCAACCTCTTACTTCACATTGCAATGTCAGGTGCAGTTACATTTTATGACATCAATTCTGACACACCATTAACACGTATAGAATTTGTCATCTTTTTGGTAATCAAATCCTTCAACTCGATCTCTCCAGGAAACCTTCCCTCTTTCAGTTTAGAGAAAACCTTCAAGGGAAGAAGAGTTTTAAGGTATGAGTAAAAATTCAAAAGCATTGAAAATGCCATATACTACACTACCTTCCATCTAAGTAACTCTAGAGTCAGAAGAGGCAAGGGCATGATCAAATGATGGTTCAGATAAGAACTCTTAAAACAGAAAATCAAAAGGATAAGTTTATTTCCTATTAACTTAAAGTTCGACCCCGTTTGGATATGTACTATAAGTGTTTTTGGAGAGTTCTCTACTGAAAATATGAAGTTTATTTCAGTAGACAAACCCTCAAAATACTTTGTTTTTATATCCAATCAAGATTTTAGTCCATTTCTTAGAACTATAGAAATAAACCCTATACTAATTCCCACAAATTATATACCATAAAACACTGAATGCAAAAAACAAAATAATAAAAATGATGTTACAAAGCCAAAATGCCCAATACTAAAGGAGTTGAATGTGTTCTCCCCAATCACCCAAAAAGTCATATAGAGATATAACTGTGATCTGAAAGCAGAGGTTTTCAAACTACAAAAATCCATATAAAAATATCAATGGACCACCATGGATTTATTTGGCTCAAGGTAACAAAGATGTGCTAAATTTTAGCTGGAATGGAAGATAGGCCCCAATTCCCCATACTCTCTACCCACTTTTTCACAATATCTTTCTGCAGATCTTAAACTAGTTTTAGTCTGTTAAAGACCATATAATTCAATAAATTCAATGATGAAATATAACCTTCGCAGAAAGTATGATAACCGAAAAGAATCAAAATAATACAGCCAAAGATAATGATGCTGCTTAACATATTGTATGATGGTAGCTAAAAATTCTCTAAGTGAGCCCCAAGTTAACAGAGAAATCCAGTGAAGTGGCAAAATATTGATCTAACAACTCACGTGAGATATCTACCCAATTGATTACACATGCTCACACAGTCACAAAGCATAACAAAACTTTGAATAAAGATCACGAGCTCAACTATCAAAGAAATGTGTACTAATAAATAAAAGAAAATAGAACGTGGAAGGAAGGTACCAACCAGTTCACCATTGAAGTAAATTTCAAATGCTCCAGAGCTCTGTAAGAATGACTGCAAGGCATTCCCGAGAAGCCAAGTACTAGCAATGGTTCCAAATTTATTAGCACGCAAGTTGAAATACCAAGTAGGAGGTGCAGCAAAACCCAATACTGGAAATATATGCTCCCCAGCAACAACCACTCCTATAACACCAATCTGAACAACTGGAACCAATTTGCTTAGCAGACGCTTTGGAAGCGATGGAGGATAATTAGCAAGAATAACCTCAGTTCCAGGAAAAGCAATATCCAACATATTCTTCATTGTCACTGCTGTTCCCCTACACACAAACAACACAGCCATCCATTTATAACAAATTCCCCATCTTAAACAACACTACCATATGCATGCAAATTGTAATGAACCAACTTTTGCTTATACATTTTCCTAAGGTAATGAAACGAAAGAAAATAGAGCGGAGATAAAACAAAGACAGCAATGGATTTTAGAAAAAAAAAATCAAAATTATCTTTCTCATTTTCTTTACCCTGCACCAAACAATTAAAACTTCAAACTTTTCTTTCTTTTCATTTTCTTTCAACTGTACCAACAAAAAGGTTTAAGAAACACCGAACAAAAAGTTAAAGCAATGATTTGGAACAATACTCCCTCAAATCCCCAGCTAACCACTGATGCATGATATGATATACAACCCAGATAAGATTTCACAAGCTGGATGAATTAACCAAAAACCTAAAGTCAAATAACCTCAAAAAGCGTTCCTTTTTTGTAATTCTTCTCTCTATATGAAAAACCATCAACACCATAATATTAATAGCAAGTACCTGTAAGAACACGAAGAGCAGAAATTGATGTTGACAGTGTTGCCGAGACCCCCATTTGCAATACTCCTCGTGGTTTTCTGAGGAAACAAGAACAGAAGAGACACGTTAATGGGACATTAAAAAAATGATAAAGATGGGATTTTCATGAAAAAAATTACCTCGGGGGGTAACTCTATTGTAATCGGCTGATAATGGTGTTGGGGTGGGTCGTGATGGAGGTGGGGTGGATGATGGTGGTGGTGGGGAGGGTGGTGATGGTGGTGCGGTGGGTGATGATGGTGGTGCGGTGGGTGATGATGGTGGTGCGGTGGGTGATGATGGTGGTGCGGTGGGTGATGATGGTGGTGCGGTGGATGGTGATGGTGGTGGTGAGGTGGCGGTGGTGGTGGTGTGAAGAGCGAAAATAGGTCAGAACAGAAAAGAAAGAGAGGCAGACCGAGCAAGAGAAGCTGAGCACGATCCATAGGCAGTGAAGTTGGAAGATGGAAGGTGGAATTGGAATGGAAGAATGAAAATGATGTGATTCTGAGGAGAAGTGAAGTGTGTGGTGTGGTTTTCGACTGTGGCTTCAGAAACAAATCGCACACTCACAGCTTTACTTTAGTTTTGGAAACTTTACTGTTTAACTCCCGTTATCATTTTTTTTTTGTTACCGATTGACAAATTTTCACATCGTGTCAAATTTTAGTGGTCCATGATTATAAAGAAAAAAAATATTAGAGAATTACGTGGATTAAATTCTGGAAAATTCTAAATAGGGGATTTGAATTTCAGATATTAAATTGGGGATTGGAAAAATTGGCAACCAAAAATCTAGAGAGAAGTTTTCGTTCCTGCGACAAAGCTTCGTTCCTGTTTCCACCGTGACGTGCCATTCAACAGTCGTTGGAGTTTCTTTTTCTGCTGTGCTGCCGATTGGAAAGTGGTTAGCCCCTGAAAACGCCGATTGGAAACTGGTCACGCCTCTTCCCACAATTCAGCGGAAGCACACTGCCCTTTGTCGATCAACGGACCACGTTCTGGCGCAGGTCCACCGTTTCAAACTGCTCAGGCCATTGTACCCTAGTCTCTCCTTCCGCCGATGTACCCTGCTGTCTACTTTCGCCGTTGTGCCCTGCCTTTCGCGAGGTAGCATTTTTACTAAAATCGTGAGAATCTTACCTCTTTCAAATGTTCATCAATTTAGATTTTTAGATAAATATTCACATGTTCATCAATTTAGTATTTTCTATATCTTCACATACATTTTTAAAAGATATGAATTTGTTGAAATATTTGTGTTACTTTGCATAGATTACTGAAATAGGGGTTCCACTGGTTGCAACCAAAATTTGTCTATAATGGACCAGATATAATATCAATCAATTCATTATATATGTATATATATTCATTTACCGTGACCCAGAACTTTCTCATAAGGGAATAGCCACTAAACCACCATGCTCCAAGATCCACTTTCTTCCTCTGTACATTGCCCGCTCCACACCATCTTCAACCCCTTCACCAAGTATCCTCAACGCAATGTAGCTCAGTGTTGATCCAAACATTGTACTATCACCCTCTATATGGAATCCCCAACCCCAGTCTTCGTTCTGATGATTATACAAATATCTCACTATTTCCTTCTTGTGTTCGGGTCCTAAAACAACATCAAGGGATCCTGTGATGTATAATGCCATCACCAAAGGTTGAAGGAAAAACAAAGGCCCAATTGATTTTGCAGGCCAGTGCCCATCACTGCCTTGAATGAATGAATAGAAACTGATGTCTCTTCTGATTGTACTAATCAACGCCTCCATCGTAACAATTTCTCTATCTCTTATTTTCAATGCCACTAGAATCACCCCACATTCATTCTCTTTTCTCAGCTGCCACCGTAAATCCACCCAAATCATATTAATAAACACTTCAATTTTAATTATTTTTATTTTTACTTTTTTTGTATGTCTTTCGATTTTTAATCAATAATTATAAATAAACATTCTTCTCGTAATATATTCCTTTGTTCTATACAATATTTTGATCTTATCAAATTATCTGTACCATCTTTGGAAACATTAATTACCATATATCTAACTTTTTTAGAAAAGCGACAAAATTATTGTTTTTGGGAGAAAATTTTTGTTAAACATAAACTCTATGAAACCCAAACATATTGTTCATAGTTAGACTTAAAAATATATTCATATTATCAAATTAATTTTTTTCCATTAATGAAATATAATTATTTTATTTTTTTTATATTGTTGGAGCTTATGTGGTTACGTGTCTTTCTTATTGGCGTAGTACTGCTAATATCACCATTTTTTGTTCAATATTAAAAATGTGTCTTTTGAGTATTTTTGTTAAGTTTACTGGTTGCGAAATTCCTATTCCTTTCTTTATTAATTTTGTATATCCAAGTTAGTTTTCCCGGTATAACTTGTATTAGTCTCAAATTTTCTCAATATTCATTGAAAAGAGTAATTCATTTCAATTACTGTTCTTTTTTTAGACTTTATATTAACATGATTAAGTAGTTGAAAACCATGGACTTCTCTTTACTTCTCTCGATTTTCAGATTAAATTTTCTAGTATTGAATAAACTCTTGTTCTGGCTGGAAGAAATCAGAACTTGTACATACATTATGTGCTATTGTTCCTTTTTTTCAGTATCAATCATTGATTTTGGTATGATCATTTTAGGTGCCTACATTTTACAGTGATGGATTTGAATAAAGCAAAAGGTGGTACTAATGTAAGTAAATTTGATGTATTCAAAATGTAATTGCTAGTTTGAATAGTGTAGGTTAATGATTGTATTTGTTGGAAATAATATGCATACTTTGATTACAGCATCTTACAGCAACCACACTCAAGAACCTAAGATGCAAAGGTACCAAACTTTGTGTAAGTGTTTCTATGACATCGCGGAGGAGGCATGTCATTCTGAGACTGCTTCGAAGAAGTTGCTTTCCGATTTAAACTCTATAGGGAGAAATTTAGGGGTAAGTACATCACCTACATTAACGTTGCTCAACGATGATGGATTTGACATGCATGCACATCCCCCTTCTAGTCAAGAAGGTCAACCAGCTTGTGAAATTGATGGCTTGATTGTTCGTAGTCCTGTCTCTGTGAAACACAAAGGGCGACCATGAACAAAGAGAATGCAATTAACACTTGAAAAATTAACAAAGAAGAAAAAGTAGCATGGTGCTAAAAATAAACATACAACGAATCATAGTGTGAGTGATACACAAAGCTGTCATTTTATGTTTTTTACTAATACTATATGGTCATATAATCCTTCCCTAATACTTTTATTACAGGAAACAACTAATTGTCATGTTATAGATGTCCATAATGTTGAGGACCTTAGAAGTCAGCAAATGTTTGAATCTCAAGTTTCACAATCGGGATTCATGTCCTTATTGACATCTAGACAGTACAATAATGATAATGATGACTTGTCACCATGTACTTATACAAACCTTTAAGTGATGGACTTTTGGAAATGAACCAATTTTTTCATTGATTGTTCCTTGATTTTGTCATTGTTTTATTAAAATAACGTTTGATTTTCAATTACTTTCGTATAGACATGAATGATAGGGAAGGCAATATCATGTTTGATTTGAGATGTAATTTCATATACCAAGGAAAAACAATGCCCAATTACACTAGTGTATGTTATGAAAATTTTTAGTTATTTACAACTTTTATTCAACATGGTCATATGATTCATATTGTGTGCATTTATTTGTTTGCAGGAGGAATTACAAGATATTAGGGAGAAGTATGTTTCTAAATGGATATTGGATCTTGACAATGTGTAGCGGAAAGAAGTCTTGCAATCTTTACAGTTCATGTATTAGAATTGATGACAGAAATGAATTGTTAACATTTATTAGTAATATAATTTGAACATTAGAATGATGATTGTGTTACATTTGGTAATCATTATGACATGGTTAAATACAACATTGAGCATTATTTGTCTACGATCTTTGTTGCACAATGTCTAGGATTTTTATTTCATAATGTGTATTTAAGGTGTTATTTACAGGGTATTATATTTTTCACTTAAAATATGCAATTCAAAATAAGTGGCATATTCAAAAATGCCTTCTTCTTGCATAACGTTAGTCTAAACTACCCACTTATAATGCCTTTGCTACCACTTTCGTTTCTACACCATGACTTTAAACAAAAACGTTTCCTTGGGGATGAACTTGAATATAAATGTCTTATTAAATGATAATTAATGAATTTTATTCAATATAATTTGTTAACAATAAAGTGTGGAGTTCAAAAGAAGTTGTATATTGAAAGATGCCCTCTTTGTGCAAAAAGTTAGCCTAAACTACCCACTTATAATGCCTTTGGTACCACTTTCATTTCTACACCAAGACTTTAAACAAAAACATTTCCTTGGGGATGGACTTCGATATAAATATGTTATTAAATGATAATTAATGAATTTTATTCAATATAATTGGTTAACAATAAAGTGTGGAGTTCAAAAGAAGTTGTAGATTGAAAGATGCCATCTTCGTGCAGAAAGTTAGCATAAACTACCCACTTATAATGCCTTTGCTATCACTTTCGTTTCTGCACCGTGAATTTAAACAAAAACATTTGCTTGGGGATGAACTTCGATATAAATGTCTTATTAACATATAATGAATGAATTTTATTCAATATAATTGGTTAACAATAAAGTGTGGAGTTCAAAAGAAGTTGTAGATTGAAAGATACCCTCTTCGTGCAGAAAGTTAGCATAAACTACCAACTTATAATGCCTTTGCTATCACTTTCATTTCTGCACCATGACTTTAAACAAAAACGTTTGCTTGGGGATGAACTTCGATATAAATGTGTTATTAAATGATAATTAATGAATTTTATTCAATATAATTCGTTAACAATAAAGTGTGGAGATCAACAGAAGTTGTAGATTGAAAGATGCCCTCTTCGTGCAGAAAGTTAGCCTAAACTACCCACTTATAATGCTTTTGCTACCACTTTCGTTTCTGCACCATCACTTTAAAAAAAACGTTTTCTAGGGGATGTAATTCGATATAAATGTGTTATTAAATGATAATTAATGAATATTTTTCAATATAATTGGTTAACAATAAAGTGTGAAGTTCAAAAGAAGTTGTAGATTGAAATATGCTCTCTTCGTACAGAAAGTTAGCCTAAACTACCGACTTATAATGCTTTTGCTACCACTTTCGTTTCTGCACCATGACTTTAAACAAAAATGTTTCCTTGGGGATGAACTTCGATATAAATTTGTTATTAAATGATAATTAATGAATTTTATTAAATATAATTGGTTAACAATAAAGTGTGGAGTTCAAAAGAAGTTGTAGATTGAAAGATGCCCTCTTAATGCAGAAAGTTAGCCTAAAGTACCCACTTATAATGCTTTTGCTATCACTTTCGTTTCTGCACCATGACTTTAAAAAAAAAATGTTTCCTTGGGGATGAACTTCGATATAAATGTGTTATTAAATGATAATTAATGAATTTTATTCAATATAATTGGTTAACAATAAAGTGTGGAGTTCAAAAGAAGTTGTAGATTGAAAGATGCCCTCTTCATGTAGAAAGTTAGCCTAAATACCCACTTATAATGCTTTTGCTACCACTTTCATTTTTGCACCATGACTTTAAACAAAAACGTTTCCTTGGGGATGAACTTCGATATAAATGTGTTATTAAATGATAATTAATGAATTTTATTCAATATAATTTGTTAACAATAAAGTATAGAGTTTAAAAGAAGTTGTAGATTGAAAGATACCATCTTCGTGTAGAAAGTTAGCCTGAACTACCCATTATAATGCTTTTGCTACCATTTTCGTTTCTGCACCATCAATTTAAACAAAAACGTTTCCTTGGGGATGTACTTCGATATAAATGTGTTAGTAAAAGATAATTAATTAATTTTATTAAATATAATTGGTTAACAATAAAGTGTGGAGTTCAAAAGAAGTTGTCGATTGAAAGATGCCCTCTTCATGCAGAAAGTTAGCTTAAACTACCCACTTATAATGCTTTTGCTACCACCTTCGTTTTTACACCATGACTTTAAACAAAAACGTTTGCTTGGGGATGAACTTCGATATAAATGTCTTATTAAATGATAATTAATGAATTCTATTCAATATAATTGGTTAACAATAAAGTGTGGAGTTCAAAAGAAGTTGTAGATTGAAAGATGCCCTCTTCATGTAGAAAGTTAGCCTAAATACCCACTTATAATGCTTTTGCTACCACTTTCATTTTTGCACCATGACTTTAAACAAAAACGTTTTCTTGGGGATGAACTTCGATATAAATGTGTTATTAAATGATAATTAATGAATTTTATTCAATATAATTTGTTAACAATAAAGTATAGAGTTTAAAAGAAGTTGTAGATTGAAAGATATCATCTTCGTGTAGAAAGTTAGCCTGAACTACCCATTATAAAGCCTTTGCTACCATTTTCGTTTCTGCACCATCAATTTAAACAAAAACGTTTCCTTGGGGATGTACTTCGATATAAATGTGTTAGTAAAAGATAATTAATTAATTTTATTAAATATAATTGGTTAACAATAAAGTTTGGAGTTCAAAAGAAGTTGTCGATTGAAAGATGCCCTCTTCATGCAGAAAGTTAGCTTAAACTACCCACTTATAATGCTTTTGCTACCACCTTCGTTTTTGCACCATGACTTTAAACAAAAACGTTTGCTTGGGGATGAACTTCGATATAAATGTCTTATTAAATGATAATTAATGAATTCTATTCAATATAATTGGTTAACAATAAAGTGTGGAGTTCAAAAGAAGTTGTAGATTGAAAGATGCCCTCTTCGTGCAGAAAGTTAGCATAAACTACCCACTTATAATGCCTTTGCTATCACTTTCGTTTCTGCACCGTGAATTTAAACAAAAACATTTGTTTGGGGATGAACTTCGATATAAATGTCTTATTAACATATAATGAATGAATTTTATTCAATATAATTGGTTAACAATAAAGTGTGGAGTTCAAAATAAGTTGTAGATTGAAAGATGCCCTCTTCGTGCAGAAAGTTAGCCTAAACTACCCACTTATAATGCCTTTGCTACAACTTTCGTTTCTGCACCATCACTTTAAACGAAAACGTTTCCTTGGGGATGAACTTTGATATAAATTTGTTATTAATTGATAATTAATGAATTTTATTCAATATAATTGGTTAATAATAAAGTGTGGAGTTCAAAACAAGTTGCAGATTGAAAGATGTCCTCCTTGTGCAATAAGTTAGCCTAAACTTCCCACTTATTTGCGCATTGCTCCCATGTCTGTTACTACATATTGAGTGCTAACAATAATTCTCCCTTTGGCATGTACATCCATATCTTCGTGATCATTAATGGTTGAACATCACTTATGTATCCAATAAATCCAATAATTGTTAAAAAAAGTTTGTTCAATTAAAATACAAGGTCATTTTGAAAGTTGACACCCCTGTGCAGAAAGTTTTCCTGAACTACCCACTTATTTTCCCTTTGCTCCCAGGTCTGTTACTACATATTCAGTTTTACAAAACTTGGAATACAAATAAAGTCAAAATTCTTAAATAACCATGCATAATGTCCATACAAACTTCATTTGAACAACCAATGTCTTTCATCAACAATAACAAATAAAGTTCACAAAATAAAACACAAATTTTAAGATAATAGCCAAATTTGAAGATGATTGGCCAGCTAAATTCACAAACTTGCCTAACACTTTTATTTTATGCACACAAACATAAAACAAAAATCGATATAATTAAAACACTTTCATACAATCCAATTAACTTGAAATTAATACCAAAAAATAAATGTTTGTACATCAACATCTTAGGTAATATTCACATTTCATATTGTACTGCAACATCGAACTAAGGTTGTTAACATAAAAATATAACTACAACTTATTGAAGTACTCATTTTTTTCTTCTACCCTCTGGTGTAAATGGAATTCTCTTCGCCATACTCTTGATCCTTCTTCGGGGTGCAGCCTTCATTCGATCGTACATTGTGCTTTGCTTGAGTTCATCCTGACCTTCACACCACGGGGTTTGTTGCTGATGTTGAACCGATGTGCTTTGAAGTGGATCTTCACTTGCACTAAACGGCTTATCATCAAAGTCTTCACCGTTATCATCATTTTTGTCTTCCACCAACTCTCTTAAATGAGCAATACTATTTTGCATGTTGCCAATAACCCGCGTTTGTTCTTCTACAATGCGAGTTAATTTGTCCTTATCTACTCTATTTTGTTGGTTGAATGTCACATGATATTTTTCAAGAGCTTCTTTCACTATAGCATAGGAAAGCTCTTCTTTTGAAACCCCAACATCAACAACAACCTGAATAAGTTAACAATTTTAATTATATCAATCACGAAATATAAAAAACATTTAACCAACACATTGCTTAAATCACAAACTACTCACCGATCCCTTAGCCAAAGTAGTTTTTATGAACTTGTCACCGATTGTCATATGAATCCAGTTCAACAACCTTGGAAACTTTGATATCTTTGTACTGTACATTGAGGTGGATGTCACAAAATGATGACAAAACCAAACCTGCAAAAGGTAAATAGAACAACATTGACATAAAAAGTCATCACAAACCTTAACATATCATTCTCTTTCATTAAAGATTACATACATAACATGTACCTGCAAAAGGTAAGCACATCTAGAAACATGAAAATGGCTTCTGCTTCTTTCATTCTTCATTGTTATTGCAGCAGTAGACAAACTTTCTACAAAGTACTCAAAAACTACACTACCCCACTTGTAGTTACCCATACACCCCAACTCAGAAACAAGGTCAAAAAGAATTGGAAAGACTAATCCACTACGATTGGGAAACAAAAACTCACTTATCCTAACCAATAAATACAAGCTGCAAAAATGTTCTAATGGAAAATTCTAATGTTCCTCTAACAAAAATTCATACACCATGTTAACATCTACTTTCCCATCAGGAAAGTAGTCCCTACACACACTTTGATGGCCAACTTTATTTACATTTATTGCTTCACCAACAATAGGCAAGCCTAAAGACAAACATACATCAAGTTCAGTAAATTCTATAATTTTGTGGCCAAAATAAAACCCTCCCATGTTATCTACCTACCTACCACATAAATCACCCAACACATTCCTACCTATCTTAACAGAATTTGGCAACAATAAAAACCAAGAAAAAATAGTCTTCTCAATGAAAGCCTTTTGTTCAAGGTTCAACCTTTTGTTCAAAGCACCTAACAATTTCGTCTTGCATGAGTGTTTAAAGACTAACTGCATACAAAAACATGGTATTTATTTAAATACATAACAACGACAAATCTATGCAAATGTAATACAACCACACATGCCTTCTTCCTGCTATCAGAACATTCAGTCTTTTGACCAACTTCCTCCATTACACTACACCAAAAAAGGTGAAAAACATATTAAGGACATAATGCCGAAAATTTTCAACCAAACAAGTTTAAACTTATATATCTTACATGCATAATATAATTTTAACAACAACACAAGACAGCAGCATCATAAAGATGAAAGCTTATATATCTAATAATGCTATTTTCTCAACTGTGGCAAATGCTTGTTAAATTTCGGACAATCTAATTTCTTAGTCAAAACAATATTTAAGGAAAAAGGAGTTGCCATCAAAATCAAAGGATCAAAGTTAGAAATCATGCAATATTATAGAACTGCTTGTATATTTATTTACCTTATTACAGGTTCTCTAACTTCTTTCTTATTCTGGGGCCTTTTATTTCTAACCCAGTGTTGCCTCGTTTGGTTCTAGAGAAGATGACCTGCATATAATGTAATAATAATCAGCTTGAGATTTGTAAAAAAGTGTAAAAAAATGCAAGATTGAAAGAAACCCTGTAAAATAAAAATAAAATCAGAGACGGCGTGGATAAAGGGAAATCCAGAAAACTAGATTTAAACTTAAAGTTCCATATATGGCCATTACATGTAATTAAAGAGATTAAATCAACTTGAAAGAAAACACAGTTTACAAGAAAAAGGTACATAAATAAAGGAGTAGACAATCAGTGCCTAAGAGAGAGAGAGAGAGAGTAAACAAAAGCTTAAAGTGAAAGTTGCATGGCAGAACCAGAATAAAAGTGTGGAATTCAAGCTATTTCAAGGCATTGGAATTGTAACTGTCCCTACAGGGTGAGGGTTTTGAAATTGAAAATTCCATGTAAATACTAAGACATGTGACAATTAGCAAATAAGTCTGGCGTGACTCTATCAACACAAAAGGTATGATAATTGATCATATGCTTTTCTGGGACTGAAATGCCCTCAGATCTATTTCCAAAGCACTACTGCTCCAAAAATCTTCTGATATGTCTTTGTTCGTTCCTTGGCCTTTAATTATAGGAGGAGCTAGGAAGCATCCCGGACAACTTCTGCTCTGTTACAAAGCACATTTAACCACAAGCTTGATTAACATAAACTAGTAACCATATAATCAGTCTACCAGCTTTGATTAAAAGAAGATGATGTTGTGACAAAGAATTCAATGTACCGAGGCTTTAACATATCAATTACCATAACGAACAAGTATGAATTTACTCCTATAACTAGTGTCCTTCTCCTTTAGATTATAAGAAACAGACATTGAATTTCAGATTTTCTGTTTACATACTACAGTCAAATCAACACCTACAGTAAAAAAAAATTGGAAGAACATAAGAGCAACATATGAAAATGATAAAGTCATCAGCTATGAATTGGAGTAAACAAAATATTTTAAGGACAACGAGATAAAATCAACAAGGGTAGTACCAGGCTTAAGATAAAATTTCTCCTTACATTGAAACTCCCCTGGTAATTGGAGCCTTATCTTTTCCATGGCAGACAAAAGAACTAAAGCAAGCATGACAAAACGGAAAAAAAGGAATAACAGTTTTGTTCACATAGCATCTTCTCAATTGAGTTAACAAACAGAACCTAGAATACCACGAAACTGAATAGGGCAGAGAAATTCTATGTTTAATGTTGCCAGGTATTGAGAAGAAGCATATTATAAATTATCAACAATGTCACGTATTATCCCATTAACTTGGTTAAACATCAAGCACGCAGGTATTGAGAAGAAGTAAATTATAAATTATCTATATCTCACTTACTTACTTCACTCCTTTATCATTTACTAAAATTGACATATGCATTCAAGACTAAATTAGCACATATTGCATTCCAATACTGGGCAGAATCGTAGCATTAGATAACACAAATTACAACACCATCAAAACCATTACCACACTCAAAACAGAGCAACAAGTTCCCATCAGTTCATATAGTTCAATAATTATCATAATCAAGTTTGAAATACCCTTTAACGTAATCAACCATCAAGAAATTGATAATGCATCATGAACATAGTCAAGGTAGCATGGCATTTCAATTTTCCCTTTAGTATAAAAAAGAAATGTAAAATAGAGCATCCATATTGCATTCAAATCAAATGCCAATTTGAAATCTGAAATTCAAATCCCCCATTCAGAGCCTCCCAGAATTTAATCTACGTCATTCTCTAATTCTTTTTCTTTATACACGTGGACCACCCAGAATTTGACACGTGGCGGTGTAAAAAATTTGTCAAATTCTGGGTGTCAAAGTATCATTACCTTTTTTTTAATCATCAAATGTTATTTATTCAATATATTTTTTACTTAATTATTTTTATTTCCCATTTATGAATTATTTCAAAAATTTTATCATATGTTTGGTTAAATTTTATATATTTTATCAATCTGTTAGATGGTAAAAAAAAACACTAACATTTTTTTGTATGGTATAGCAAAATTTTCTCTTGGTATTATCAAATGGATGTTTATGAGAAAGATAAGTTAAAGATTGGTGGAGACTAATCATGGGATTTCCTTCTCATTCTTTCTATAAAAGGAACCTTGATTTCTTTCTAAAGCACTCCAAAAATTTTATATCCTTTCTTCCCTTATATTACTTAACTTTTGGTAGACTTGGTACCTAAATATGTTCATTAGTAATCTCCTTTCTTTTCTGAAAAATCACCTGGTGTATTAGTTTACAGTTTATTACTATTATTCCAGTAGATAATACTATTCATAGAAAGAAGTTTATAAGTCAATTTTTTAAAGTCATAGCAACAAAGTACTGAGATAGAGAAATTCAGTAGGAACAATTTCTTATTTGGAAAATGAGAATGAAGGCAAATATGACAAAGGACAATTGTTTAGCCACAATTAGGGAAAAAAATCACTGATCAAAAGTGGGAAGAAATTAATTAAAATGCTTAGCACTGACAGATGCAATTTTATCCAATGTCATGGAGTGCAAAGGAGATTTGGGATACTTTCATTTATTCAAGGATATTCTTGAAGAGAAAACTCTATACTCTTTAAATGAGTGAGTCCACATCAGGGACAGACCACATCAACAATCTAAATACATTATTTACCCAACTTGTAGTGGCAAATTTCAACACAATTGAAAATGAACATGTAGAGTTTCTACTGTAGAGTTTACTTGATTTGTATGATCAATTCATCATCAACATAACAATTAACAATATTGATGGGTACCTATACTTTAAGGATATATTGTCAAAGTTATTCTTAAGTAAGAATTCAAGCAAAAAAACAAAGTAGACAGGATGGAAAGTTCAAAGCAAGTAAAGGATTTGGCGATGACAAGAGGTAGATCAATAGAACGTAGATCAAGTGGGAGTTAAACCATAGTAGATAAAAATCTCAAAATAAGAAGCATCTCAAATGCTACCATTATGACAAGAAAGGGCATGTCAAGAAAGATTGTTGGTAGAGGAAGAATGGAGGAAAGAACTTTGAAAGCATCAACCTCACAAGCTTGTGTTGCAAATACCTCAGATTATGGAGAAATTATAGTGAGCGAAGCAGTGATCAGTTTTGATGGTAAAAATAAATTCTATGACAAGTGGATAATGGATTCAGGTGCAACTTAGCACATGACTCCACACAGAAACTAATTTCATATGTATGAGCCTATCTTAGGGGGATGTGTGTTCATGGGGAATTATCATGCATTGGAGATTGGTAGAGTTGGTATAGTCAAAATAAAAATGTATGACGATATTGTTCGCACAATTCAAGGGGTATGACATGTGAAGAACTTAAAAAAAAATCTATTATTTATAGGGAAATTGGATGACCTCAGGTCCAAGATCCATGTTGAACGTGGAATCTTAAAGGTGGGGAAAGAGAATTTGGTAGTGAATAAAAGTAGAAAAGGTCAAGGAAAACTTATACATGCTTATGGGAGATACATTGCAAGAAGCTAATGCAACAGTTGCATCAACAAGTCAAGAAGGAGTGGTACTGACATGGCATCGTAGACTGTGGAATATGTTAAAGTGAGGTCTGCAAGTCCTTGCGGAACGTAATCTCCTACCCAAGCTTAAAGAGGTTAATTTACCTTTTTGTGAGCATTGTGTGATCAACAAGTAACATAGATTGAAGTTTGCTAGAGTAATTATGAAAAGTAAACACATTGGAATTGATTCATTCTGATGTGTGCAAATCATCAAAACTATCCCTCGGAGGAGCTGAATATTTTGTATCATTCATTATGATTACTCTAGGAGATTGTGGGTATACCTGATCAAGAAAGTCAGATGTGTTGGCCTAGTTCAAAGAATTCAAAGCACAAGTAGAACTTGAAACTAGAAAAAAAATCAAGTGCTTAAGGACAAATAATGGGGAAATATGTGGATGGAGAATTTCTAGCATTTGAAAAGCAAAAGGGTATTATAAGACAATTTTTTGTTCCACATACGCCTCAATAGAATGGTGTAGTAGAGCAGATGAACAAAACTATTCTAGAAAGAACAAGAGTTTTGCTGTTAAAATTGTCTGTTACTTGATAAATCAGTCACCATCAACAATTATAAGTTTAAAGACATTGATGAAGATGTGGAATGGTAAACGAATTGATTATTCTTCCTTAGATGTAGTTGTTTGCCCTATGTATGTGATGTACAACTCCTAAGAAAGAATCAAGCTGCCAAAATCTACCAAAAGTATATACTTGGGCTATGCTGACAATATGAAGGGGTATCTCTTGTTGGATCCCACTTCCTACAAAGTTATTGTTAACAGGGATGTAGCCTTTGCAGAAAATGAACATCAAAGTGAGCAAACAAATGAAAACTTTAATATGGACAAAGTCATAGTAAAAATAAAGAAGAACCCTTCAAAAGATTCTTTCGAGTCAGAGGAAGAGCACGAAGAACATGAGCCAAATGAGGTTGGGGATAAAGAACTCCAACGATCAACAAGAGAAAGAGCCAAACCATCTTGGCATTCACAATATGTGGTGACCAGTTATCATGTGTATTGTCTCCTAAGTGAAGAAGGAGAACCTTGAACTTTTCTAGAGGTCGTGAGTGATCTATAAGCTTATATGTGGATGGCTGCAATGCAAGAAGAAGTGGAGGCTCTTCACAGAAACAAGACATGGAGGCTTGTTGAACTTCAAAAAGGTAGGAAAGCCATTGATTGCAAATTCATCTATAAGATCAAGAGAGATAGCAATGATCAAGTGGAAAGATATCATGTTAGATTGGTGATAAAAGGATATGCTTAGAAAGAAGGCATTAACTTTAATGAGATATTCTCACCAGTTGCTAGATTGACAACAATCAGAATTGTCCTAGCAATGTGTGTTGCATTTGATTTACATCTTGAAATTGGATGTAAAAACTAATTTTCTTCATGAAGAACTTGAAGAAGAAATATATATGGACCAACCAGAAGGCTTTAGAAAGCAAGAAAACTTGGTTTGCAAGTTAAACAAATCTCTATACGATCTAAAGCAAGAGTTAAGGTGTTGGTATAAGAGATTTGATTCCTTCATCATTAGCCTTAGATAGAGCAGACTGAGTTCTGATCATTATACTTATTACAATAGGTTTGATGAGAAGGATTTCATTATTTTGGTGTTGTATGTGGACAACATGTTGGGGGTAGGCCCCAACAAAGCTCGATTCTAGAAATTGAAGGCACAATTGGCTAGGGAGTTTGATATAAAGGACTTGAGATCAACAAACAATATTTTAGGGATGGATATTCACCAAGACAAAAGAAGATAGGAAGATTTGGCTTTCTCAGAAGAATTACTTACTCAAGATCTTACGACACTTCAACATGCAATATTGCAAGCCAATTTCTACCTCACTTCCTAAGTTATCCTCAAGTATGAGTCCTAGCACTAAAGCAAAAAGGATGGATATATCTCAAGTACCATATGCATTAGTGGTAGGAAGTCTTATGTATGTCATGATTTATATAAGACTGGACATTGCACAAACAATGTGAGTAATTATTAGGTTCATGGCAAATCTAAGCAACAAGCATTGGAGCATTGGAGTATTAATAGGTGTTGCATTATGTTTCGTAGGATCGAAATCAGTTGTCAAGGGCTATGTCGACTCAGATTTTGTAAGTGATATTGAAAAAAAGAAGATCTAGGCTATGTGTTTACACTTGTATGAGGTGTAGTAAGTTGGTTATTCAGATTACAAGATATTGTAGCTCTGTCTACTACATAAGCAAAATACATGGTAGCTACTGAAGCTTGTAAGGAAGTTATTTGGATTCAAAGATTGATAGAGGAATTTGGATACAAGTAACAAAAACTTGTTTATTGTGACAATTAGAATGCTTTGCACATTGCAAGGAATCCTATCTTTCATTCAAGGGCAAAACACACAGGACTTGATTACCATTTGTTCAAGAAGTAGTAGAAGAGGGAAGTGTGTGTATATGGAAAAGATTCACACAAATGTAAACATGGCAAATATTATGACAATGTCGATCAACATTGACAAGTTTAAATGGATTTGATCCAATTGTTGTCTATTAGAAGAATAAACAACATAGATGACAAAATATGATGTGAAGATTTAATTAGTTTCATCAAAAAAATTTGTGGGAGAATGTGAAAGAGAAGTCCCACATTAGTAGACTAGTCTCGGGATTTCCTTCCCATGTCATAAAAGGAACCCCTTGGTTCCTTCATAAAGCACCCAAAAATCTCTTTTCTCTTCCTCCTCTATATTACTTTAAGCATTGGAAGATTTCTCCTTAAATTTGTAGAGAATGAAGTTATAAGTTTTCACTAGTAAAATTTCCATTTTTGTCTATTGTCGGTATTATTTTCTCATTTTTATTTTAGTTGAGTGCTTGCGGTTAGTCTCATACCTAACCGTTTCAAGCATACAAGCATTGATGTTATCAATAATCCGCTTATACAACTTTCCTTAACGTGTTATGAATGCATCAATTTTTCAAACTTTAATCACATCAAGATTTTAAACTCTCCTCAATACTAGTCCAAATGCCAAGTTGTTGTTTTGGTGAGAGGTAGTGATCAAAATAGCTTGAAGAGTAAGGACCTTGAAGTTTTATTGTTTCCTAGCCAGTGCTGCATGTGGACTCCAATGGCATCTAAGTACAAGCTGCTCCTACCATGAAAACCCAGCACCTTGCCTTCTGTAGTGGTTGAGGTGAAGAATTTCCCAACTTCTTCACCAAATGGACCATACTGCCCACGACTGGTGTAAAAAGTCAGTGACTTTATGATTGTATGCTGCTGATCATCCTTAGTGATTGACCCGTAATAGCCAGAAATGCAAGTCAGTATTTCATTTGGATGCTCCAATTGTATCTGAAATAACAACAATTTAAGCTTCATTATGTTTAAGAATGTTCTTAAAGTGCATTTGTGCTTTGCAGCATTTGACTGCTTAGATTAAGAAAGTGGAAGCTCATAATCATACCCTATGCATGGTGTCTCCTCCATTACCACCATGTTTTACAGACCACACAGATTGTCTGTTTCTGTCGTACTCTATTTGGATAGAACATATTCCTTCTGATACTTTTGTCAAATAAATTTGCTTAATCCCAGAAAAGACTCCATCATCCCAGGGTCTACCTCCATCCCCACCCCATGGCCCTGGTCCACATGGAGCTGGTTCTTTCATCACACCACAAGAAACCTAAGAAAGGTATGAGCAAAGTGAAAGGTACAATCCATAAAAGGAGATTGAAAATGTTCTTAAATATGCCTTCAATATCTTCTGAATTCTAAAAGTTGTTAATAAAAGGCCATACCTCTTCAGCTGCTGATGACTTAGCAAGAACTAGTTTGCTAGGCCATTGAACATTGCCTACATCTCCAATACTTGTTTCTCTAGGGTTTATTTCCTCGGGAGGGGTTGCCACAGGCACTGTTACTTTCCCTTCTACAACATGTACTCCAAAAGCATCCAGGAACAAACCTTTTCTCCCATGAATGCCAACAATTTTACCTTCTTTCACTTTTGTGGTGAAAGAATTTCCTTGTCCATCCCCATAAGGACCATACTTTCTCTTATTGGTGTGGAAAGTCAGTGACCTTACAATAACAGGTCCCATGTACATCAAAGTATCACAGTAGCCAGATACATGTGTCAGGACTTCATAAGGAAAATCAAAGACTACCTGCAAAATGATGTCGCAAAGATTATAAATTAGTCTGGTTTTCCTTGTTTGTGAAATAGAGTAGTAAGCTAAGTTTGCCTGTTTGTTCTTGGTTCACCTTTTCAGTTTTGAATCCTCCTGTTCCACCTTGTTTGGATCCCCATATGGCTTCCCCATGATAATCATACAAAACTCTAATCCATACAATTCCAACGTTGCGTGACAAGTTGATTTGCCTGATTCCTGTGTAGCTTCCATCATCAAAAACATGTCCACCAATTCCACCCCAAGGTCCATATGTGACCACACCTCCAACCTTTGGGATTGACTCTTTCACATGAGCCATCTGAAAGAAGATAGGATAAAAGATTCATCTGGGGCAATTTGAGAACTAGAAAGGAAAGTTAAGGAACACATTAAATGACAGAGAGGTCATCAATACAGGCTTTCTCACCTTTTCTTTGTGTTCAATATTTTTGGATTCTTGGACAAAAGAATATTTCCCAGGGACATTCTTTGCTAAATGCTCATTGAAATGATCTTTTTGTTTCAGAGCAAGAACAATATCATAGTGTTCGTTCACAGTTCCTTGTATCACAGAATAACCAAAATTCTCAGAGAACTGAGTAATGGGGCTCTGGGAATGAGCCAAAGGCTTTGATGGATTTGGTTTTTTCAGGGACTTCAGATAGACTCCAATGGCATCTATGTACCAACCACACCTGCCATGGAATCCAACAATTTTTGCACCAGTGAATGGGACTGAAAAATATGTTCCTTGTTCAACACCAAATGGTCCATAAGTTTTCTTGGTACTCTCAAAACTCAGTGACCGAACTAAGTTTGGCCCCAAGTGATTGAAGCTGCCATAGTATCCATGAATTTTGGTTAGGATCTCATTTGGATAATCAAACTTCACCTGCAACACAGTCAGTCACCAGTAGTTAGCTATTATATGCTCAAATTTAACTAATACCAGCTTCTAATTAGGGCCTTAACATGATATTACTCTTTTTATCACTCAAGTATAGACCTATAGCTAGTTTTTATTTCTCACAAGAAGAAAAATGTTTTCACTAGATAATCTCTCTTTCTAATGTATCATATTCTGAAGTGCCAATATGGAACCTTTACCTTGTCAGTTTTACGGCCTCCACTTCCACCATGTTTCTCTGACCAAATGGAGCTACCTTTCTTATCATATTCAATCTGGATGGAATCAATGCCTGCTCCATGAACTATAACCAATTGCCTTACTCCTGAGTATACCCCGTCATCCCAAAGAGACCCTCCCTTGCCTCCCCATGGTCCAACTGACTGAGGTTTCTTTGTGGAATCCTCAGAACTCTGCACACAAAAACATCATGCAAAGGTGGTAAAAAAAGAGGGTAAAAACATACATTTGTTGAACATAAACTGAGGTATCTATGCATTTAGTCCTGTTTAACATAAACATCTATGAGTTTTTGTCATATGTAATGTAACATAAGTAATTGTATGCATGTACTACCATGTTTTACTTGGGGGATAATGATGTTGGACTTTGGACTAGGAAAACTGATATTGTTAATGTGGGTGCAGTTAAGGGGAGGCATAGGAAGAATTTATGGAGGAAGAGGCTGAGCTTTTGGAAGGGGACTTTGTCTAGAAAAATAATATAGATGAAGAACTATGTACACAAAGCTAATTTTAGTTGCACTGTGGAGGGAAAGGAATAAAAGGAAGGGAATCAACTTCCCTACATTTATCAGTACCTTGTTTTTGTTAAACAATTTTGCACTTTTTAAGAAACATGATAGGTATTTTAGGAGAGACTGAACAATCATTTTATTTCTCATTTATTGAGAAAACAGATAGGAACATATCCTCTTATATATGCTAAATTCGAGTTTTGGAATTTAGTCAGCAGCACTTAGACTTTATTAGTGGTTTGGTGCCATGAGTGGTACAGATTTCTTGGAATCTGATTTCTGATGATCATACCATATTCTACACCCTTTTATATTTCTTTATTTAACAATTTTTAGTTATGTTCTTTGTATTAAAATTTTACACCATACTTACTCATAATGTGCTTCTTATAAACAATTCGAGGAAGAATCTAATACTCTTTTGTGGATGCTTGCTCATGCCACACTTTTTATTCTACCAATCTTTTCTCAGATTGAATTTTGTCGCCCCAATCATTAGTTTATAAAGCATGTTTGAATGAGAATCTATTACTTATAGTTATTGAGGAACATGAAAAAACTACAATTATTTGGCTTTATAATTTATTTATTATATCTTCTTAGACATACTTACAAATCTTTGTTCTGGAGCATCACCAATTCATGTATCGTATCCAAATGGGGTTCTGTAGAACAGATTATACAACAAAGGGCCTCTTTTGTGATTTTCTCATTTTCCTCCTAAACCAACCTTTGTAATAAACCAGAATAATATTTGATTTACTGCCTTGAAACATGAGAATAAAACCTCTAAAACATGGATGGTCGAATAAAACGCATAGCTTCATTTTTGTTCGGTGTTTTGCTACTAATTTCATTTAAAAAATACTTTATTTATGTAAGTTATTTCGTTATCTTTTTACATGAACTTTTTTGGGTTTTTAAGTGATTGGCTGAGTTTTTTTTTTTTTTCTAATTCTGCCCTATACTTAGTTCTTGTTTATTAGTTGTGTCTCTTAAATATGATCTTACAAACAAGATTCCTTTGACTATGAAGTAAAGGAACTCGAAAGAAAGCAAATTTTCTCTTAATGACATTTTCTTGAGTGTTAAGTGGCTAATCTCTCATCAACTTGCTTAATTATGATTTATCTCAAATGTAATTAAATTGATGTTTAATCTAGAATAATTGTCATAAGTGTAGTATACTACTTCTGATCTAAAAAAGAAATTGAAAATTTTGAAACCATTTATTGAGTAGCTCTATCGATGGAATGTGTTTGCTCATTCAAATCCTTGGTGGAGTCATGACAAATGTCCTCAAATTTAAGGCAGTCATACTCATAATAAACATTTAGAAAAAAAAAAATATATTATTGTGTAGATGGATGATGTTTTTTTAAATTTTAGAAAATGTAATTGTTTTAATCGAATATTTTATTTTATAGATTTTTTTTTCAATTATCTGTATGTTATATTCCTTATTAAATTCACATTTCAAGTAAATCAAATAAGATCAACAATATATATAGAGGGAGAGAGTTCAATCTAATACAAAAACAACACTGTATAAATAGAAATGGGTCATAGTGCACACTTTGTTATCTTGTATTTTGTACATAGAAATAGTTAAATAATAGTTGTAAATAACTAGAATTCTTTTATGGTACAAGAGCTCTTCTCTGACAAGTCAGACTTAGCCTTTAATATGTCTAACCCAAGATCAATGGAAATTGTTTAGCACATTTGTTTCCAGTTATTTATATAGTGATTTAGCAAGCTGATTTGTAAGAGAATGTTTTTATCTATCCACGCATACCGAAAGAGATATATAGAGAGATATACTTGTCTATCATAGTTATTTTATAAATAAAAAATTATTAATGTGATATTTAATTTTTAAAATTTTAAAAAATTGTTTAAATAAGTAATTATTTTTACTTTATAAATACTTTTTAAATTTTAAACACTCATTTACATGAAATCTACCTTAAGATAGTAACTTTTTTATGCGTTAATAAATTTCCATTAAAATGTTATTATTATGAGAAAACAATTGTTAATGTAACATCCTAAATTTTCAATAATATTAACATTATCATAAGATTCATCACATATTTAATAAATTAGAACACTTAAATATAATGCATACCTAAAATTGTTATAATTATCTAAATATAACTATAATAGTAAAATATATAAGAAAGAAATTCTTTTACATTTAAGAACTAAAGTGAAGTCAGAAGATTGTCAAAAACAATATATGCATGTACTATCATAAGGATATATATATATATATATATATATATATATATATATATATATATATATATATATATATATATATATATATAACAACGAAAAAAGAAGTAATATAATTCTCAATTCTATCTCCACCACCTAAAAGTTGATCCAAAAAGAGTTCATCGTTTGCTCACATCATAAAGATAATCATTGAAAAAGAATAAACAAACAAATACACATACACACAGAGAAGGATAAGTTAATGTTAAAAAAAATACACATATAATCATCCACAAACTTCAACTTATAATTAAATCATCCATAACTACAATTTTTATACACATCCAACTATTTGATTATAGACTAACCATCTAGATACATGTATTAATATCGAACTATAGGACTTTGCTCTGGAGGTGGTGCAACAACAACAACTCATCCCTATCAAATACCACTCCGAGATTAATCTGTGAAACATCTATAGCCAAAACAATTGACCATCAGACTAAGGACCCCCTGCTACTCTCCACCACATAATTATCCTTCTCGTCTTGAGATCTGAAAGTTATTGAGAATGTCAAAATAACCCCTAATCACTAGCTTCCTATATCAATATACATTGTACACAACCATCTTAAGGTTCTCTCCTTAAAATCCTAGTAGCATCATATACAATTCCATACTCACAACCATTTCATATCCACTTAATATCAAGCATATATATATATATATATATATATATATATATATATATATATATATATCATTCATTTAACATTCATCAGGTTTCCAATATGAACAAGACAAAGTCCATATAGCACATCTCAACCCTATACACATCAAAAATGGTAGAAAAATATAATAAAGTTACCATAACAGGGCTCGCTCAGTGAACATCACCCAACAAATTGAAGGAGAAAAAAGGTTCAAACTTGAGATAATCGATTATTCTAGAGTCTTAGACTTGAGATAATTGATTATCTCACCTAATAATCGATTATCGTAGAGAGTCTTTAGGAAAAAGTGAATTTCTTATTGAAATAATCGATTATCAATTAAGATAATTGATTATTCCTATCAGTTTATGAGTTTTCATTACTACAACTTTTATTTTTTATTTTGATTTCATCTCAAACCTGTCCAATTAACCAAATTGATATCATTGACACTAGAATAAACTAAAAAACATGCTTATAAATGAAATTGAAAACTAGTTCATTCATGACGATGGAATGATTATGGTCAAGTGGAATTAGTTCTATAGTAGTGTTGGCATGACTCCAACCCATTTTAGTGAAATAACATGACACTGTAATCAATTCCATGGTCTTACAAATTTTCATGGAATCGATTGTCGTAGTTGTTTTTTATGTGTATATAATATGTGATGTGTTATTTTGTAGGTGTGAGTTTTTGGACATCCAACACAATGGTTGATGGTGGTGATATGTGGTGAAGAAGTCCTAGTTCGTGTTATTGTGTTCAAAGAAAGTTGTTGGTTTGTGTTATTTTTTGTTAATTACATAAGGTGGTGGTTTGAAGTATTTTATTTCTTGGTTGTTAGTCTTAAACATGTTAGAGTTGTTAACTTTGAATTTATAGTGATATGTTAATATTTAATTTAATTTGGTACAATGATAATTATTTATCAGTCATATATAATTTAATCATTACTATGATGGATTAATTGTTTAATTAGTATATGTAAATAATTCTATTATTTAGTAAATTAATTTAATCAAAGTTATTAAAATATTTATTAATTATATTGTAGTTAAATTAATGTTAATAAGAGAAAAAACGCATTTTTGATATTAATTTTGTTGCATATTTTGTAATTTATTATAATTAAATTCAATTATTATAGTATTTTAGTATGTAGAATTTTAATTAGGTCATTTATATAATTTAATTTAAATTAACTTAGATAAAAAAATATATTAATCATAATTTATTTAAATTAAATTTAAATAAAAGATAAATCATAATTTCATATTATTTTTCTTAAAATATGATTTTATTACAAATAAAATCATATATTCTATATGATGAATTTTTTGTAATTTATTATAGTTTATTTTTTAATGTGTTAAATATGAAATGAATTAGTTCATTTATGATTATAATTGATTTTTAAATTGTTTCAAAAAAGTTATAGTAGGCAAATATATTGAGTATTTTTACCTTTTAAGATAGGTATATGTTTTAAAAGGTTGTCCATTATGGAAAGAGAAGAAGAGTTCTCATTATACTCATAAACAATGTCATAAATGTGGATTTTAATATTATTCCACACATCTAGCAACAATTATAATTGAGGACAAAAGTTAACATGATGATATGTTCTGCATTATTGGATATGCATTACCTATATTGAATTTGAGTTCAATAACTACAAATACTAACAATGTCGTAACATTATTTGCATGCAGATTTATTAATTTATGTCAACACTTAAAGTCAACTAGGTTAGTCAATGATGCATTTCGATCAATAGTTGAGGAACAACTTACTAAATTTTTACACATCATTGGACATAACGTGAAGAATCAAAGTGAATCATTTTTCCTCCATCGATCTAGAGAAACCTCTAGTAGACGATTTCACATGTATAGAATGCATTTTTTATGTTAGAATCAAACTCTATGTTAGCCATCATGAAACAAGGTTGATCCATATATCCTTAACAACATTTGGTTTTATAAATACTTTAATGTAACCTCTTATGGTCAATGAAAATGTTTCATAGTATATTTATTAGTGCTACAATTGTCATTTTCACAATTATTTATATGAATAGGATTGTATAGGGGTCATTGGTGGAACTCATGTTTGAGTAAATATTCCAAGATCGGACGTTGTCTGATATCGAGGGAGGAAAGATTGATACACACAGAGAATGTATTTGCAACAAATGACTTCAACATGAAATTCACATATGTACTAGGTGGGTGAGTGGAGGGAATGTAACAACCTAAATCAGGTCATTACTAAATAATAATATTCAGTACAAAAGTGTAAATCTATATAATAAGTATTTAGAGTCCTCCAAAATTTCAAGTAAATTTTTTTAAATAATTATATCTCTTATTAAGACGGAGACACTATCAAATTTATGAGTACATAAATATATACATGCGTCCATTCTATTTAGAACATCACAAGCTCATTGTAGATTCTCAATACTACTTGTGAAATATTTACTTCCGTATATATAAACATACATATATGATTATCGTAGATGAAAATCACAACCATAAAATGCTATGATAAACTAATGAAATTATAATAATACTATAAGAAAATAAATTAAATTTGTTTAATTTAATATTGATAAATAATATACTATAATAATTTCTCACACACTAATTCAATATTATGAATCACTCATCATTTAAATTCTAGAACTATTTCACTAAATTTATTCACATTGAATTACCTATACTTAATTGTATAAGTGATATCAAGAATTATTCAAGTATGGCATGTTTTGTAATGACTAATTAGGATAAATGAGCTAATAATCTACTTATTTAAATTCCTAAGTTTTACACCTCAAACTACAATAAATCAAATTATATATTGTATTTTATAATGGTCAGTCAGGATAAATGAAATTATTTAAATCCCAAAGGTTTATACCTCTGACTACAATAGATCAAATTATGTATTATATTTTATAATGACTAGTCAAGATAAATGAACTAACACTACTTGGTCGTACCAAGATCTTGAGCGTATATTTGTAGACAAATGACGAGATCTTATCGGTGGCTTGAATGCTCTTGAAAGTCGAAATGAGATTCTTTACTACTTAGAGGGGGGAGATCCACTTGCAAAAAATTCTCTGATACTTAAGTTAGAAAGAGAGTTTTGGATCTATGAATATGAGTATAAGATATTGGGTGAGTATTAAGTGAGTATTCCTTGGGAAATACTAGCTCTATCTATAAAATCAACATGGGTCTATGTTCCCATTAGAGTAATACTTACCTCAAACATATAATAACAATGTAGTTAATAATAACAAAATGATACCTCATCATAAATAATAATTGTAATACCAAATTGTCAAGATTAATTACGATATATGGATATTACTTAAATAGGTGTAGGTTTGTGCAACTCCATAATGAAGAGGATTAATGAGTCATATTGGATCATGCTTTCTGGTATTTTTATTGGGCCAAATAGGAACACAACTCATTTAAATCCCCAACTTTTTACACCTCCTACTAGAATAAATCGAATTATATATTAAATTTTGTAGCAACTATTCATGATAAAGGAGCTTTTAATACTACTCATTTAAACGTCCAAGGTTTATACCTCCAACTACAATAAATCGAATTATATATTATATTTTGTAGTAACTAGTTAGAATAAGTAAGTTAATACTACTCATTTAAATTCCTAAGGTTTATACCTCCAAGATCGAATTATACATTATATCATTTTAGTGGAAATAAATGAACTAATATTACTTATTTAAATTCCCAAGATTTACACATATAGTTACAAAATCAAAGGATGTACATTTGTACATAGAATTTCTAATACTCATACAAATATATGTAAAGTATCCGGAAGTACTATCACAACAAATCACATTTATACGGATATACGTATTATTTCTTGAATTACTTTTAAGTATGTAAAACGAATTATGTAACAAGAAAAAATTATTTGATCATTTATTCTCATAATATATACGATTATTATTTTTAAAAAAATTGTATAATAAAATAAAATTTAAAAAAAATGTAAATAACTTATATATATTTTCATAATAAAATGTTATTTATATAAATTTACAAAAAATAAAACATTTATGCTAAACTTTAATTATATTTTAAAAAGTATAAATTCATATAATAAATACATTATATTTTAAAAAAAATGCAGTTACAAAATACTCGTGATGTACATTTCTCTTGCCGATATACAAGGCAAGGGAATTTTATTCCAGTATATATATATATATATATATATATATATATAATTATTTTAGATCATTCCCTATTGTGGTGCATTGAATAGTATGACAGAAATATCAACTGCATTAGTTTCCATTGCTCCTCAAGTTCCAAGTCTATTTTTTTTATCTTACATGTTTTCTTGAAGAAACTGAAGTATCATCTTCACTTGTGTCTATCTACTCATGATCCACCACTCTCTAAAATAAAACTGCTCTAGTATCAGCTACCTAATCCGTGGAAGCCCTTAGAATCGGGTTGCAATTTGCATTTGAAATGAAAGAATACAAGTACAAATAATAATCTCGGCCTAAATTGACACGTGGTGTCAATTGATGTTGTCCCTTTATTTTGTTCATGTAGATGTCATCAAAAGATCCATGTACATCAAGAATAATTAAAACGGCATGACAGATTTACATATTTCAGATTCCATTAATTCTCTTTCAGGTCTATTTGTTCTACCAATAATCGTTACAAGAACAATGACCATCTTTAAAATGGTGTAAACAATTTGAATCGCTTAAATATATTTCACATCCATATGCCAAAGATATGTATTTAGCTGTGTCATGGCAGTCCTTACACATTCTCAAATTCTTTACTATCCGTAAAATTTGAGGTGTGTGATGAGAACCTATTAATGCAAACGCAATCGCAAGCTTTTCACTATGTACACTACCAATCTCTTCCTTCTCCTCTTCCTCAATGCAAAGCCCATGGTCAGAAATATGTGCCTTGGCATTTACACCTACCCGTTTTAGCCAAGAATGTAGCTTGTCCAAATATGGTTTTGACTGATCACCAACAACAAAAGTATGGACCATGTTATTCATTTCAATCCAGCTTTGCCCAACTAGAAACTTTTCTTTCTCCAGCTTTGTCATTTTTGGAGCTTCCCTAGACTTCCCACATAAAGTATATCCCTGTGAAAGTAAATGCTGAGTTATAACATTTTCAGGATCCAACTCAATCAGACGTTCTCCTGCAAAGATTGCCATTCCGAAATTCTTATGAATTCTGCAGGCAGTCAGAAAGGCGCTCCATACAGAAAAATTTGGTTCAACGGGCATGTTCAGAATAAACTTCAATGCTTCCGCAAGCTTACCCGAACGACCAAGCAAATAGACCATAGCGGAATAATGTTCCAGATCAAGTCTGATCTTAAAGTCTTCACTTATGTTGGAGAAAGCATGTTTTCCCTCATCCACCATTCCAGCATGACTATAAGCTGAGATAATACTTGCAAGAGTAACTCTATTTGGATGGAGTCTATCATCCTTCTTCATCTGATCAAAAAGATCAAGTGCAGACTCTGAACAGCCGTGTAAAACATAACCTGAAAGCAGAGAGTTCCAACTGATGATATCTTTGGGAGATAATCCATCAAATACTTTTCTGGAGTACATTATATTTCCTGACTTAGCATAATTATCAATGAATGTATTTGATACATAAAGTTCAGACACTAAATTTCTACGTATTGCACAACAATGAATTTCTTTCACTTTCTTAGCAGCTACTAGGTTTGCACAGGCAGGAAGGATGGTAAGCACTGTAACTAAGTTGGGAGCCACATTGGAGAACTGCATCCGCCGAAATATCTGCAATGCCTTTTCCTTTTGTCCACTCTGCAAGAAACCAGAAATTAAAGAGTTCCATGATGCTACATTTGGTTTAATATTCCCATCTTTCTCAATTCTTTGAAAAAGATCCAATGCCTCGTCCTCGGCACCATTCTGCATAAATCCTGTGATCATTACATTCCATGACACAACGTTAGGTGGTGAATCAGACTCCTGCATTTTCAGAAATAACTCGTGAGCTTTGCCACAGAAACCAGCTTGGCAATACCCTCCAATAATGGAGTTCCAAGAATATACATCTCTCTTTAACATCACATCAAAAATGCGTTGAGCAGCTTCCAGATTGCCACCTTTGGCATACATATCAATCAGTGAATTACCAATTAGCATATCATCAACCAAACCTGTCTTAACAGCTATAGAATGGACTTCTGATCCCATACTTAGTGATTTTACTGATGCACATGCCGACACTGCACTGGCAATTGTAATACTGTTGGGCTCAACCCCCACTATAAACATCTCCCTCAACAAATCTAAAGCATCATTTATCCTTCCCTTTTGAGTAAACCCAGAAATCAAAGAAGTCCAAGTATATACATCAGGAGTAATCCTAAAACTCTCCATCTTCCTCATTAAATCAATTGCAATCTCACAATGCCCCAACTGACTATAACTGGCGATCAAAATGTTCCATGTTACCAATCCTGGTTCAATCCCTTCCTCCTGCATTGCATCAAAATACTTCCGAGCTTGTTCGATCTCACCCTTCTGACAATATCCAGTTATTATCACATTCCAGGAAACATAGCTCCTCTCATCCATTCTCCTAAAAAGCTTCTCTGCATAACTCATCTCCCCACACTTAGCATACACAGCCAGAATTGAATTGATCACGCGCAAAGAAGTGCACCTTCCTCTACGGATCACAAAAGAATGGATCAACCTCCCAGCTTCAAAATCCCTGCACTTTCCGCAAGCTTTCAAAATCTTTGGTAGCAGAAAATCATCAGGCAAAACCCCATTTCGCATCATATCATAAAAAAGCTCCACAACTTCCTCCCACTTAAGGTCTCTGGAGCAAGCACCAATCATAGCAGACCAAGTGAACAAATTCCTCTCACGCATTTCATCAAATACTTTCCGTGCTTCCTCCAAGAGCCCACATTTAGCATACATGCTGACCAACTTGGTCTCCACAAAAGGGTCCACCTTTCTCACCAACCCAACCCTGGCATGCAACTCCCTACCCACCCAAATGCAGTCTCTGTCTATACAAGCCTGAAGCAAGTTAATGAAGGTCATAGGTCTGACCTTGGACCCTTGTTGGGCCAAGGAGTCAAGAATTGCCACAGCCTCACTCAGCTGACCATTGACACATAGTTGATTCAACTGGGTATCCATCAATTTTGGGTGTGACAAATTGATCATAGAGACACTGTTGGAGCTTGCAAGGACCCTTGTCGAGCCCTGCCACTCTAAGTGGGTGGCACTGTGAGAAGGTATTAAAAGAGAAGGCCATGGTTTACTATGTAGAATAATAAGGTTCTTCTCCATCGTCTTCTTTGTTTGCCACGCTTCCCAAACGCCCTTATCTACTTTGGGCTTCACACAAACATGTGGAGATGAGTTTACAAAATAACATTAGATAAGATATATCTTTGTTTTTGCTTCAAATAAATAAATAAACACATTTTATATGTATATAATCAATAAACAACAAATACATATTATATATTTTGTTAATTCTTCAAAAATATTGGAATTTATTTTAAAAGTATTCAAATTTATTGTGAATACTTCTAAATATATTGATCGTTCCTTATTTATATGAACAAATACCGATTCTTTTTGTGTTTGGATCCAAAAATGATGCTCCAAATTTAGTAAACTTTCATACCATTTGTCCAATTCAGAAATTAGAAACAAACACTTTTTAAGTAGTGATTTGTTTCTTTACTCATTGTGAATTAGGTTTGTGTGTTTACTCATAGCGAATCACATTGTTCTTTCTTACAATAGGTTTCTTTTCTATTTCACCAGTGGATTTCTGTATGTTCTAACGAGACTGGTGTTGGGTGGAACTGAAACCTATCTTCTGTTGAAGATTCTCTGTTGATATGTTCGAAGATTGGTGAACCCCTTTTGTAAGTTATTTTCTTATCATCCTATTTTTCACTTTCTTCCGATCTGTTGTGGACTTTTTCTATTGTTAATTGGCCGGTTCATACATCAAATTTCCTATCAGTGATTATGAACATGATTCATCAAATCCAGATTTTTCTTGTTTGGTTGAAGAGATTGAATAATTTGGTTTATAAACAGATTAGAACATGGAAATGTTGTCACACTACTTATACGAAAATGATTAGAAAGTTGAATATCTTGTTTGATTCAAACATTGAATTGTTTTTGTTTTTTATAATTTACTTCATACATAAGTGAATAATTATTACAAACATGAACATCTACAATATATGTTTCTTGTGGGTACAAAATATGTTCTGTGATCTCTTATTCCAACACTACACATTGCCATTTTTGGGTACAAAAAATGAGTGTTTTTTCTAAATAATTAACAATTAATGTATTTTAATTCATAAAAAATATTTTTTTTGTAGAAAAGAACAATTATATATATATATATATATATATAATTATTTGTATTTAATTGTCATCTTACAAAAGAATCTTTAACAAAAAAATAATTATTATTTTTAATTTAATTTATATATCGTAACAATAACTTAGAAATAATGAAGCTCAAAATAAAAGTAAGTGAAGCGTGATATCATTGAAAATTTCAATAGATGTTGGTTAGTAGGAGTTAAATAAGTAATTGTAAATCCATTTATATCTGTTTAACTCATATTAATAAACTTCAATTGAAATCTTTAATGTTATCACTCTTTATTTGTTGTTTTGTGCTTCATTATTTCTAAGTTATTATTAAGATATATAAATTAAATTAAAAATAATAGTTGATTTCTTAAAGATTTTTGTTAAATGACAATTAAACTAGATTTTCTTGTTAGTTCAATATCAAAAATGTCATTTTTAAAATTTTAATATTTCTCATAGAATTAGTTTTTCATAAACTAAATTATAAAATAATATCATACATATTTTTAAAGTTTTAATTTTTACTTTATATAAGTTTTTAAAATAATTTAATTTAATTTTTCTCTCATTCGGCCAAATAAACTCCTTAGTATTTCAATAATACCCAGAAGAATAAAACAATTACAAATAGAAAAAGCACCATGATGATTTCAAAACTATTTATGATTTTTTTTAAAATTTTACATGTTGCTGAACACATTATATTTGCAATGTTGCATAAAGTATTAAAATAGTCATTAAATGGTAAATTGACAGAGTTAGAAATTAATTTAACACAAATCTCAAATCTTATGTGAAATAATAAGATTCAAATAGGTTGAATGAGTCAAATTCAAAATAATAATAAAAAAAGTGATGTTATATATATATATATATATATATATATATATATAATGTTTGACTGGTAGTGAGCATTCACATTTAATGAATTTTTTATTATGTGCATGTGACATTCAAATAGAGCATTAATTACGTGAAACACACATTAATAATGTTCATTGAACCTTTCATTCCTGGTAATAAATTCAAAGAGTGGGATTAATTGTGTAGAATAAATAAGTTTGATCCAAAATAAAAGGAAGAAAATAAATATTTGCATATGAGAAACACAAACAATGACACAATGTATGATCTGTGTTTTTCTAGAACTATCCGCCTTGGTTTGTGAGTTGTTATAGGCAAAGCAACGTAAATAGTGGAGAAGCAAATGAAGTAAAAGTAGAATGTTTGAGTGTTATTATATTATTATAATTATTATTATTACTACTGTTACAACCTGCGGTTATAGAAATGCATTACCCCATAAGTAAATTTTTCAAAGATTTATGCTTGTTGGGTTTTTTTGGACTACAGAGCATAAAGCCACTAACTACCCCACTCACCCACCACACATCCCTGAATCCGAGAATCACTGAACCTAGCAGCAATGGTTAAAGACACAGAGCCTTTAGCCTATGCTGCAAATGGGCACCCCAAAGATTTTGACCCTAGTGCTCCTCCACCGTTCAAGATTGCTGAGATAAGAGCAGCCATACCAGAACATTGCTGGGTCAAGAACCCTTGGAGATCTCTCAGTTATGTTCTCAGGGATGTGTTGGTTATTGCTGCATTGGCGGCGGCAGCAATTCGTTTCGACAACTGGTTTATCTGGCTCCTCTATTGGCCTATTCAGGGAACAATGTTCTGGGCGATATTTGTGCTTGGACATGATTGGTAATGTCATGCTTTTGTTTTCAGTCTCGCACATTGTGTTTAGGATGTTTCTGTTTTCTATATGGTAAAGTTTTTTTTTTTTTTTTTTCTGCATTGAACAGTGGCCATGGAAGTTTTTCAAACAGCTCTTTGCTCAACAACCTCGTCGGACACATCTTGCATTCCTCAATTCTTGTTCCATATCATGGATGGTTGGTTCCTGGCATCTCTTTTCTTTTTCATTTGTCCTTCGATTGGAAGTTCTTTAGATTTTATAGCATGTTTTGAAAATCCGTTTGAGTAAAACTTACATCTGGGATGTGAAGGTTTTACTGCTATCAATTTCTGAGTGAACCTGAAAAATCACATCTGAGCTGTGTAACCGAACACTTTTGGCAACCAAATTGATTTCGTTCTCATGGATTTTGCAGGAGAGTTAGTCACAGAACTCACCATCAAAACCATGGACACATTGAGAAGGACGAGTCATGGGTACCAGTATGTGATTAATTGCCTCTATAGTGATTCAATTGTTACATATATTTTGTAGGTCCAATTAAAAGGGCACCTTTTGTTATACTTCACGAGGCTGTTGTTGAACATGGTTTTCTTTATCTGTCATTGTCTTAGTTAACAGAGAAGATTTACAAGAATCTAGACTACATGACAAGACTTGCTAGATTCACTGTGCCATTTCCATTGTTTGCCTATCCAATTTATTTGGTGAGTCCTTTTTTTACTAGGAACCGAGACAACAATACATTGCTATTATTCTAAATACACAGTTCAAAGTAAGTAATGAGTTTTGTTTGTGATGGAAACTCATTTCAGTTTGGAAGAAGCCCCGGAAAGGAAGGATCTCACTTCAATCCCTACAGCAATCTGTTCCCACCTAATGAAAGAAAAGGAATAACAATTTCAACACTGTGTTGGCTTATAATGTTTTCTCTGCTTATCTATCTATCATTCATCATTAGTCCACTTCTGTTGCTCAAGGTCTATGGTATTCCATATTGGGTAAATCACCACTCCTACACTGTTACTTCTTTTATCCTCTTCTTTTTTTAACTCTGCAATTGAAATTTTGAATTAGTTACCACTTCTTCTCCATTAACTATATAATTATTTGAGCATAGCAGATTTTTGTTATGTGGCTGGACTTTGTAACATACTTGCATCACCATGGTCACCCCAAGAAACTACCTTGGTACCGCGGCCAGGTAACAAATTCAGTTCATCCTGTTGCATCCTTTCACTTCTTACATTATTGAAACAAGTTATAGATGTTTAGTTTAGCCGTAGCAGAAATTAGGTGAGGTAAGTGGTAACTTGTTGGTTTTTGAGGCAGCAATAACACAGTTTGTGGTGTGTTCTGAATTGGACAGGAATGGAGTTATTTAAGAGGAGGTCTTACAACTGTGGATCGTGACTATGGCTGGATCAACAACATTCACCATGACATTGGAACCCACGTTATCCATCATCTCTTCCCTCAAATCCCTCACTATAACCTTGTTCAAGCGGTACACTTTTTATTCCCCCAAAAAACCATAAACACTATTCAATTGCTACTTTTGTTTTATCTCCTGTTACTCACTCTTTTCCATGTAACCTTTCCCTTGTTTTTAAACCATTTCTTTGCACCCACTTGCATTTTTATAATGAGAAAGTGAGTATTATTATTTGAACTTGCTTTCAAGTTGAGGGCAGAAGTAGTGAAAGGAAAAGATAGAGTATTTGAAGTGTGTTGAATGTTTATTATTAGAGTTGTGAGATGTGTTTTGAAATGGTGCAGACAAAGGCAGCAAAAGGAGTTCTTGGAGAGTATTACCGTGAGCCAGAAAGATCTGCACCAATTCCATTTCATCTAATAAAGTATTTGGTGCAGAGCATGAGAGAAGACCACTTTGTGAGTGACACTGGAGACGTTGTTTATTATCAGACTGATCCTCACTTGCACCAAGACTGACTTCAAATTTTGGTCCATCTATTGTTTTCTAGCTACTCAACTTACTTCTTTCTTCAATGTTACATTTTGGAGTTTAACGTTTTCTGAACAACTTGCATAGAGAGAGAGACAGGAATATAGAGTGGGGCTCAATGGAATAATACTATTTCAAATTAGTATGGTAATAAATATTGAACTGTCAGTTTTCATTTGTCACCTTTCCCACCATTTTCACAGACCCTTCACATGGGAGCATTATAAATATATAAACTTCACTACCCCCGTTACTCTTTTTTTTATTTTATTTTTCTACATTCTATTAGATAAACTTCTTAAAAAATTCAACTAATTCATAGTTTTATACCTTTTTTTTTTTAATTTAAAATTACCCATGAATTAAATAAAGTATTACTTTCATTTTTAAGTATCCGTTGATAGTTTTCTTAGAAACAATTTAAGATTTTTTTAAGCATCTATAATGCTAGATCCAGAATAGTTATTTCAACAACCCGTTATTCTATTGACTAACTAGGAAAAGTTTCTCCAATGGATTCAGTTACTTTGAAAGTAAGCAGCATCTAGTTTTTGGAACATTATAAACCGTTTGATTAAATTAATGTTTTAAACTGTAATAAAAATAATAATAAATGGATGAAATAGTTATTTAGACTTGTTAATTGTTATTTAGACTTGTTATTTGAGAATGGAAATCAGTTTTTAGTCCTGGGACATGAAAAAATATTAGATATGATAAAGTGAGTTCTAACCTAAGTTAAGCTTGTTCACTATAGATTTTAGCTAGATTAAGTTAAAGAAAAAAAAAATTAGTGTAAGCCAATGTATGTTTGACTTATTTAGTCTGTGGGTTAGATAAATCAAATCAGGTTGAGATGAGTTGATCTTTAATTTATCACCAACAATTCTTTATTAATTATTTTATATTTTTTATAAATTTTTTATTATAATTATTTATTACTTTTAATTAGATTGATAATTTGATATTTTTAGATACTAAAATGAAGTTCAATATATTTGAAAAAGTTGACATTTTAATTTCAATGTTGTTTTTATAATAATATTTGATAAAATAGATGAACCATCTGTTTGTCTTGTAAAATATATTATAAATAAGGACTTTGATGTTTAACTAATATGTTTGAATCGAATTGATTTATTTTGACACTTTTACTACAAAATTATGATGTAAATTTGACAATGAATACTTTTTAAAATTATTATTTCTTAAAAATAGAATTTTATTAGTAAATTGATAAAAAAAAATTAAGAAATTTTACTACTGAGTAAAATCAAATATACAGAAGAGTTTGATTTGTTAGCCACTATTTTGATTTAGTAAAGAAATGTAGGAGACTTGTATTCGCTAACTTTTATTTATTTATTTTAACTTATTAACTTACAGTAATTTATTATGATTAATGGTTGAATTCTATAGAAAATAATAAAAGGCATAAATTTGTGAAACTTGAATAACTTAAATGTGTAATTCTACATATACAATATAAAAGTAGTAGATAAAATTGTTGGGTAATCTTAAGTTGTATATAAATATTATGTTTAACATAGGAAGGAATAGAGTGGTGGTAAATGCTATGTTGTTAGCTTTAAGGATAAAATGCTTTAATAAAATTAAATATTAGTGGAAAAAAATAAATTAAAGGGATTGGTTTGACGCTTATGTTTTGAATTTCGTATCACGTAGTTTTTTTAAACTTATAAGAGATAAATTATAGGAGTTATTTGGCATAAGAAAAAATTATTAACAAATAATTATTTTCTTGTGTAATTTTGACTTAGTGATTTCGTAACAAAGTAAAAGTATTGAAATCATGAAAGTATCGTAAGTATCCAGTTTCGAATAGCCGTAGGTGTTTTGTTTTGTACTAAATATCTTGCAATATTTATCTTCAAACGATAATTTTGTGCTTGAGATAAACAATAAGATAGTGTTTTTAGTAAGAATGATAATAAGATGGGTTAAGTCGTTATCTTATCTCTATCTTTATTTATTAAGTAAAAATAGTTTACATTTTCATATATGCTTTTAATTATATAAAAATTTTGTTTCATCTCCATTCTTATTCTTATTCTTATTGAGAAAAAGATATATTTGTCTATATCCATACTTATTACTTTACTATTTCAAATATTAATTAATTATATGTTTATAAAGATTAAAATTACAACAAATAAGACATGATATTATCAAGTATTTCATTGTCATAATGATACATAATTTTTTCTCTATTGAAAAAAAAATTAAAATTGTAAAAATATCAAATAAAAGTGTTAAATAACAATTAGATGATGATAAAATAATTATAAAAAAAAAGGTAAAAATATTAAATGCGTGATTTAGAAAATAAGTTATTAAACTAATAACAAACAAAAATAAATACAAGTTTTTTATATTATCTAATAAATTATATATGTTTTAGTAGTTTAAAATAGAGACGGGTTGAGAAAGAAGAAAAGTACGAGGACATAGGAAGGAATCAGGTAGATATGAAGATGTACATGTTCATCCCTATTTTCATATTTATTTAAAAATGTAGATATTATTCATATTCATACCTGATAGAGGATTATCTTTAGATACTTTAGAAGAAGAACTTAAGGAAAAAATAATTGCAATTCAAAAGGACTTATGACAAGGTTAAGGAGCAAACACTTGGAAGAATAAATCTCTTCGTGACTCATGATACTCCATAAATATTGAAATTCAAAGGATGTGAAGATCATGGCTTGGAGCACAATTATAAAATAGTTTAGGTAATTAAAAGTATTTGTAATTTTCTTTTAATTTTTAAATAGTTCAGTTTTGAAATTTTCAAGTTATTTTTAGGCATGATGCCTTTGAACTTTCTTTTAGGGTTTATTATGTGGCTTAAACATTTATGCCTATATATAGGGACACCAAATACATATGTAGACACCTTGATTGATCAATATATGAATTTTGAATTCAGTAAGAGAGGATTCTCTTAGTTCTTGGATTAAAATTTTGATTCTTATCAAATATGAATTTCTTTGTGGCAATCTTCCATGACTTATCAATTTGTTAGATTGTACTGTCTCCAACTTTGGATCTTATCAAATATGACAGTCTTTGTGGTGAATCTTCATTCACTTATCAATTTGCTAGATTGGGACATCTTCATCTCTGTCTTATTATGTGTTTTTCTCTAATTTATTTTTTTTTATGTCTCTTGAGGATTCAAGTTAAGAAGGATTGTACTCTTTCCTAGATAGTATCATATCATTTGGCACCATAACATATCATTTGGTATGTATAACAAGGTTTTTGGTTTGATTTCCTCTTCTATTTATCTTATGTTTTATTGTGTTAGGAAAACCTTTGTTTTAATGTTAGTGTTATGAGTTTTGTTTTGAAATTTTGTTCCGTTCATTTTGTTTTAGAATTTTGTAAAGAGTAAAACCTTCAAGGTTTTATCCAATTTCGTTGAGTTTTTAATTTTTTATGTTCTTCGTTTAATTTGTGCATTCAACATTTGATTTGTGAAAATTAGTTGTTTTTCTATTTTTATGTTAATTGTACTCTCAATTAATTGTGTATTTTGATTTTGCATGATTTTTGGTGTTTGAAGGAAAATTTGTTTAGTTTTCTTCGTTTGTGTGTCGAACTACAAAATTGAAAATAAAAGAAATAATAGTGAATCCAAGTCAAAAGAAAACAAATATATATTGAAAGAAAACAAAAAGTAAAGGTCCAAGAGCAAAAAAAAACAAAAACATAATTGAAGAGTTCAACACAAATTTTTGCTACGACTTTTATTTGTGGTTTATTGATCTATTGCAGTCAGTCTTTTTTTAAAGTCTCTGCATTGTCTCATTTAACTCTTTTTAGTAGTTTTATTATTTTCTAATTTTATTGTTACTAAAATTTTCTTGAAAGATATGGCTTCTTCCTAGAATAGTGATCCTCCATCACCTAAGACTGCGACAATTATGGTTGCAGTTGAGAAGCTCAACTTACAAATGGCTTAAATGCAACAACACACTTACCTGTAGTTTGAAAGGCTCCAAAAGTATAATGAAGATGTGAATGTGAGATTGGAGGGAGTGGAGAGAAAAAGAAGGAGACATGATGATTCAGACTATTCTTTTCATCATGATGAAGATGAGCATGTTTATAAACAAATGAGGGACCAAAGATGAGAAGAGTTTGGAAACCCGCACACCTATGAGGATAATAATGAAGAGGAGCATGGTTTTAGACCAAGGTGAGGCCAAAGATGAGAAGAGTTTGGGAACCACATGCCGAGAATAGATAATTATGTGGAAAAAGATTTTAATCCTTAAATTTAATGGAACTAACGACCCGAAAACCTACCTGGCATGGGAAATGAAGCTTGACCAAACCTTTGACTCTTATTATTATGAAGATGATGATAAGGTTCTTATGATATCCTTAGAGTTTGAAGGTTATGTTATAAATTGGTGGAATTAAATTACCATGGACATAATTGGAAGGAGAAGGTTGTCAATCTCTACATAGGAACAACTAAAGGTATTTATGAAGGAAATATTTGTGCCTCCTTATTATAAAAAGGAGATCTTCAACAAATTATAAAGACTTACATAAGAAATTAGGAGTGTTGAAGAATATGTCCAAGAGATGGAGGTCACCTTGATAAAAGCTAACGTATAAGAAACACCTACGACTACAATTGCTAGATTTTTGAATGGATTAAATAGGAGATTCAAGATGAAATGGAAATGCACCATTATGAGACCTTGGAGTAACTTATTCACCAAGCCACTAAAGTTGAACAACAACTCAAGAGAAAAAGCTTCTACAATAAGTCATCCGCCTCATGGAGAGATAAGGGGAAATCTAAGAAAAAGGGAGTTGCTTCTACCATTCCTAAATCTAAGGAGAAGGAGTATTCAAGTGGTAAAGTAACTTCTTAATCTAATAATGAGGATTTTTTACGTTCTAGTTAAAAAGGATGTTTTAAATGTTTGGATAGAGGACATATAGCAACTGAATTTCCCAACAAAAGAACTATGATGTTGTTGGAGAATAATGAGTACATTAGTGAGCATTCCATTGGTAAATCATCTAAATCATCTAACAATGATCAAGAGGACAAGGAGTATGAAGTATCACTTTTGGAGGGAGATATTTTGTTGGTTAGGAGGTTGTTGAGTAGTATGAATAAGGAGAAGGATGAGACCCAAGGCAGGAATATTTTCCATTATAGATGTATGATTATGGGAAAAGTGTGTTCATTCATCATTGATGGAGGAAGTTGTCCGAATGTAGCAAGTAAACAACTAGTGAAGAAGCATGGTTTGGTACATCTATACATCTAGTCCTTATGTTCTAGAAACAAGGCAAGACAAATGTTGTAGTTGATGCCTTATCTAGGAAACATGTCTTATTGTCCATGGTTGAAACTAAAATGCTTGGTTTTGAAATTTTTAAGGAATTGTATGATGACGATCATATTTCGAAAAAAATTATAAATATTGTGAAAAAGGAGATTTTAATGATTTTCATAAACAATATGACTTTCTTTTTAAGGGAACTAAATTGTGTGTACCTAAAATTTTAATGAGAGAATTATTTGTCAAAGAAGCTTAAGAATGGGGTCGATGAGACATTTTTGGATTCAAAAGACATTGGATATATTACATGATCATTTCTTTTGGTCTCATAAAACATGATGTGCTTTCCTTTCGTGATAGATGCATTATTTGTAAGCGTTCTAAATCTAGAGGTATGTCTCATGGAATAGTTATGCCATTACATATTCCTAACTCTCTTTGGACCGATATTTCTATAGATTTTGTTTTGGGACTTCCACGGTCCAAAAGAGGAAAATATTTTGTTTTTGTTGTAGTAGATATGTTCTATTACTACTACTTGTATGTCTCTATTTGAGGTAGTATATGCTTTTAAACCTCTATCTCCCTTAGAATTTTTTCCTTTTCCTAATATTGATTCCATGACTAACAAAGATGGTCTTACTAAAGCTACATTTTTTAGGAACTTGCATAAGAAAGTGAAGACACAAATTGAAAAGAATATGGAGGAAGAAGATGAAGTTTGAACTTGGAGATTAAGTATGGGTACACCCGAGGAAGGAGAGGTTTCCTTCCAAAAAGGAAATCTAAGCTCTTACCTATAGGAGACAAACCTTTTCAAGTTCTTAAGAGAATTAGTGGTAATGCTTACATTGTTAATCTACCTAATGATTATGGAGTGAGTTCTAGCTTCAACATTAATGCCTTGTCTCCATTTGATGTAGGTACCAATCTGAGGACAAATTTGCTTCAAGAAGGATAGAATGATAAAGGACTATCCCTCGATCCTATAGAAGAAGAAATTTAGGAAGAGTCATTATAATTCAAAGGACCCATGACAAGGTCAAGGAGAAAACACTTGGAAGAACAAATCTTCTTGAGGCTCATGATGCTTCATGAAGATTGAAATTTAAAGGAAATGAAGATCATGGCTTGGAGCATAATCATAAAATGGTTTAGGAAATTAAAATTATTTGTAATTTTATTTTAATTTTTAAACAGTTTTTTTATATTTTTAAATTTTCAAGTTATTTTTGGACCCGATGTCTTTGGGCTTTCTTTTAGGGTTTCTTAAATAGCTTAAGCATTTATGCCTATACATAGGGACACCAAATACATATGCAGACACCTTGATTGATCAATATATGAATTTTGAGTTCAGTTAGAGACGATTCTCTTAATTCTTGTATTAGAACTCTTATTCTTATCAAAGATGGATTTCTTTGTGGCGAATCTTCCTTGACTTATCAATCTATTAGATTGTAGCGTCTCTAAGCGTAGTTTGTATCAAAGTTGACATTCTTTGTGATGGATCTCCATTGACTTATCAATCTACTAGATTGTGACGTTTTCATCTCCGTCTTATTTTATGTTCTTCTCTGATTTTTTTTATGCCTCTTAAGGATTCAAATTCAGAAGATTATACTCTTTCCTGGATATGATTGTATCATCTAGCACCAAGATGCCCTATTTAGTATCTGGATTATATCAATACTTGTGCCTAGTTAATTTCCATCAAAATTGGGACAAGCTTAGACAATACCCTTAGGATAAGTTCATTGTTATAGTCTTTAAGATTTCATAACACATTCCTAAATTATAATTTGTATATTGTGTTTTCTTGATAATCTTTTTTGTGTCGCCACCAATAGAATATCACAAGAAAAATCAACACCATAAGATCTCTTAAAGAGTCTGTCAAAGTTATTTTACATCAATAATTTCTCATAAAGGACAATTTGTCACCTTTACATAGTCCTTCAATCTCACTATAGTGAATTCTCTTTAAGAAGGGTTAAAATATATCTTACCTAAGACCTAATAAGTTACATAAAGTATCATAATACTTCTTTAAATAGAAGTTTCCATTAAATGTTTAAAAAATAGCATTTAGTGCAATCCTCAACATATACTAATAGAAACACAACTAAATATTATAAAATTTATAAAAATTTCACAAACAATTAAAAAATTATGTAAATGACTATCTTCTCTAGCTTCCCATAAATAGAAGTAATCTTTAAAAGGAAGAACTTTTGCTTACAAATAATCTTACAAACAATCAAGTTAAAAATATTGTAAATCTAGCATATTCCTAGAACCTCGTGGTATTATTTAGTAACCTTAAAGTGTGACCTCATCTTTTACTTGTTTAAGGACATTACATATATTTTAACTATCAAATATATAATGGTAATCACATTCCTTATAATCCAGTGTTTTAGGAATTATTATTGTTCCAAAAGATACACTGAGTCTTAGACATATTGTTCCAAAAAATATTCAAGGGTTGTTTAGTCAAAGTGATTAATATCTAAGCAATGTTTGATTGTTATTTTTAAAGTGATAGTTTACTTAATAAAGCATGATTAGATTGATCAATAACTAAACGTAATCTTAATTAATATATGAATTAGCATAAAAATACAAAACAAAAATCTCTCTAGACATTTAACTTTTTCAAAGGAAATATTGTTCCTAAAGATGGATGAGCAAATGAATTTATTTGTTGTTGATTTGGGATAATAAATTTGAGGGAGAATAGAAGGATCTCATTCACGCATGGATGAAGAAATGAGGATGAAAGGCATGGCCTTTTACATATATGTACATCACTTTTTCATGGATTTTGCATGGCTTCTTCTGCCTAAGTGCATGGCTTCTAGAAACATTGTAATTGCTTCTTAAGGAGGGGAAACCAATTCTTAATCGAGGAAAATTCTCAATCGAGAGAATCGATTTTGCATGGAGGGAATTGATTTTGCTATGTTTTCAAAATATAAAACAAAATTACAAAACCGATTCAGAGCAAAAACAAAAAGAAAAAAGTAAGATTAATTTAGTTTAGATTTGCTATGTTCAAATTGAAATCCATATTAGTGTTAGATTTTATTTAAATTTATTTTTGGTTTAAATGCTTTTTTGTCCTTAAGTTAAGTGTTAATGTTCAGTTCCGTCCCCGCTTTTAAAAGTGTAGACTTTTGATCCTTACGATATGGAAAATGTATCAAATCAATCATATCCGTTAAGTTAGTGAAAACGACGTTAAATGTCTCTATGATGTGACAAATAAATTATCCAACATGGCAAAAGGATATTTTATGGCATAGACAGATATGAAAATATGCTTTTCATTATAATTAAATGTATATAATTGTGATTTATAGAAAAAAAAAACCTTACTTTACTTTTACCCCATTCCTATGCAGTTTCATGGGATTAAACTGTCATCATCACTTTGCACCATTCAAACACCCTCACAATTATGCAACTTTTTCTGCAGATTCTCATTTAATCTTCCTTTTGGGTGAACTAGTCGTCTCAATGAGGCAGTTTCCACTCTGCTCCTGAACTGGTATCTCTCTCCTTCTTTCTCCCCTTTTTTTTTGGGGTAACTGGGGTTGTGTGGAAATTTGAAAAATCTTTGCTTTATGGGTTTGATTGTTGAACTGAAGAGTGCCCTTGTTGAGACTTTTAGAGACTGAGCTGGGGATAGAACAAGGACATGCCTTTTGTGCTCCTAGGACCTTGATTTGTCTGTTGGAGGAATACAAACTCGAGCTTTTTTCTTTTTTATGGATGAAGTGTCTTAGACCTGAAACATGTTCTTTTGCTCTATTTCTTCACTTGAAACATTAATTTTGTATAATTGTTGTTATTGTTGTTGTCATCATTGTATTGCTCATTTGCTCGAATCTAAGAGTTGGAAGCGATGTGGGTGGCAGATTTTTTTCCGTGTCCCAACCCTGTCTCATCGAACGAACAAAACCAAGCCTTTGAACCCTCGAAAAAAAAATTCCCAATTTAACTATGCCCTAATTTTTCCCAATTTAATTTACTCCATTTAAAAAACCCTAATCATTCTATTATGGTTCTCTTGTGCTTCTTCTTTCTTGTTTTCTTCCCTTGCCAATTGACGAAGGAGCGAATCACTGCAGGCACCGACACCTGCTGTGACGCTTCGGCGGTGCACCCCAACCCTCTGAAGGTTGCTGCGGAAAAGTTGGTGTTTTTCTTGCTTTCGAGGGTGGCATTGATGATGGGGTGTCATTATTGGAGGAGGGAGTATTGTTGGAGAAAGTGGAGAGGAGTAGGAAGGATATGGTGGACTTGCCCCTAGTTGATTGGATTATGGAGGGGATTTGAGGGTTTGGATCTGATTCTGGAATGGGGTAGTGGTGATGATGGTTGAATTGGTTTCTGGGCCCTAATTTTTCCCCAATTTAATTTACCCCATTTAAAAAACCCTAATCAATTAATTTAACCAATTACACGAACTACATTCTCTGTCTGCCACATCAACTCATTTTTAGTCAACTAAGTGACACGTAAAGGATTCTTGGACACCTGATATGCACAGTCACTTGAACGTTAACATTTTTTAACACCGTTAACGGATATGATTGATTTGATACATTTTGTATATCATAGGGACCAAAGGTTTACACTTTTGAAAGCGGAACTAAACTGAATATCAGCACTTAACTTAGGAAAAAAAAGATTTAAACTTGTATTTTTTTAATCAACTAAATTAAATCTCACTACAAATATCTTACTTAAAACCTTCTCAAATTTAATTTAATTTAATTATGCATTATTATAATTTAAGTATTATTAATTTAAATAATTTTAATCCGGTTAAAATCGTGCTTACTTAAAAAATAATTTTAATCCAGTTAAGTAATTTTTATTTTCTATTTTCTTTATAATCAACCCTATATGTAAAAGATATTAATTTACATAATCCAATGTCTGACACAACCAGCCCTATGCTCCCTGTAGCGTAAATCAGCACACTCTCAAGAATCATCCAAGCCATGTGACCTCAAACCACATCACATGACTTTAATGTTTCTCTTTCCTCCCAAAATCCATCATACAAAGACAATACACATCAAATACTAAAAACTTCCATATATTAACATGGAAAATTAATGTTGTTTTGTATAAACAATGATAGGAGACATTAATAGGATACAAACTAATACACATGTTTAAAACAAGGTACATATTATTAATATTAATTAAGAGTAGTTTAATATGTTTAAGATAAATTATTGCTAGCTGATAAAAAAATATAACTTATTGCTACTAACTAAATTAGTTAATTTTTAATTATGATGAATTATTGATTAGGTTTTCCAGATAAAATCTCAGTAAATATTTAAATATTGTATACTTATATAACATATCTAATTAAAAAATATATAGAAAATAATGTACGGATTTATCGGGCATTGTTTATATAATGACTTAGTAAATGACAGTTGGATTATTTAAGGAGTAGTTACATAGTCTATAGGTTGCAGAGCTACATAAATTTAATAGTATATATTGATCTTCCAGCCAAGCAATTGATTTTCCCCCCTAAAGTTTAGGAAGCAAAAACTAGGAAGTTTATATTTGTTTTTTTTCAGCTGCATTTTTTCTTTTACAGTACCATCTAGAACAGATATCCTACAAAGTAAGTTGTATATAAAATAAATTTTAAGGTGTACATTTAAAATACTTATTAGAATTATGTGTGTTCAGGTATTATGTATGTATTTGTACAATGAATCTCCAAAATATATATATATATATATATATATATATATTACAATTTTTTCTTAAATTTTTTAAGATAAAGTTTCTCTTTTCATATAAAATTAAAAAAAGAAAAATAAATAAAACATAAACATATAATATCTTTTTACCTCTCTATCTTGAAATAGTCCTATCGAAACAATGTATGTTTCTATAATACATAATTATCATATATGATAAACGATATACAAATACACCTACAAAAAAGATAAGTTTGAATTTGAAAAACAAACTTATATACATAAAAAAATAAGTTTGAATTTGAAAAACAAACTTATATACATATATTTATTAAATACCATTAAAAGGATAATTTTATATATTTCATCTACTTCTCATTCATATATTCTCATATAAATAATTTTAATTCATTTATTAAAAATTAAGTATTTATCTCTCAATCAAAAGTAATATCTCATGCTATGAGCTATAAATATCATACCTTACAAATATTTGACTCTACTTTCATAAGACATGTGTTTTGAATTAGACTAGAAGATTTACAATTGTCATATTACCTCAATCGAGTTGTCCCTATAATAAAGTTACATAATAAAAGTTCAATCCACTCATATCATAATATAAATTCATATAATTTATTGGCACAATTTTTTTCACGCAATAGACTAAGTCATAGAACCTTCCTTCAACTCTTAATGTTTAATATTCTTTTTCTATATGAGTCAAATATAAGTAGCGTCAAGATTATGTCCATCAGAATTTCAAATTCAGTATACAACTTAAACATTTTAACAGAGTATTCCCCCTCAAAATAAATATGTTCACAAGACATTACATCTCATATCACAACCATAACATCATAGATTTTCATTCATACATATACATTCAACTCATTTAAATGTTAATTGCAATTCATCATCATTACATTATAATAATATTTAAACACAATATATTAAAACAAATTTTAGCACTTACAAACATTTAAAAACACTTTTTTCAAAGTTTTAGAAAATACTTTTTTGGTTAATCAACACTTTGCTTCCATAATGAATGACATGTAATTCGCCCAGCCACCATTTTGCTCTCCAAACCTGATGTGATTATGTAAAGCATGAAGAAAACAAAAGAGTTACAAGAAGCATGACAAAAAGGAATCATCTCATCACATGGCTTCTTTACCCTTTTGATAAGAAAGATTAATGTAGGATTTTGGGCTTGTATTTCCACCCTTAGTTGTTTAGGAAGTTCTCATCTTCTTTAGCTTATCATTTGTTCTAGTTTGTGATGTAAGGAACTTATATACTCTTCTTACCTTGTGAGTTCAAGTAATGTGGGACATAACATGACTTATACTTAAAAGAAGACAAAAGACATGTGCTCTCTAAACCTAATGCGATCATAAACAGGGCAAAACATGAAGAAAATAAAAGAGTTAGAAGAAGCATGACAAAAGGGAATGGCCAAAACTTACTTGCCTTGGCTGCCTTGTTGCTCTTCTAGTCCTACATCTCCTAGATCATCATTTCTTCTTCTATACTAAGGTTATATATAGAACTCCTCTCCCCTCCTCTTTTAAACACTTGATCATTGAATGATATTTTAAGATTAGTGTAGGATTTTAGGCTTGTATTTCCGCCCTTAATTATTTAGGACATTCTCTTCTTCTTGGGACATAACATGACTTGTACTTAAAAGAAGAGAAAACTAATATAAGTCTCCTCCTCTTTGGCTTGTAGTTCATGGTCTTATTGCTTTACTAGTCATAAATCTCCTAGATCATCATCTCTTCTTCTATCTTAAGGCTATATATAGAACATATCTCCCCTCCTCTTGTAAACACTTGATCATTGAATGATATTAAAATTATTATTCATTAGCAATCTTCTCTTGTAATCTTCTTAAAGACAAGAATTATCTCTTTAGTTTCAATTATTGGGTGTTATCTTGTTGGTGAAGCAAGTGGCAGTCACAAGCACTAACTTACCCATAAATTTTGGTCACCTATCAAAAACTCTACTCTTCCCACAATCAATGTATTTCAATTAATTAAATTTTTCTTAACAAGAGTTGATTTGCTTAACAACTAAATCATTAGAAGTTTTTATTTACACAACTCATCCAACTACCAAAACTTTAGGGTTTTCAATTAATTGAATTTTGCATATATGCATAATTAAGAAATTCAACATAATATATCAAATGGTCTAAATTGAGATTTTTCTTAGTTTATTATGTTTACCATGAAATATTTTGTTTCAAAAAATAACAACTTGAATCAATTCAACTCAACTTATATATTCCAACTTTAACTACTAAAATATACAACATAACTCATTTAAAATGTATTCTCAAACTATACAAATTTTATCTTAAATACTTTCAATTCTTTAATATCCCAAGCATATAGTACATAACTAACCAAATTTTCTATAAGTAACATTTAATCATATTACACCATGAACTTCTTTACCATATCATTAAACATTCATCTCAAGATTTAAACATTTTAAATATATCCAACCAATATATAGTCTCTCTATAAAATCAAATGTATGATTACATTACTTTCATATCCATGTTATCTATCCTAAGGTACTATTGAAAAACATAACTAGTCTTTTAGTGATAAATCTTGACTAATAATTTGGAAGGATGGGTAAAATAATATATTCAAACTAGGTGTAATTTTCATATTTAATCTTCATACAAAACTACTAGAGTTCATTCTCTGTCGGTCACAAGGTAGTGTAAGTAAATTTCTCTCACTACACCAATTTTACCTTACACATGCAATGATATGAAACAATTGCATTCTTCTTAATCACCAACAATATTGACCCGTGACTCTACTCTTAACGAACAAACTTCAAAAATAATGAATCTAACAACAAAGTTGAGGAATAGAGGCCACCCCATCACTTTTAAGCTTCGCATTGTAATGTCTCTTGCCTTTTTAACTTACTTAAATTAAGTTTAAGCTCCCAATTATGGTACTTTTACAAAAAAAGGCATAAAACACTTTAATCAATAATCTAAACATACCTCATGTTCTTAAACTAATAAATATTTATATTTTCCTAAAAAATAACACATTTAAACTCTATCCTTGAGCATACAATCATCTTCATAAAACCAATTAAAAGAAAGTGATAAAAATAAACTTATTAAAAAATAACTTTTGATCCAATAAAAATATTGTACTCTTTATTAAGATCTCTAATCATGAACTCTAATACACAAAAAGATTAACATATCTTTTAGAATTAAAAAAAACAAAGGAAAAATGTTTTAAAACTATTATGATTTTTGTGAAATAAAATTTAAATAATTAATTTTTTCTATTTATAAGATTTTTAACTTAAATAATAAAATAATAATACTTTATCTCCTTTAAATATTTTTTCTCTTAAAGTGCATTAACTATATACGCATTAGTATAAAGTGATTAGTCTTAAGTGGATTAAAAACCCAAATACCTTCTTATTCTTCCTATATTTTAGGACAAATAAACCCTAAAAATAGGAAACATGCTTGAGGTACTGTAGAAAATATATAGAAATATTAACATAAGTATATTATAAAAGATTGCTTTTTTTTGTTGAACTTAATTTTCACTTGTTTATTTTATTTTAATTCAATTCACAATTTGATGATTTAATAAAATAAGATAAAAAAAATTTAATCATAAAAAATAATTGGGTCAAGTTAAATGACCATTATTTACTTCAAAGATTAATCAATACATAATTGGATTGATTGTTCATTGATATTTAACTGTCACTGAAAAAACAATAAACACATATTAAATTTGTTCAATTTAAAATGTTTTTATATATAAATTAAAATTAGCGATTTGAAGATTAAAAATTATAAACGTAAATTAGAAAACAAAAGTATATAAAAAATTTAAAATTAATAATAATCAAGATAGAACAATATGTCACATCCCATAAATTTCTCTTTGTAATGGAAGACATGTGTCGCACCCTTCCAGCTTCTTCATGGTAGTGGGAGACAAAGTTGTCTGTTGCATTTAATTTTCCCTTCCTTGAGAACCGTGTGGCAGTAGGAAAGGAGGGAATTCACAGAAAGTGGAATCCAAATGGCAGCTCATGGAGTACAGAGCTCGGAAAATGAAGGACAGGTGGTAGGCAGGGAGTGGACCGAGTGATTTTAGTGGAGGTCATATTTAAAGCTGGATTTTTGAAGATTGACGCCATTTTGCATGCATCCCTTCTTCTTCCTCAACTCAGTTTCCAGAAACCACCATTTTTTTCCTCCTTCTCTCTAGAAATCTCAACCTTCTCTCTAAAATTCCGACCACCTCCTCTCCTTCGATGACCTTACACCTTTCAGAATAATTCTTTCCGGTGTCAAGCTTTTTCACTTGCACCGATCAGATTTTCATTTGGAGCACTTTGGATTTTTGGGAAGCCATAGAAGTAGTTGCTTGGAAGCTAGCTGGAGTTAGAGGTAAGGGAATCTTATAAAAATTCAATTATGATTATGTTTTATGAATTAATGCATGATGGTTTGAGTATATGATTGATGTTGTATGTTTTAAATTAAATATGAAAGTATGGTATGATGTTTGATGTACTGCATGTCTGATTTTGGTATGAAATTATCCATGTGTATATTTAACTTAGTGAAATTCTGATGCTGTATCTGAGGATCATTAGGACCGTTCGGTTTCCCACTAAAACGATCGGTCTTAATTGTGTTCCCTTTTAGGAATCAATTGAAGACCGATCAGTCTTGTACAAACTATGTTAAAACCTAAATACCTTGTTTAGTTAGTCATTCAAAACGAATCCCCTATTTAAGAACGTTCAGTCTCATACTGAATGTTCAATAACTCAATGTACTCGATCTTATGACTCCTCTTGAATAAGCGTTCGGTCATACAAGTGCTCGGTCTTAGACTGACACTTAACTTATGAAGCATTCGGTTTCAGGTCTCTATTATTTATTTGAAGAACGTTCGGTCATACACTAAACGTTCGGTTTTATATTGATAATGTTTGTTGAAAGTACTCGGTCATAGATCGAGTGCTCAGCTTGAGAAGGTACTTGGTCATAGACTAAGTATTCGGTCTTATATTAATTCTTTTCTTTTGAATAACGTTCGGTCTTACACATATCATATTCATTGTTGAAGTGCTCGGTCTTGAGAGTACTCGGTTTTAAGAGTGCTCGGTCTTGTTAGTGCTCGGTCATAGACTAGCACTCTGATTTCTGAAGTTGTCGGTCTTATATTAACATTATCTCCTTGGAAGAGTGTTCGATCTTATACTGACATGTGATTCCCCAAAGAGTGTTCGGTCTTGTACTGGCACTCGCTTTATTGAAGAGAACTCTGGTTTCTATATGTTAAGGCATTCGGCCAAATTGTTAAGTGTTCGATTTTATTAAAGATAAGTTATTGTTGAACGTTCGGCCATTTTCACACATTATCTATTTGAGATTTATCTCAGTCTTAATAAACTCAATTTATTACTAATGATAGAAAATAAAATAAAAACATAAAAAATTAAATATATAATAAAAATATAAATGTGTCAAAAATATGTATTATTCTTCAAACAATTCCAATATTTATGCATTATGATTCCTTTTACCTTTCCAAAAAAGATGTATGAGACATTTAGTCACCTGGCTAAACTTTAAAAATTGAATGTTTTTTTTTATTAATGCAAGTAAAAAATGTGTTTATATAATATTCCTCTCGTTATATTTCAACTAGTGAAATATATGCGTATGTGAATTTATTTATTTTTCCATAAAAATAATTGTAATAATTATTTAAAAAGTTATTAATTTTTTTTATTTCATTATAACAGTTATTATTTTCTAAAAAAATTTAATTATAAAATTTAAAAGTAAAATAATAAAATAAAGCAGTTGCCTTTTTTTTAATAGGTACATACATTTGTCCTTTACTATTCTTATTAACTAAACTTGTAACATTTCATATTTTAATAGTATAAAATCATTAAAATAAATAATTACAAAAATATAACTGAACAACTAAATAAAGCAAATCTACAATAAAGAAGAGATCTATATATGTAGAACCCATCTAACTACCCATCTGCTTCACCTTCACCTCTCTTTGCATCAACTGAAATAACATATTCCTAAGCTCAAACCATTTAGGTGATTATTGCAAAAGAGAAAACAAACATGCAAACAGACAACACAAAAGCAAGGTTAAGTTAGTGATAAAACAGTTTAATATGGTAAAATAAAATTTCATCATATATTACACTTCTCACATAATAAAACATACATCCTAATCATACCTCAGACTTAGACTTGACCATACAGATATAGTATGAATGTCGAGCTACAGAGTTTCCTGCACCTGTGTGATGGAACAACTGACTCACTCAAAGTTATCACACAAGGTTAGTCCATTAAAACACTCTTTGCCAACTAGAAAAAGGCCCTCGGGCTAGGACCTCCCACTATTCTCATGACATGATTCATCACTCTCTAATTGAGCATGAATGATCATTAGAATGTCATGATAAACTCCAACTTAACTCCATCCATTCATACTAACAATACTTGAAACCACCAATAAGAAGTTCCTCCTTGGAACTCTTTTCCACAACCTTTCATCCACATATATATAATCTCATGTAAACATAGTAAGAAATCTAATGAAATCAATGAACAACCATCAAATTAAAAAAACCAATTAAGTAAAACCATTAAACAACCCAAAAACATCTAAACAAGACTTACCAAGGTGGCGCTTAGCACACAGGAACTGTCGCTCAGTGCTAGAGTTACTGGTAAGTGGTGCTCAGGTGCCCCGATAGAGGTGCTTAATGCCATAACAACTAACAACACCAATGCTTTCATGGTTTGATGCACTTAAGACTTATTTTGGCTGATCAAATTAGGTCTTTAAACATTATAGCTGATGTGAAAACCAGTTTATAGGTAAAACCAACAACCCATTTGATCATTCTAAGACTATGTGCATTAAACAATTTGACAACTCCAAAAGTACTGAAACTCGATTCCACACCTCCTAACACCAAATTCTTCAAACTAAAGATTTGAAAAAGTCCTAATAGACTCAATAAAACATACCCCAAAACCTCATTTTAACCACAGCCTCTATACTTTAAGATTACACTAATTAAAACCTCCAATTTGGAATAAAACACGACAGAAAAACAAGATATTAACCAATAACAATTTCATACCTGATTCTTGGTTTAACTTAACATCTAAAGAAGTTTATTATGACTATAAGACAGACCTTAAACCTTGGTTTTATATCAGACTTGCTTCCTTTAGATTTCTACCTATTAAAACCTCTAAAATTAAACCTAAAACCTTCTAGAATCACGTTATTAACTAATACCTATTTCTAACTCTGATGTTTACTATCTCTAAGCCCCAACAAGTTTTAATTAACCTAAAAACATACCTGAAATACCATATTTATTAATCAAACTCTTATCTCACAAACTTGCCTATCAAAACTTCTACTTTTAACTACAAAACCCATAACTTTAATAGCTCACAACCCCTTGAACATGGCATCTAATTCCAATCATCAATACCACTTCATAACATATTATTCATAACAGCAAGAACATCAAAATCACATCATACTAGACATTCAAGCATCATACTATCAATTAACATCATCTAAGCACAACAAATAGTGGATGTGATAGTGATGAAGAAGATAATGACATTGAAGGTTATGGGAGGGTTTGGTACTTTTTCTATGCCAAAAACTATGGTAGACTATACATGGGAAGTGAGATTTTTTTTTTGCAGAAAACAAGATATTTTAGATGCTCTAAAAGGGTATGCATTAGAAAATGGGAGGAACATCAAGTTTGTAAAAAATGACAAAAGAAGATTGAGGCTGAAGTGCTTTGGTGCAAAAGGAGAGTGCCCATGGAGCATATATTTTGGTTATATGGAGGCTGTAAAATCATGGCAGATGAGAACTAAAAGAGACAATCATACATGCAGCAGGGAGTTCAACCTGATGTTACTTGATGCAAAGTTGGGCAAAAGTTGCTGAAAACAGTTAGGGAAAATCCTAAAATGAAGGGTGTAGAAATTAGGGAAAAAGTTCAAAGGAAGTGGAACATTGGTATATCTAGGTGTATGGCTTATAGAGCCAAAGCTATTGCTTGTGATGACATTGATGGGTCTTTTAATGATCAATATAAGAGGATATACAATTATGCGCATGAGGTGTTGGGAAGAAATCCAGGATCTACAATTAAGGTGGAGGTTGAGAATAATCAGCATGAGGTTATTTTTAAGAGATTTTATTGTTGTCTTAAGGCATGCAAAGACAACTTTGTGTGTTGTAGGTCAATAATTGGATTAGATGGAGCCTTTTTGAAAGGGAAGTATGGTGGTGAGCTGTTAACAGCTGTTGGGCGTGATGGAAATAATCAAATGTTTCCCATTGCATATGCGGTGGTAGAAGGAGAAAACAAAGATTCATGGACGTGGTTTTTGAAGCTTTTGATGGATGATCTTGGTGGTGAAGAAGTATGTTCATCAATAACATTTGTTTCAGATCAACAAAAGGTAATAACCATATTTAATTTGCTTGGAACATACATTCAATTATTAATTTCATATGGTCCTAATTATTCTTTTATATTTTAACACCTCAGGGTCTATTACCAGCCATAGATCAGCTACTCACTCGTGTTGACCACAGGTATTGTGTAAGACACTTATATTCAAACTTCAGGAAAATATTCCCAGGTAAAAATCTCAAACGTCTGATGTGGAGGGCAGCTACTGCCAGTCATCCAGAAAATTGGGAGAGGGAAATGAAAAACATTAAAGATGTAAATGAATATGCATTCAAGCATTTGATTGTCATCCCTCCAAGGTAAGTCTGTATTGTTTCATACCACTTATTCATTTAAGTCTGTAGCTGTGAAATCATACCATGTAGGCCCATCATATGCATCAATCATATACCCCATCAACGGAAACAACATGGGGGCCCATGGACCATATCCGGATGTTATGCCTCCTAGAAAAAAAGTTATGCCTGGAATACCTAAAAGGAAAAGAAGGCTGGAACATTGGGAGCTGAAAAAAGATGATTCTCGAGTGAGCAAGGGTGGTTTGCGAAAAAGATGTGGACTGTGTAGGGAGGTTGGGCACAACAGGAGTCGTTGCCCTAAAGCTCAAGCAACTCAAGAACTAATCATCCCATCATCACAATTATCTGAAGTTTGTCAACAACCTGAAGCTCAAACATAGAAGTCTATATGAATGAGAATGATGTCAAGTTTATGCATCTTATTATGTAATAGTTGACTTCTAAGGAACAATGTTGATGCTTTTTTTGTTATGTAAATAGTTGACTTCTAAGAATGTTGATGGTTTTGGATGTTTTTGGATATTCTTATCACACATATCAGTTTCATATTAGACAATGTTGATGCTTTTTTTGTTATGTACTTAATGGATGAATCATATTCAATTTGAAGCATATTCAAAGACTAATGTGAATGAATCATATTAGACAATGTTGATGTAAATAGTTGACTTCTAAGAATGTTGATGGTTTTGGATGTTTTTGGATATTCTTATCACACATATCAGTTTCATATTAGACAATGTTGATGCTTTTTTTGTTATGTACTTAATGGATGAATCATATTCAATTTGAAGCATATTCAAAGACTAATGTGAATGAATCATATTCAGTTTGATATCAGACATATCAGTTTTTCTTGGATTCCACATATTTGAAAGTCTTATTAATTCATTTAAATGCCTCTTTTATGGAAAATTGGAAATCTGTATATATATGATAATAAGATCAAGGTTATTATCTTTATATATGAATGATTTTCATACTTGAATGTTGTTATGCGTCAATGAGATATTGCTTAGGTCTCATGCCTGAGTACTTGTACAAAATAAGTTATATTTTCAGATATAAAATACAGCTAGAGCAAAGATTATATGCATTAGGTTTTAATGCCTCATTGCTGCTATTGTGATATTTAACCAGAAGACTAGTACTTAATTCCCTTCATTAAAATATTATCCATGGTTGGATATGCTTCATGGTTTGGGAAACTGTGATTTGAAACCAACATGATTTGGGAAACCATGAAAGAGGAAAGGCATTGGAAAAGATCATGTCAGCTTATATCTTCGACTGTCTCAATGTGTATAATTTCACCTGAGTGCAGAAGTAGCAGATTCAACATGTGTAAGAAGATATTCATATATTTTCTTCCTCAACTGATATTTGCCATGATTCTCCCTCATCCTTGCTTGAAACAATTTCATCTAACCAATCATTAACACTCTTCAATTGAGTGAGCATACCTGCTATTTGGTCATTACCTGACAAGCTACACTAATAATTCTTTATCATCAAACGAAAATCTATAGTTATAGATCTATTAGCAAAATTAGTCACGCTTTGATAGAAGGTTACAAAGCTACAAGTCACGCTTCAATCACACGCAGCATCTTAATTAATTTAGAAACAGTGATTTTTATTACCAATATAATAATTTAGGATTGTAAACATAGTGCTCATGATGCTGAAAATAATATAATACAATCACCCAACACATATTTCTATTATTTTGGCACTGAAAATTGCCATGATGTTGACATAAGACGTTAATTGAATACTACTTCATATTCAGATCAATAGGGTAGTACACAAAATTGTTGCTCAAACAGTACACAACTTCATTCTTTCACATAGTCAAATACATAATCAGTACAATCCTAACAAAACCACCAGCACTACTACATTATGGATTTATCAACGATATTGAAATAACAATAACATTAAGTATACAAATCAAAAATACCAGCCCTATCAACAACTTCATCCATTTCTCCACAACCTTAACAGATTTATGCAAATCACTCATCATCTTCGTTCCACCTCTCATTTCTCCTGTCTTTGACACACACTCATGCTTTTCTTCCCACTTCACATTTGTATAGCTTTTCTCACTACCATCGTCACAACACCATTTGAAGAAATTACAACCACCTTCATGTCCATTCTGCAAAAAATAAAACAATTTAAACGACTTTCTAGTCAAACAAAACACTACTCATCAACATTTTTTACCTTGTACTTAGGGCAGCCCCAAAATTTCTTCCCTCTATTCTTATGTGTTCGAGTTGTTCTTACCTCCGTTTTCTCTCCACACAAGCAAATGGGTGATCCACCACCACGAAAAATGACATTACAGTTCTCATTGCGTGCATGTCGAAGATGACTAAGAATGCGATTTCTACAATTCATTATCCATCTCTTCGAATCGAACAAAGAATGCGACTTCTGCGATTTTCCCCTTCAAACGAACCCTAATCATAAAAACCCCAAAATTTTTTTTTTGCTTTCAGTTGCATTTTTAAAAACAAATCCTTGCAATTTTTCATCCTTCCAATTTTGCCCTTCATTCAATCAGCTATTACCTATGGTCTTTAAAAAAATCAATAAAAATGTCACATGTCATTAGTAATTCAGTTGTGCAGGCCACGTAAGCAAAGATTTAACTGCCGTTAGGTGAATTTGACGGCAGATCTCTAATTGAATCAAATTTACAATAATAGGGACCAATTAATACGCCAAAAGAAAATGGACCTATTTAAGATTTTGGACAAAAATAGAGACTTCTAGTGAGATTAAACCAATAAAAAATAATAGTTTTTTAATAAGTTAAAATTGACTTACATAATAGAAATTATTCTATATTCGATTTTCTCTAAAAATTTATCCTTAACTCATGTATAAATTGATATTAATTAATTACAAATTTGATCTAAGAGGTTGTTTTAAAATAATTTTCCACATTTACAACTAATTATTATTGTAATTACCATTTATTTACACTATTTCATCCTCATTTTATTACTGCTAAAAAAAACATAAACATACACTCTTAACATATTTTAAGCGTTGATTAAAATTTCTATGAAATTAAAAGGTAAAACCTATTAAATTTTATAATTTTTAATAAATTTCAATTAATAATAGAAAACATAACTAGTATTATATCGTTATACAGTATTATCGACAGAACGGTATATATTGTTATAGTTTTTTAATTTTTTACAATGACAAAAATATTATTATTAATTTTTATCACATGTCGACAAACTCTGACGATTTGTCTATGAATGATGTGATTTATCATAGGCAAAATATATAATAATCATTAAATATATTAATTATTGATATTAATTTTCATCATTTAAAGCTATTTTTGCATATCAGCCCTTTCTTAAAGGGTCTTTATTTCTTGTATTTTGCACATTCTACTATGTTGAACAATTAGGGAACAATATTTTCTTTGTCAAATTTTGCTTCTACAAATTTTGTTAAAATAGATTTTGATTATTCTGATATTATTTTAAAAATAAACTTTTAAATTTTATTTTATTTTTAAAATCAAATTATAAAATGATATTTGCACAATCTTATATAAATTTGCTCTTAATAGATATACAGATACAACGTATTTGAAAATGAATGAAATGAACGCATAAAACGTGAAGAGACAGAAAAAGAAACACAGAGGAGAAGCGTGTGAACCACGCGGCTATTGTTTTATTTCCAACAACTCCATTCAATACTAAATTTGTGTAATTAACATATTCCGACCATTCTAGATTTTCCTGTTTTACTTCTTTCTTTTAATCTTCATAAAAATTGTAGATTTAAAACTAATTCTCATCATAAATTTATCTAACTCTTAATCAAAATATAATAAATAAATCAGGACATTATTTAGTATTAAACTAACAAAAGAAATATAGTATTAAATAAAATTAAAAATATTTTGTTAGACAAAAAAAATAAAATATACTTAGAATCAACTATTTGAAGTCATTTTTGTCTTCCCACTTTACCATTATATTTTTGTTAATTATTAGATAGATTTTTCAAGAGAATAATTTAGCTTCTAATTAAAAAAAAAAAACTAAACTTGTAAATTTGAAAACTTTGGATTAAATTAATGCTAATTTGTAGTGAAGAAGTACTGTGATGATCCTTTAGATCTTGTTTTATATGTTTAAATGTTATTTGAAATAAGAAGGAAGGAATCACTTGCATAATAGAG
>CM050921.1:10938931-11383931 GCA_027742785.1 Vigna reflexopilosa
TATATAATCAAAGCTGTAATTTTTTCTTTTCCTCTCTTCAAAAATAAGGTATGATCAGAGTTACTTGCTCTATAGCCAAAAGCCTTCATAGACTAGGTCAACCTTCCAAACCATGCTCTTGGGGATTGTTTTAATTTGCAAACCTTCATTCCAATTGAATTTGTCATGCCTGGTGGAGAATCCATATAAATTTCTTCTGAAATTTCTCCATGTAGGAAAGCATTTTTCACATCAAATTATATAAGAGACCAATCTTAGTTTGCAGCTAGCAGCAGAAGTATTCTCACAGTGTTGAGCTTGGCTACCGGTGTGAATGTCTCTTGGTAATCTACACCATAAGACTGAGTGTAACCTTTAGCTACAAGTCGTGCTTTATACCTATCAATAGTTCCATCAGCTTTATGCTTAATTGTAAAGACCCATTTGTAGCCCATAGTTTTCTTCCCTTTGGTAAAGACACAAGATCCCAAGTGTTGTTTTTTTCTAAAGCTGTCATCTCCTCAACCATTGCTTTGGTCCATCTAGGATATGCCAAAACTTCCTGTATATTACTAGGAATAGAAATTGAAGATAATTGAGATATAAATGATGCATATGACTGGGATAACCTATGAGATGACACATATTTACTAATGGGATATTTAACTTTGGCTTGGAGGTCTGGTTCATATTTAGCTGAAGGTTGACCACGGTTAGAATGAGGTGGAAGAATATATTGAACAGTAGTAGACTCAGTGTTTGGTGTGCTGATGGTATCACGCAAACAAGAATCAATTTCATGATCAATTTCATCTAAATTAGTATTATCAAAGATAGGATAAAAAGGTACCTCTGAAGAGTCAAACTGAACCTGTGGAGAAGATTGAGTCAATTGATCATGATCATAAGACATTGTATTATCAAGAAAAGAAGTGTCCATATTTAGGATTGGCTCACTTCCTGCAGAATGATCCTCCCACGATAATTTATCGTCACAATATAATTTTATATCTGAGATATCAAACATACTAACATCATGATTATGCATTTCACTTTCATTGCCTCCCTGAAGTGGAGAATCAACATAAAAAAATTTAATGCTCATTAAATGTCACATCCATAGAATTATAAAATTCCTTTGATGGTGAATGGTAAGCACGATAACCTTTTTGAGTTGATTCATACCCAACAAAAACACATTTGATCGCTCGTTCTTTAAGCTTTGTATGTTGATGTGGGTGTAAGTGAACATATATAACACATCCAAAAATATGAGGTGGTAAATAAACTATGGAAGGATGGATAAAATGATCAGACAACACATCGAAAGGCCTTCGAAAGTTAAGCACATTAGAAGGGGTTCGATTAATTAAATAAACGGCAGAGCTTACAGCCTCACCCCATAAATGAGATGGGACATTACCATCTATCAAAAGTGATCTTGTCACCTCTAATATATGTCTATGTTTCCTCTCAGCCACTCCATTTTGTTGTGGTGAATAAGGACATGTAGTTTGGTGCAAGATGCATTTAGAGTTCATAAACACTATTAATTTAGTCTTAAAATATTCTCCTCCATTTTTTGATCGAATGACCTTAATAGATGTGTTAAATTGTGTAATGATAAGATGATAGAAGGAACGAACCACATCACACACATCACTTTTATGTTTAAGCAAATATACCAGGTTATCCGAGTACAATCATCAACAAAACTGATAAACCATTTTTTTCCATTATGTGTAGATTGCGGAGTAGGGCCCCAAACATCTGTGTGAATAAATGAAAAAGAAAAATCAATTTTGTTATTGCTTAAAGGACACACAACACGATGAATTTTTGCCATAACACAAGTTTCACAAAAAAAATTAGAAATATTGCATTTATGAAATAATGATGGAAATAATTTTTTAAATAACAAAAAGAGGGATGTCTGAATCGTCTATGCCATAACCAAATGTCTTTTTTGTTTTTATCTTATATATGATCATTCGCAAGACAAGCCAACCCTCTTTTATGGGTTTGTTGTGAGACATTTTCAAGATAATACAGTCATTCACTTTCTCTACCACTGAGAATCTTCTCCTTGGAATGGATGTTCTGAAAAAGACAATGGGTTGGGTATAACAAGGCAACACAAGAAAATGATTTGGTTAACTTGCTGACGGAGATAAGATTAGAGTTTAATGTAGGAATAAATAAAACATCAGGAATCGATAAGAAGGGTGAGAGGGATATAGTACATATACCTTCAATAGGAGATGCGACCCCATTGGCATTAATAATAACAATTTTAGAACAATTAGAGGAAAAATTAGTAAATATATGAGGATCACAAGTCATATGCTTAGTAGCACCTGAATCAATTATCCAATCACTACCCTTAGTAACAACAAAAAGATTAAGGGCAGAGTTAGATATACCTGACTTGGTCACAAATTCGACAATAGTAGAAATATAACTCTTGGAAGTCGCGGAAGTTTCAGAATCATGTTTCTCCGATTGATTTTTATCGGAAGAAGCCATTATAAATATTCAATGAAAAAAAAAAACCATTGATTCCTATATTGTAGAGAATATTAGTGTTTGGCTTTGATACCATAATAAAAGGTTTACAGAATAATTCTGATGTATTATTTCAAAGAGTAGAGTATCATATATATACATACAAGGATCTTATAATTCTTCATCTATTAAAGGAATGACAGGTGCACAAATCTGCACAAATTATAATAATATCTAAATTATAACTAACACAATATTTGATTGCCTAAGATCTGTTAATAGAATATTTGGCATATCTTAACAATGAACACCAACTCAAATCAACGATTGTTACTAACTTCCAACATGGGAAGGCACTTGAGCTCTTTGCAAGTTTTCTAGCATTGGAACCCACAACGACGAAGGGAGGTGGCAAGAGATCCATTATCTATGATCTACATTTTGATGGACCTGGCTTCGTCATCTTCATTCATCAATGCAAGTTTTGATACAAAAGAATCTTCAGCTAGCTCAACTGCCTCCTGATGTTGGATGTTGGTGAGATGCGTTAGGGGCAATGTTTGATTTGAGTTGATAATGGTTAGACACTAACGGAGGAGAAGCTTCCGACAACGGCAAAAAAAGTAACAAAATAAATAAAAATGTTGCATGGAATATTCCACTATTATAGTGATAAAGATGGATATGTTGATTAGATATGATTTGACTTTTAATTAAAAGAGTGACACATTATTTAAAATTATTACATAAGATATGGTTTCATTTTTAATTAAAAGAGTAACACATTATTTAAAATTATTACATATGACATAATTTTATTTGATTCACGTAAAAGTATTGATGCATTAGCCATAACCAATTAAATGTTAAATCTCTAATAAATAAGTTTTACCTTTCTTCTTGAATTTTTTTTTGGTTCCAATTAGGGATGACAAAAAATTCGCGGGCACGGATATCTGCGGGTAAAACCCGCGAGGAGTAGTTACTATCCGTGGATATTTATTACTCGCGGGTAACGGGTAGCGGGTATTTTAATACCCACTTCTAAACGGGTCGGGTATGGGTAGTATACTACTCGACTCGCGGGTACTCGTTATCTACAAAAAATAAAATAAAAAATTAATTTATATATATTTTTAATTAAATTTAATTAAAAATAAAATAAAATTTAATTAAAAATAAAATAAAATTATATTTTATTAGATTAAATTTAATTAAAATTAAAATTTAATTTATATTTTATTTAATTTATAGTATATATATATATATATATATTGTAATTTTATTTAAATTTTATTTTAAAATGTATAAAATATTTTTAATTTTATTTTTTGTGGATATCTGCTGGTACCTGCGGATTTTAAAATACTTGCAGATATTTTTTAAACAGGTACGTGACGAGTAATGTTTTTTATCCAATCAGTCGAATTGCAAATAAACACTATTGGTATCTGATCGAACCCGTTATCATCCCGTTCCAATATGTTGATGACAACCAGGCTGACATAAGAGCAAAAGCAAAATCTTAAAAAAAATACCTGTTTGCAATAGTTTTATAGCATTTAATAAACGAAAAACATTGGAAAGAGAACGTCAAACCTTAATTAGCTAGATTAAGGATGTTTATAACTCATGAATATAAATTCTACTTAAAACCTTACCAATTTTAGTTAGGACATGTTTAAGTTGAAGTACTCCTAATTTCAACTAAATTTAACTAACCAGGATATAAATTTTGATTTCAACTGAGATTGGAATTGTTAAAACTAAAAGGAAACACGTCACTAACTCCTTTATTTAGTTTGAAATCCAAATTCTTAACCCACCCTTTTCAGGTTCTAACTTTCAGAATTTAAAAACTTGAGTTATGGCCATATTCTAAAAGGAAAAAGAAACTCGAATAATGGTTTTATCTTTTTGTGACTTTTGAAACGTTTTCAAAACTTCAAAACTCTCACTATGCATAAACATTTTGCTGCAAAAACATTATCTGTTAAGACAAATGCAAAAATGTAAGAGCTTCTGAAAATCCATTACTTTGTATTGTAAACCAAATTAGATGCAAACAGAGTTTCCAGAACTTGTGGGGACTGGTTACTCTTACCACATCATTGTACTGTTGTTATCAACCTTCCTTCCTTTCTTACAACCCTTCTCTCCAAAGGCCAAAAGAGTATTTATGTTGGAACAAACACAACCAAAAGTCAGTATCTTCGGCTGCAGAACCCAAGAGAATTTGGCCAGGCCACTGACATTACCAGCTACTCTGACATGAAAAAACAAACACATTCTGTCAATGTTTCATCCTCCACACAAAACTACAAACTATACTGTCACTGCTATGCTTAGAAGTTAGACCAACCACGCAATCTGACCCTCACCATCTATCATCAAAATCAATACTCTTATTAGCTGAATTCGGTGTATCTCTCTCTCTCAACAGATAACATTTTCATTCATACAAACTTCACCACCTAAAAGTTGAATTTCTAATGGTCTGTTTAAAGACTAAGATTATTTATCAATCTGGAAACTAGTTGGAAAAAGAAGAGTCATGATTGAGATACCGAAGTTAAAACTATCAGATTTTGAAAATAAAATCTAAAATTAAGCATTATGTTGTGAAATCAAACACCTAATAGTTAGAAATCAGTGTGCTAAAACCATATATATAAAGGCCAGTCGTTTTTCATTCTTTTTTTTTCCTTTCCCAGTGTTTGAACTTGAATGAAGGTAGTAAAAGTGGCACCTCAACGTGCCCCGAGAGAAGGCTTTTGTTTGCACCAAGCAAGGAAATAAAAGGACAAATATAGGCATGAAGTAAGAACTGACTTGTCAATGGTCAAAAGCAAAGTAGTTACCCCACTCTAACTTGCTACCTTTCACAAACATTCAAATGCAGATCCCGCCACCCTTCTCTCTGATATAGCGAAATTCAAATCTCACTTTTGATTGCTCCCATTTCATAACCATTGCAACTTTCTCTTTAGAGAGTTCGAAATCCAAAAAGAAAATCGTTCCACTTTTTTCATCATTCTATTCTCTTTAGCTCTTTTTCTTGTTTACTAGATCCTTCAACATGAAGCTCTTGATATCACCATCTTATTCATCTACACCGTTATCTTCATCCACCCTCAGCTTGGATCCATCTTTGTGCAACTCCAAAAGTGCCACAGCAGGGTGTCTCACTGCCATCTTGCGCAGGATTCTCTGCTCTGGTGGCCTTCCAACACACCCATCAGACCAATTAAGAGAACTTGATTCAATGTCAAAGATGGGTGGAAAAGTTCAAGAATTGAAGACTAAACCAGACAAGGAATCTACCACCACTACTACTATTACTCCTGGGTTAGTGGAAAGATTAATGGGTTTGGGACCAATGGGTGAGAGAGAGAGACCCATTGAATCAAGTTCTTCACTTTCACGTAGCAAATCCATGAACTCTGTGGACTACTTGGGGGAATGCAAGCGAATGGAGGGTCTTCAGAATCATGCCAAATCTTCATCATTCCGCGAGTTCCCAACTTTGCTTGAAAATGAGAACTTCTTGGTACTCAGCTTCGAACGTGGATGTGATGATGGAGAATTCAGGTCCAAAGAGAGAAAGAAAGAAAAGGGTTTAAAAGACAGAGGCGAGTTCAAGAGAAACAAGAGAGAAAAGGTGCATGATGAGAAGGGGAACCTATCAGACATGTCTTCTGCCAATGTTGGAAATGATGGCGAACACAAAATTCAATTTGCCAACACTTCTACATTGTTCATGGCTTGTTTTGAAAAGGAGTACCTTGATGCAGAAACGGCGACATTCTCACACAACATGAACCGCAAGGAAGTAACCAATGTTGAGAAAGTGAAGAGGAGAAAGAAGGGAACAACGTGTTATGCAGAAAAGAAGGTGGACACTGAATGTGGTTCAGAAGATTCAAGTCCGGTTTCTATCTTTGATTTTGAGCGGGAAGCTCCTGGAACAGGTTTGCTTCTTTAAGTTGAGTTCAATTTTAATTCTAAATCCTCTAACCAATGTGTTCAATTTTCCAATACATTAAATATTTTAACTTTTTTTATTTAGAGGTTCTTTGATTGCATGTTGCAGATTAGATTTTTCAGGTTTAATGAGAAGTTAATGGCAACAGATTGCATGTTTTTGGAATTAATAGACTAATTGTTTACTTTCTGACGAGTTTCTAAATATGCAGTTAATACTTTATTAAGTAGTACGAAGATATTATCTGATCAAATTTTCCTTGTATGGTCATAGTAATTGTGTACTTAGCTTTAGATTCATCATGTCAGTTAAGAGTTTTTTCCCCCAAGTTTTAAATTTGATAACTTATTATACATAAACTGGTTGTAGGTGTGGATTCCTTTGGTGTTGATACGAGTTGGAGGAGAAAATTGTCACCGGAGCTTGAGAATGACAAGCTTTGTGTTCTGAATTGTGATAGTAACATGATGATTGAGGAGATGAAGGTTAATACAATTGAGAACAACAAACTTGAAGGATCTAAGAGAACAGAGAAGCAAAGCCAAGACTGTATAGATATTTGGGGAGAAATTTGTAGGCTAGTTGAAGGTGAATTGGAATCAAACAAGTTAGAGACAGGATTGAAGAAACAAGGTGATTTTGAATGTTTATGTGCTGATTTTCAGTCAGAAATTTTTGATCAATTGTTACAGGAGTTCATCTTAGATCAACTTGCAGGGAATCCCTTGAAAGCATTGCAACTTCAAAATTTGTAAAAGAAGAAAATCAATGAAGTGTAAAAAGATTTTGATTCTCCCTCTCGTTATGTTTAAATTATGATTCTGTCTGTCACATCTTGCATGAAGGAAGATTGTTCATCTTTTTGCTAGTTTCAATGCTGCCATGTGTTTCAATCGAGCTTTATCTAAATATGACACATGGCAGGAGACAAGACCACAGCCTTAGCCTTATTGAAATGTCATATAATTAAATTAAAACTATAATTGAAAAGTAAAAAATGCTTTATATATTTTATCTAACAAATTAAAAATCATCATTTTATTTACATCATTCTCATACGTATGATATAAGAAAACAGGTGCAGAAACACACCATGATCACTCTTGCTTATCTTTAACTTACTAATAGTTAAATAATTGTAAAGATGATTAAAAAGCATTTTGATGTTGGATTTGGGAATAAAAGCTTAGATTAACATTCACACTGGACAAGGCACTAGCTAGCAAGTCAGATTCATTTCCAAGAGGCAACTACGAAGATTTTTCTGTTTTTTTTCTCTCCTTTTCCTACACAATAAGCCAAAATGATGTATCCACTATGTTAAAGCGACCTTGGAGGCACTTTTTTCTGTCTTTAAATTCCTAACGAGAAAAAAGATTGAAATTATAAAAGCATGGATGTGGAAATAACAAAGTTCATCTTGAAATGCACTTCACACAGCACAAGCAAGTCAACTTCATTTCCATGAGGAAGTTACAAGTGTAATGCAGATGCGTTTTTTCTACACAAGAGTCCAAATGTTGCAGTGTCCACCAAAATATTAAATTAAAGCTACTATTGATTTTGAGTACCAAAAATCAACCCTTCAATCAATACGAAAACCAAAATCACTTTTATTTTTCTATTTGTCACTAGCTGAGTTGTATTTTAACCTCATCTGTGATTTTGGTCTCTTTCTTCTTTATGTAAATCATATAGATTCCTGCATTTTCGTCTCTCATGAAATAGTAAAACTCTTTCATTTGTAAACAAGGGGCCAAATGCTTTACCAACTACAATATAAAAGCTACTTGAAAAAGACCAAAGAAACATACATGGGTGAAGAAACATATAAGCATGTAAATGTTAGCCAAAGTTTTACATGGATGTTCATGTTGGCTTAAATTATTAAAGACCAAAGAAAATTAATACTGACTATGTTGGTAATCATTCTTAAAATTTTTACTTGGTATCTGTTTTAAGAACTTACTTGAGTTGACTCTGAATAATCTAAAAGAAATCTAATAGAAAGGCTATTTAAGTAAACTAAAAGATAGTTCAATAACTTTTTTGTTTTGTGTCTGTACATCATTATCACTATTATAGATATAATGTGTATTCCAAAGAGTTACTAACTTAGCTCAAATTTAACTTGCAATGATATTTACTACCTTAGCTTGGAATCCAACAAACCAATTATTTTGATATTTAAGTTTTCAGTTTAGGTTGAATATAGTCTAAAAGGATCAATGAGTCAAATAAAAGCAGCTTAAAAGCTGCGTAACCTATTTCTACTCCTCACCCCAGTGCTTCTCTGTCATTAAACAAGTTTCCACGTCTAACAACCATGAACCAAAATATTTTTAGAGGTCTGAAGTAGCGAAACTGTTCAATGAGCAAATTAAAAAAGATTGATAAAAGCCAAGTGCAATACGTTAGCTTTTGGAAATGCTTTTTCTTAGTGCTTTACAATCCTCCACATTCATAACAAAGAACCAATAAATGTAACCTTTGATTGAAAAAAGGTAGCAGGAAGAATCCACCAAGGAGTGGGTGGAGCATGTGGAAAAAAGATTTTCGAAAAACACACACAATAAGTTGTTAGAGACCATATAACAAAAATAAAGCTATCCCATTTCTTAGAAAGAAGGTAACTTAAACTGCCTAGTACCATTGTACAAACAAAATCCTTATTGTCTACTGCACTCTATGAAAACTGCATCAGCAAGTCAGCTTAGACCAGATTTCACACAGAGGCTAGATCAATGCTCAGGCTCATGTATCAATCCCAAAATCTAAATTCTACAAACCAAATCTTTATATCTGCACACTACAAGTGTCACACACAGAGTTGCAGCATTTAATAGTTTTACTTTAGCTCACCTAAGATATAACTAGAATGGACCCACTTAATCATTCGTGTATGGCTAATGGGAAAAATCAGAATCGCCAATATTGACTGATAATAATGTATTCTTTTTCTATTTGTCGTTGCAAGGACTTAAACACCCGTTTACCCCGCACAGAGACATTAATGAGTCACCATTTGTAAGCATCAGAACTCATGCAATGTCAAAACATGCAAACGCTGACTGACATATTGTAATGGTGCAGCAGTATGAAAACAAGAGTTAACAACACACTTTTACCAAGTCATTTTTCATAATAATTGAAAGTTTTTTACAACTACAAAATCATAAATGAAAGTCACTACATGATAAATAAAACCTTGATTATTTAATGGTTTCGGTAAATATCAATCAATAATAATATACTTTAAAAACTATATTAAAAAGTACTGCTGACTTTTCTCTGATAAGAATGATGACTTACAAACACAACAAAACATCCACCAAGAAATTTATGCAGAGAATAGAAGGAATAGGCCATGAATACATGATATGCAAATTTAGAATGGGCATAAATAAGATTATTACATCTCCAGTCTCATTATATTGAATACTATATCCCCCCCCCCCCCCCCCACTACATTGTTGTGATTCAGTCAATGGAAAGTTACAACTTACAACTCAATAGAACATATATAAGAAAAAAAGATCAGGAAAAAATGGAATCAATTAACCCAGTAACGGGTAGTTACTGAAGCAGAAAACTTGCGTCCTGCCCATTTTCTATATCCTAGCCTTGGTAGACCATTTCACCGTTCTTTTTGCAAATTGTCACCGTCTAAGTAAATTCTATAAAATTCAAAAAACAAATCATTAAATAAATAAACTTTTGAGTTGTAATAAGGAGCTGCTACTACGAGAAAGAGAATTTCAATCATGCCACCATTTGCTCCTGATCCAAGTACATTTGCTCCAACCACGCTGGAATTGCTTCTGTTCCATTATGGCATTGTTTTCGCTGATCTTCGACTCCAGATTCTGGTGGAGCATCCTTAACGAGTGAATTAACCCAAGACACGTCTGGCTCATCATCAACATTTGCAGGCATTGTGGTTGAATCCTTTGTAAGAGGACTGTTGCTGCTTCGAAACCCAAAGGAAGAAGATTTCCTCAGCTTATTCAGCTCATCTCCATTTATGGTCCAATCCAGTTTTCCATCAGGTGAGCCCCAGTTAGAGAAAGTAGAGACCTTTGGAGAAGGAAGCTCAGAATGATGGTTCACCATGCTTCGCTCGATAAAGCTATGGCTACGCTTAGCAAAAGCAGCAGCTCTTGGATTCAAAGCCACCGAGGCTCCTTCAGCAGATGGATCAACCCTGAAGGATCTTGATCCAACCATGTTTGAGGTGGAAAGGCCCGAGGAATAGCCCCCCAGCTGCTGGTTCATATTTGAACGCATTTGGATTCCAGTTGGAGATTGTAACTGAGGTCCTGCAACATCAAGTGAGATTCCATGGAATTTAGACAAAATTGATTGTTCAAGAGATCCAAAGGTATCATCAAGGTTTGATGGCTTCACCCCTGAAAGCCTGTTTAACTCCCCAATGTGATCACTCATAGAAACGCGAAAAGATGGACTATTAGGCATGGAATTTTTCCAGTTAGGAGAGGAAAGACCAGACATGTCATCCATCATCAGCTGTTGTCTACGCCGATGAGCTTCAAGTCCAAGCAGTTCAAAATCCAAATCAATGTCTCTTGCAGTTGAAGCAGTCTTCAATCTGCTTTTGGGCAGCAGCAGGGTGGGGACTGAAACATTAGATTGAGACCAAATGGAACCAGTAATAGGAGAAGATGCTCCAGATGGAGTCAAAGGTGGTGTTGAGGAAGTTGGTATCAAGACAGATGGAGAACCAAGTGCAATTGGGCTAATTGAACCCATCTCCAATGCAGAAGCACCAGCAGAATAGGACCTTGGAGAAGGAATAGCAGAACCAGTAGAAGCATACAAGGGGCGAAGCTCCTCTGGCTTGTGTGCAAAGAAGCAAACTCTCCTTGTGCATCCACTCTCATCCTTGCAGAGCCTTGTCCTGTACTGGGCAGGGTGAAGCCAGCACTCAAAAATACCATGAGCATACTCACAGGCATCCCCTTTGCTGCAAGATCCCTTCCTAAACTCAGGACAAGGGACACAGCTGTAATGGTACTTCCTTGGATCACGTCGCCTAGCGTTCTCCCCGGGATGAACAAAGGGGCATTCGGTCCAATCATGAGAATAGGCCCTGGAACAAGGCTTCACTTTGAATGTATACATCCTAAACTCATCAGTGCCATATATCCCATTCTTTATGTCTGGAAGGGAGAGATCAATGGGATAATCTTTTGAAACACGAGATGTGGTTATTTCTTGCCTTTGTTCCTCAATTTGGTCAATCACTTGAGGAAGTGAGAAATATGTCTGATCAGCAGCAGCATCACAGGTACCCTCCAGGAGGGCCTGTAGCACCCTGGCCCTTGGACTGAAGATAGAATTAGCCACAGAGACAATCAAGTCAATTGGCCTGTTACCATCAGCATCAACAGCACTAACATCAGCAGATGCATCAAGCAAAAGCTTGACAACCTCAACTGAAGCAGCAGAACCCCCAGCAACAGCACAATGAAGAGCAGTAGCCCCATCTGACCTACTGGCCCTGTTAACGTCAACACCACCCATTCCAAGAATATAAACAGACACATCAAGGCTTCCAAACGTAGCAGCAACCATGAGAGGAGTCCTCTCTTCATAGCCTATTTTCTTTGAGCCAGCACGCCTTCCATACCACAACCCCACCCCATCAACATCCTGACCCTCCTTTTCAACTGCGTCTTTGAAGCCAATTAGATCATCCGCAGCAGAAAACTCAAGCAAAGCAGAAATTCTATGATGCATCTCTTCTTTTCCACACTCATCATCCATCACTAGACCAATTTGAGGTTTCCCCTTGGAAACACAGCACATGGAGTTATGTAATATATTCCCCTAAAACCTCAGCAGAATCTGAAAAATCACAGCACAAAAACAGGCTTAACACGCTATGCACCAGAAAACAAATTCAAATTTAAGCCACGGAAAACTCAATCTAAGATAACAAAAATAAAAACAGATGAATGCAAACTAAGAAGCAGATTCTCCCCAATTTGAGAGACAATGAACGACTTTGAAAGCTATTTACAACAAGCACACATCAAATTGATAAAGATTGATAGTACTTTACAATTAGGTAGGAACAACTATAAAAATTAGCGCAATCCAGGTAACAAAAATGATAACAAAAATGAGAAATCCTCGCAAACAGAAACAGAATGGCATGTACAACCTGTCCTTTTTTTTCCTTGTCAGAGACAACAAAAAAAAAACACAAATTTTTAACATGGTTCACATGAATTTCCACCACCAATCATCCCTCTCAGGCAAAAAACCTCCCACCATCTTCAGAATTTTTCTTGACAAGCAAGGGAAAAATAACAGTAGTCTCAAAAACTAGAAATGATTCATTTTTTAACAGAAACTCGAAGACCCATCAGCCTGAACAAGAGAAGTGAAGGAACAAGAACAGGAAAAACATACCTTTGGAGACAGAAACACACAAAACAAGGAAGGCAGGCTCTGGTTTTGTGCCTGCTCTTTAATACTTGCAAAGCTTTTTAGAGAGTGGAAGACTTTTCTGCTACCCTTGTTCTTATTTTTATTTATTTTATTTCTCTTTAATGTTTGGGTCAAAAAAGTGGACCCCACCTGGCTTAGTACCAGTCACCAGTTCCTCTTTGCTACTTCATTTATGGTTGTTTTAATTTCTCTTTCTTTATTGAAAAATTACTTTTATTTACTAGAAAAAACCTTTTTAGATGTTCTTGGTGTGCTGGCTTAAACATTTAAACAATTTGAAAGAAAATAAATAAATATTAATTATTTTAAGAGGTTGGTTTGAATATTTCTAAGAAAATCAAATTATGCTAACATTAATTTTAAACATTAAAAATAAAACAAAATAGTTTTTCAACTTTTACTTTTCAAAAACATGTAAAACGTAGATTACTTTCTCTTATATTACTTTTCAAAATAAATAAAAAACTGAAACATTTTTAATAGAAATTTCTTACCAGAATTTTCTAAACCATTTTCTTTTATTTTTGCAGTAGTTTTGTCATGATGCATATGATTTTTTTCTTAAATTAGTGCACAGTTTTGTTTTAGAACAAAAATTTATATTTTTATAATTATTTATTTCGGTTAATAATGCCTAAAATAAATTTTGCTTAAAATTGATTTTGCTTTACTTAAAAATTAGTTTTATGCTTTAAAGAAACACTTTGAAAAAAAAGACTTTTTTTGAATTTAAGAGAATGAGTATCTCTCACCTAATATATCTTGAGTGGTAGATTTGTTCAAAATAATCTGATTTCTTGAAATCTAGAAACTCAACAGGAAACCACCTGTCATGTTATTTCTTCTAAAATTAAAATTCTTTTATAATAAGATTTAATACAAATAAAAGATAAAGATAAATAATGAAGGAGGAGAGAGAAATAAAAAGAAAAAAGAAAAACCACATCTTTATTTAGTTTTAAATAATAGTACCTATTTATAAGAGTGAATGAAAAAAAAAACTTAGAAACTCAAAATTTATAATTATTTATTATTTCTTAAGAGACATGGCTACCTAACCAAGCTCATCCTATATTATATTTTTTTATAAAGAATAAATCAATTTAAAGTGTTATTAATTTATTTATGTAATTTATAAGATAGTTTGATTAATATTTTATCTTATAAATATTTTAAAATAATTTATTTGTGAGTTTTTAATATATATATTATAAATTTTTTGAGTTAGAATGTAATTTATTTAATTTATTATTATTTATATTTTGATATTCTTTTTATTTTATCATTTGTTTGTTTCTTTTAATTATTATTACCTATATTTTATAAATATAATTAGTTGTTGTATTACTTTTTATAATTTTTTAATTACTTTACATTTTTATGCAGTTTAAACTAAAAAAGTTAAGAATACAAATTAAAATAATTAATATTTAATTACATAATCTTATATAATAAATTATTTATTTAAGGTTAAAGTCTTTTTTCTAATTTTTATAAAAATTCAATCTAATTATGTGATTTTTAAAAATAATCCAATTAAGTATTTCATTAAATTTTTTTATAATTTATATATATATATATATATATATATATATATTAAATCACTTATATAAATATTCACCATTACTTTATAACAGTGAATACCATCTGTCATGCTATTTCTTCTGTAAATAAAATCCTTTTGTAATAAGATTTAATACAAATAAAAGATAAAGATAAATAATGAATGAAGAGAGAGAACTAAAGAAAGAAAAAACGTAAGAAAATTTAATACTAATTAAAGATAAATAATGAATGAGGAAAGACAAATAAAATAAAAAAGAAACTTATACTTTGTAATAAGATTTAATGCAAATAAAAGATAAAGATAAATAATGAATGAGGAAAGAGAAATAAAGATAAAAAAGAAAAATAACATCTTAATTTATATTTAAACAACAATAAATATTTATATGAGTGATTTAATGTGTAAATTATTAATACTTTCGTGTTAGAATATGGAGATTAATTCGGTCTATTACATGTTCAGGGTTGGATTTGAAAAAAATGATTTTTTTTTATATAGTTTAATTTTTAATTTGGCTTTCTTAGAAACTGGGTTGAATCCGTGGTGAGTCAATATCTAGTTTAATTTAATTATTTATTATTTTATGTTTCAATATAATTAGGTAACATTTTTTTTATTGTATTGTAAATGAAAATAAAGAAAAAGATACTTCAAGAGAACAAAATATTATAAATTTATCTATTTCAAAACTCTAATCTTATAAAGGGATAAATGACATAAAAATTATCAATATTATAAACTTATTTATTCTCTTTTTGAGTTTGCTTTTAGATTACATTTGAGTTGTATGTTAATTTTTTTATTTTGAATTCTCTTTAGAGTGTAACTATTTAAATTTGAATTACAAAAAAATTGTAATTTTTTTTATTTAAAAATATTGTAATTAAGTAAGCTAGTGAACTAACCTCTTTAACTCACCAACTCGTACTAAGTCAGACCAAGTTCAAATTAGTTCGAATCGCTAATAAATAAGTAGGATTGGGTTAACTCACTAAATGGTCAACCCGTGCTAGACCGGACCGGGTTGGGCCGGATGATCAATTTTGACAACACTATTAATTATAATAAAAATTTAACACCAATTAAAAAAGATTTAGTTGAATTATTTTAAAAAATAAAAAAATAAATTGAACCTAATAAAAATTAAGGATTTAATTGAATTTTTTTTATAAAAATTAAAGGATAAAAACAATTTTAACTTTTTTTGAAATAGAAAATATAAAATTATTTTTTTAAAATAAATAAAATTAAATTTAATTCATAGTAATGTTAATGCATTAAATAAAATATTTTATTCTAATAAAAATATATAGTTTTTAAAAACCTTGATAAAAATGTCATTAGTTTGAGAAAAAAAAATTAAAATCATAATTAAATAATAAAATATTTTTCTTTTAAAAACATTGATTTTATTTATGCTATATACTACTTTATTTTATGTCATTTTATATTTATCAACTAATATATTAATTAATATTAATAAACATCTTCAATCTAATAAATTAACTTATAATTTCTAAATTCGGAGTTTAACAACTGTAAACTTTTCTTTTCAAACACAATTTTAGATATAATTCTTTATAAGAGTTAAAATTGTTTTTTTATTGAAATTTTATCGTGTTTAAATCTGAAAAACAACTCAATTGATAAAAAAAAGTTAAAAGTAAGAGAAAATATATTGAAACATAATAGATAATAAATAATAATAAAATTATTATTACTTATATTATAATATTTTTATTATTCTTATTTTTTTATCTATAGATATATGTTTTAAACTTTATTTTAAGAAAACTAATCATTGTAATATTTTTAATATTTATTGAGTTATTTTCAATTTTTAAATGTATAAGTTAAACAGGTGTAACAGTTATAAAATGAGGAAATTAATAATTCATTAATGATGCTTAGGTGAAGTGTGAAATTGAAACACTAGTTTGAATTGATAAATCAAAAAATAAATATATTTGTTATTTTTAATTATTATAAAAAACTTATTTTTTATTTCTAGATAAATTATAAAATATTTATTTCCTAATTTTATAAAAACATATTTCTTAATTTTATAAAAACATATTTTATAATTTAGTTTATAAAATATTTATAAAATTAGAAACTTTATAATTTAATTTAAAAATAAAATACAATTTTTAGAGATAAAAACATATTTAATTTTAAAAAAATATCTTAATATAAAATAAAATCATATAACTTTGAAAATAAAAAAATTGTACAAATTAATATTAATTTGATTATTTAAAAAATTGAATTTATAATTAAATAATAATATATTTTCATAGAAAACATAATTTTTATTCATATGATAAAGTTTATGACATTATGCTTTAATATATTATTTTAGGTCTAGTAACTAATTGATCAGTTATATCAGACACTTCTTTTAATATAATAAGTTACTTTATTTTCTAATAATTTATTAATTACCAATGTATCAACAAATTTTCAGTTGATTTCATTAGTGCATAAAAGATTACTGGTTATTTTGGACATAAATTTTCAATATTTTAGAACTGAAATAAATTTTAATAAAATAAAATTTGTGGCTTTTTAGTTTGGCTTATCAACTAAGTATAAAGATTTTTATTATATTTCTGTTCTAGAATTAAGATAACAAGTTGGAATTGGAAGCCTCGTCTCATATTACTAAGTTATAAATTACCTCTAATGCGAAGAATTTAAAAAAAATTAATTGCATTAGTCTTTTAAATAAAAAACCAAAACAAAAAAAGTTAAATGAATCTCTCTTGCGATTTCAAAAAGGAAGCAAAGTGAGAGTTATGAAGTTGAAGATGTGGAATGGAAAGAAAGAAAGGATAACAGAGGAGTAGTAACAATGGTGAAGCGACAACACAGTGATGTTTGATGACAAAAAACACGAAGGATGGTGGCGAAACGACATTTGCAAAGAACTAAAATTGTGGAGAAGATAGAAATTAGTAGCGCCTTCGTTGAAACTCAACTAGGTAGCGTATTGGGGATACCAGGAATGTATAGAGATATCAAGGGTGATGAGAATACTCAATTGTAATCTTGTTGAAGATTATAGTAGAACCCTCTGAGGATAAAGGAGACTGGACATAGTTCAGTTGGAGTGAACTAGTATAAAAATATTTGTGCATTTATTGTTTACTTCTATCTCAACGCTTCTTTCATAAAACCTGCAGTTACATTTTAGTTTTGAATACAAGAGCTTCTCATACTAAACAATTGTTCATTAAAAAGGAAGTTCTTACAAACACTGCAGTGAATATCCTGAATAGCACATGAAAACAATTCATTGTTTAAAATCATTTACGAGGTCGAGCATTTAACAACAACTTGAAAATCTTGTACTCGACCAAAGTGTTATATCAAGAATGTTGATAAGTGGATCTATGTAAAGCCAAACTCATATCTCACATATGTGTTTTTTATGATGACAATAAAAATGTTTTATAGTTTCTTGCACAACAATTGGCAAAAATATTGCTTGTTTATATCTGTGTATGTGCTTGAACTATATGTGATGTGAATTCATTGTTTACAAATGAATCATTGATTATAACTTTTGCACATTGCATATCTGTATGAATTAATCGATTTCATTGTTTACATAATCCGTTAAATTCATCAGATATCAGTATATGCTTAATTGTGACAAAACATCAAGTTTTAACCGATTATATTATAGGTATAATCGATTAAAACTCGTGGTTATGCCTGCACTTGTTTGCTGAGTGCATTGATGTTTTTTTGAGTGAATTGTTTTTCAAAATATGCTGAAGTATGGAACTTAACCGATTACACTAATTTCTTAATTAGTTAATATGCGTTTTATATGAAAACAATTTTCATGAATAGCTAAAACTGTCATAACGGTTATATTTTTAAATATTGTGGCTTATATGTTTTGATTAATCGATTGCATGCACTACTTAATCTATTAAATGCTCTCAAATGTAAATCTGTTAATTGCTTAACCGATTACATTATATACGTAATCGATTAAAATGCGTCAGACATGAGAAATCTATAAATAGACGCATTACTCTCTATATTCAACAACTTTTATGATTCATAACTTTTATATCTGATTTGTTTGTTGAGATATTATTGTAGGAGCGTCCTGATTGCTTCAAGAATCAAGATTGTCATATTTGAAAATTCACAAAGATTCTTTGAAGAACTTTGAGCTTCAACATTGTTGATCACTTTCTGCACTTCAAGGTGTATTATACCAGATCAGAGTTATCTATAATCAAGGTTGATTGTGTTCCTTGTTGCTGCGGCCAAGAAGAGGACTTAGAGAAGTTCTAGTGACTTAGAGTGGGGTATCTCTAAGGATTGACAGAAAGAGGTTGTTCTCTATGGGTTACTATGTTGGATTTAGACTTAGAGAGGAGAGTACATTGAGAAGGTTGTCTTTGTATGTCTTGCTTGTAAGAACTCAATCAATATAGTAGAATCCTTTCAATCTAAGGTTGATTGAAAGAAGACTGAATGTAGGTAGGTTAGCCGGACCAGTATAAACTACAGTGTTAATCTCTTTTTCCCTACACTTTTACATTGCTTTCACTTTGTTCTTATTCTTTATTGATTGCATTCCAAGAAATCTAAAAAGATTTTGAAAAGATTTTAAAAGAACATATATTTATAAAGGAAACCAATTCACCCCTCCTCTTGGTTGAGACACTTGGCCTATCTTTTTCTACAAGGAAGATTGGAAAAAAGTTTTTCCATTAATACTATTCAAACCCTCCCTCCCCCCGCTCCCTCCCCTTTTAGTATTTTTTAGGTACTTCAACATTTTCATGAAATTTACCCAATATGACGTCAAAACATGAGAATTTCGACGTCTTATGAGCATATGACGTCGGAAAAATATAAATTCTGACATCTAAATTGAGCATTTATTTACAAAAATGTCACTGGTCTTTTTTAAAGTTGGTTTTTTCATATTCTAACGTTTAACGAGAGACGTTGAAGCCTTATTTTGCGATAGTGTTATTATGGTTTATCTAACCATTTTTACTCGTTCCTTAGTTCAAAATCACATCCTTCCAAGGTCAAAATATAATAGATAGACCAAATTTTCCAAAATGATTCCTCTTAGATGGTTTAACAATCACACTACCATTTTAATCACACTATGTCACAAAAAATTGAACACACACATAGTCATTTCAAACAATAATCTCAAGGATAACTTAGTCAAAATAACATGTCATGCAAGCATACCCATTCATTAATCCTTAACACAATAGATCATACCAATCAAGCATAAACATAAATAAAAATTTTAATAGCTTCCTTACCTGGAAAATACTCCTAAACTTAAAAGGTGTTTCACTCAGCTCAGTTCTCAAAGGCTCCACTGACTCTACCTCATATAGGTTGCTCTACCTACACATAAAGAACTCTGATCAATGATAAGAATATACCTTAACAATTCTAATATAACAAAGATTCATCTCGATCTCTTTAATGTCACAAGCAAACAAATTTCTTAAAAAACAAAAAAAAAGCACAAAAGATTAACTTATTGTACTTAAGAAATGAATTGGATAAGATTATAAACCTTAACACCAAGATTCCTATGGTTTAATCCAATCTTCAAATGACAATGTAGATTCATCAAAATCTTAAAGAGAAGTCAGAAGAAGAAAAATGAATAGTTTTATAGATATTGTTGTCTTTATAAAATGAAATTTGATTAATTGATAATTATATTTATAAGCTTAGTTTTTACTTATAAAATAATCCATCTTCTTTTTTGAAAACAACTTTTACTCTTAGTTATTTTTTAGGTCCTTAAATTCTTTCCAACAAGAAAAACTTTTGCTCTAAAATATTCACTTACAGGGAAAGTGGTAAGGATACACTTTTCTTATTTCTTTTAATAAATTCCACCTAGATTTGTCTGATCTATTGTTTCACAACACCTTTACCATATTGATAACATTCCTTTAAGTTGTTTTGGTTTGGTGATCAACAATTCAAATTGGTCTAGTTCTCCCTTCCAAGAACAATTTCCTCTTTAACTTGCACATAATCTTCTTGTACTACATGACTAAGATTAGACTTGTACATTATCAGTTAAGAAACATTGCAAATTAGACATATGAGGGGGTAAAGTAACTCACAACTTACTAAACCAATCTTCCAAAAGAATCTTATATGGACTAATAAATTCAGGAGACAACTTCGTGGATCTTAACACTTTTCCTATCGTAGTGGTAGCTATCACCCGAAGAAACACATGATTCATTACCTTAATTCTAAGAGTTTTCTTCCTTGTTCAGCATGAAACTTTTATCCTAATGGTAAGCGTCACCCGAAGAAACACATGATTCCCTACCTTAATTTTAAGAGTTTTCTTCCTTTGTCAGCATAAAACTTTTATACTAGTAGTAGGTGTCACTCGAAGAAACACATGATTCCCTACTTTAATTCTAAAGATTTTCTTCCTAGGTCAGCATGAAACTTTATCTACTCTAAGATATCCTTATCCAATTTTACATCATTTTCACCTTCTGTATGACCTGTTGTAACAACTCGAGCCCTACCATTATTGCTTCACCATCTTGAAATGAACACAAGGGAGTCTTATACCTCCTTCCATACAAAGCTTTATGGGGAGCCATTCTAAGAGTAACACGAAATTTATTATTATAGTTGAACCCCACTAGAGGTAGCAACTTATCCCAACTCCTAGGGTGATCTAACACACAAGCTCTTAGCATATCATGCAGAGTTTGGATGTTTCTCTTAATCTAACCATTAGTTTGAGGATAATAAGTTGAACTTATCCACAACCTGTTCCCATTGCCTCTTACAAGGTTTACAAAAATCTCAAGATAAACCTCGAGTCTCTATTTGAAAGTATGCTATTTGGCACTCCCTACAACCTTACTATCTTCTTGATGTACAACTATGCCAACTTAGTCTTAGACAACTTTTGATTCAATGGCAGAAAGTATGCATTATTGGTTAACTCGTCCATTATCACCCATATAACATTATATCCGTTGATTGACCTTGGTAAATAGGTAACAAAATTCATAGCAATGTTATCTCATTTTCAAACCGGAACCTCTAACTGTTGCAACGTACCACTAGGCTTTTGGTGTTCTACCTTGACCTTCTGACATACGAAGCACGTAGCAAAAAATAAGTAACTTTTCTTTTTATTCTTGAACATCAAAAGGATTTCTTCAAATCAATAGTTCCATGAAAATTATTATTATACGTGAACTCCACCAAAGGTGCCAACTCATCTCAACTCATAAGGTGATTCAACATATAGGCTCTTAGTATATCTTCCAGATTTTGGATGGTTCTCTTTATCTAACCATCGATTTAAAAATGATAAGTTCAACTCATCCTAAACCTGCTCCCCAAAATCTCTTACATGGTTTTCCAAAATCTAAAGGCAAGCCTCAAGTCTCTATTTGAAACTATTCTAGTTGGCACTCCCTACAACCTTAATAACTCCTTGATGTACAAATGTGTCAACTTTACCATAGACAACTTCTAATTCACTAACAAAAAATGGTACACTTGGTCAACCCATCCATTGTCACCAATATAACATCATGCCCCTTGACCGACCTTGGCAAGTAGCTACCAATATTCATAACAATGTTATCCCATTTTTAAACTACAACTTCTAATTTCTGCAACATACTTTTGATGTTATACCTTGGTCTTCTGATATACCAAACATATAGCCACAAACTGAGCAACTTCCTTCTTCATCCCTGAACACCAAAGGAATCCTTCAAATCCTCATACATTTTAGTCATGCTTGAATGTATGCTAAAATAACTTTTGTGTCCCTTCTCTAAGATCGTCCTTCTTAGTTTTTCATTATTAGGAACACAAAACTCTCCCTTGAACCTAAGAATCTCAACTGCATCTAACTTGAAGTCGTTATCTTGATCAATACCTAGAAGTTTTATGGTACGTCTCAAACTAGAATTGTCGAACTGTTTTTCCTTAACCATTTTAAAGAATTAATTAGTCATAGTTAGTTGACTACAACTAATGTGATCTTTGTGTAGTTCAAATTCGATTCCTAAACTTCTCAAAAAGCTTCAACTCCTTCGTCATCAAGGTAGTAACTTAAATCCTTTTCTGCTTAAGGATTTGCTACCACATTTGTCTTTCCAGGATAGTATAACAACTTGAAGTCAAAATCCTTAAGGAACTCCATTCACTTCCTCTACCACATGTTCAAATCTTTTTTATCAAACGAATGCTTAAACTTTTATGGTTATCGAACACCTTAAATTAAGTCCCATAAAAATAACGCCTCCATTGTTTTAAGGTGAATACAACTACTACAAGCTGCTTAATGCAAGAGCATGATGGTTTTTTTCATAAATCTTCAACTTCGTAGAGGCAAGCCACAGTCTCTTCTTTTGCATCCTAACCACAATAAACCTCAAAATGTTTCCTTGTATCAAGTATGATCACTATTAAAACATATGTCACCCTCTTCTTCAATCTTAGAAACTCTCTTCATAATTCTCCGTCCACACAATGGATTGATCTTTACATTTGTTGTGAAGTTAAATAATTAATTTTTAAATACTTATAATTTTAGATTTTTAAAAAATAATTAATTTCGTAATAAACTTTCACTATTTTTATTTATTTTAAAATTATTATATATGATTTATTTGTACAAGGAATTTAATCTAAATTAATTTATCCAATGAATATTAATTAAATTGACTTTATTTAATTTAATTTAATTTTTTAATACATTTTGAATTTTTTTCTACGATTTTTATTGTTCATAATTTTCACAGGTAATAAATTATTAGTTGTTTCAATTTAAAAGGTTACATTTTTTAAATTTGACTTGTGTAAAATTAAAAAGTATCTCATTTAATATTAAAAATATTAAAACAATTAAAAAAATATTTAATACAATTTCAATTTAAAATTAAAGATTTTTTCTCTATATAATAAAATTAGATGATGATAAGAAAAAATAAATTAAAGATAATAAAAATATTTTAAATTATAAATTTAAATAGTATTTTGATCATAATAATATTCATGGGATTAACTCAATATGGTCTATAATTTATTTTGTCCTCAATTCACTCTTTATTTTATTTAACAGATTTAATGTAGTCTCTTTGATTAAATTTAGGTCAACACTCGAGTATGTATCAGTTTCTTGTATTTTTTTTCATCTCTTTCCATCTTCTTTTATCATTAACCATCCATCATTTTTCACCACACCTCACTCAAATAACATTAATTATTGGACTATATGATTTTTAGTATGACAAATCATAAGATGAAATTAAGTAGAATATTTTGCCTTTATTATATTTATTTATTCACAACATAAATGAATAAGAAGCGCTAAGTCAAATGAGATAAACCACAAAACAAGAACGAAACCAACTTACATCAGTAGAAGAAAAGAAAATTGACATGGAATCGATTATAATTGTTACATTCAGAATGATGGAAGGAATATGAGAAGTGTAAAAAATTTTAAAATTATTTTTTAACACACTTAACATTTTTACATTCATTTTACATTATCCTTAATTAATTTTTACTCTTTTCTTTTATCTTAATTAATTTTTACTTTTTTCTTTTTTAAAAGAATACAAAAATTTACATATTTATAACTATTTTATTGTTAAATGAATATAAAAATATATCATCATACCATTACTATTTTGTATCATGTTGATAAAATTATAATAAAAGAAGGTAATAGTAAAAGATGAAGAAAGAAGAAAAGATAAAAAATAAAATAAAAATAATACACATGATAATACTAAAATACTAATTAAACCTAAATTATAAAAATATAATAAAATAAAATAAATTAAATTATAAGTTATAATAAACTAATACAATTAATTAATAGTTTATATGTTAAAATAAAAAATTACTTTAAGATATTTTATCCAACAGATAAAAAAAATTTATAAAGTAATAAATAAGCTAATAAATAATTTATTAGCCTTCTCAAAACAGACTCTACAAAAATTTGGATACTGAGATATAATTTTATTAACTGTTGTCGAAATTATTGTTTGAAATAAATAAATAAAAAAAAACAAATTTGAACACAAGCAAAACCAGAGGTTGGAAAACAGAGGTCTGTGGGCCCGGCGGCGCATAATATCCAAAGCTCCTTCCAATAGTAGGTTTCCATGTGTCAGTCTAAATCTACAAACGGCCGCACTAAAGCGACCCTATCTCATACGCCCTATGCTCACGCCTTTCGCGTTTTGGATTTTATGCACTTTAACTTGTGTCACCGACTGTCAGCCTTGGAAGGTCACAGTTCCCCTTGCTGTCGATGTGAACATGTTTGATTGGTCTGTCGTCTTGCTTTGGTGGGTGAAGACTAATAATATCTGTGTTTCATCATTTATTTATTTATTCGTTTATTATTATTTTGGGAAGAGGAATTCAATGAAGATAATACCAACAATAAAAAATAATTTTTCGAGTTTGGAAATATTGATGTTATCGAATCGGTGTGATGAGGATGTTGGTGTTTTCTAGAAGATCTTTGTCCTCTGTAAACGTTCTTTTATAACATTAAATTTTAATTGACGGCTTCGCGATTTTATACCTTTTTTAAGATTAATAATATAACATGTAACTTGTGACCAAAACATCAAGTTGTACTAGTCAAGTACAAAATATTATATCTATTATTACATTATAAGTAAATTTATGTTAAAAACATATATATAGTAAAAGCTTATCATCAAACGCACACAATAATATTTTTTTCAAATCAAAAAACAAAGAAACCCGCCAAAACTGATCAACAAAGACAGCGTCTAACGGAGTTAAACTTAGTTTCTTCCGACTTCTTTATGCTTAATTTTGTTTTTAAAAACTGACATATTAAAATAACATAAAATAAAATACTTATTATTAAGTTTAATTAGTAATTTAGATTTTATATTTAAATATTTGATTCGTTTTAGTTATTATATTTACTTTTTACTTAATTCACTTCTTATATTTATTTTTACTTAATTAAATTCATATTAAAATAAATAGGATCATCTCTTATTTTAAAAATTTTTTGGTGATTTTATTTTTCTTTTTAGTAAAAATGTATTAACATAATTCGGATGAATAATATATATATATATATATATATATATATATTCATCTTCGTAAATATTACTCAATTAAAAAGTTAAATATTATTTATATTTATAACTATATTTAATCGGGTTAAATATGTTTTTGATTTCTTAATTTTCAGTCAAAATGAAAATTAATTCTTTTTTAAATCTTTAACTTAATTTAATTCTTCAACTTTAGAAAATGTGAATTTAGTTTTTTTAACCAAATTTTGGTAAGTTTATTTGACATTTCAAACGTATTTTATGATAACATTTGAGTTATTTATAATGTGTAACACATTTTTTTTCTTCAATGTTAATTGAGAAATGTATTTGAAACATCAAATAAATTTAACAAACTTTGGTTAAAAAGACTAAATTTATGCAGTTTTAAAGATAAGAGACTAAATTAATCTAAAATTTTAGAGAAGAACTAATTCTAATTTTCATTAAAAATTTAAAAATTAAAAATATATTTAACCCTACTTAATCAATAGAAGAATTATCTGTCAAAATAATAAAAACTTTGAATATTACCTACATATACATATTCATTTGCGATTTCTATATCTAGTACTTTTAAATTTTACTCATTTTTATTTTAATACGGTAAAGTATTTGTAATACCTAACTCGACATTTATTTGAGACTCAAAATGACATTATCAGAATTTATCAACTAATAAATATTTGTTATGCTTATAATACCAACTTGACTCATGTAATATTAATAAAATAAAATTGTGATTAAATATATTTATAAAACATGTTTCCTTTATTAATAAGCAATAATAATTCTTTTAAAAAAAATATATAAATTGAGCGTAGGGTAAATCGACGTTATAATTAATATTTTTTACACAATAGAATTAAATATTTTATAGTGAATGCAAAATTAAAATTTATAATTGTTCTAAATTTTAATATATTTTAATTTTCAATTTTATAAAATGAATGTATATAATCATTTAAATTCAATTACATTAAATATCTTTTATTTATCAAACACATATTTAAAATATTTACATTGTTTGCCATGATTAAGCTTAAATCTCAGGGAGAAATATTATTTGACAAATCTAACATAAATAGGTCAAACCAAATCAACATTATCAATAATATAAAAAAAATTAAAAATAAAAGGTAAGCATTATTTAACACCAAGCGTTAAGTTCATTATTAATTTTTATTCTTATTAATTTTTATTCTTAAATATTTTTTGACCTACCTAAATTTTTTAATTTATTTGATGATATTTTTTTACTTTTTATTTTCTTTTTTAAAAAAAATTATTCTAGATCAAATGAATATAAAAGTATGTTATAGTATATTGTATTGAAAAGTGAAACAAAGTTTCTAGTTTTTTAAAGTGGAGTTTTAATTAACATAAGATTATAATATGTTAACAATTTTTTAATAGTAGATTATGTATCGGTCGAACACATCTTCCAACAGAATAATTATAATGAAAGTGAAGATACTTCAAATATTAAACACAACAAAATAACTATTTGTCTCCATAAAATTGAAATAAAAATAATTGCTAAAAAACTTTCTAAAATGATAAAAAAAAGTGTAAAAGTATAAAAAGTAGTAATATATATATATAACCTACAAATTTCTAAAATAAATTAATTTATGATATGTACAAAATATTTTGTGTTGATCGTACTAGTTAAAGTTAATGGTCAGATTATTGATCTTATTGTACGTTTAAATAAAGATAAAAAACGTAATATAAATGTCACACATTATGATAAAAAGAGACGAACATTAATGATACAAATAATTTTAGACAAAACGCATACGTTTCCTCTAATAATAAATATGGTAATTAAGTCTAATAAAGAGTAATGAAGAGAGCAATCAATACTAATTTATTTTATAACTTCCATTAACTTTTATTCTTAAATAATGTAATTAATATTTATCTTCAAAAAAATTAAATATATCTAAACATGTTCTTTATTAAATAGTTACCTAAATCAAGGCTAACTTTTAGTTTGGTTTGATTTATAAATTAATTTTTTATTATTATATTCAGATATATTTTTTCGGTTTCAGTTATTACAAAATTATTAAATATTTTATATTAAAAATTGATAAAACATCTTTTTATAGAAAAAAATGGTTAAAATTTAGGTTTAATCATCCATATAGTCTTTATTTTCGGTGCTTTTTCTTAAATAGATCTCTCACTTTTTTTTTGTTTCAATTGGATCTTTATTTTTGAAAAATTGAAGCAATTAGGTTCTTGTTAGTTTAGTACTAACACTGTTAAAGATGTGCCATGTGTCAGCGGGTGTTTTTTTCTAATTTTTTTAAATGTTTTTTATTTTTATTTTTAATTTTTTCTAAAATAAAAAATTGTCACGTGTCAAACTGATATTGTGTCACGTGACAATGATAGTGTGACATGAAACTAATAGTGCCATGTGTCATTTATAGTGTCACGTGTCATTGCATAATTTAAATTTCTTCTTCAAGCAAATTATATAATCTTTGTAACATCCAATTTTTTTTTTTCAGAGTGTTCAATAAGGTATATCACATTTTCAATATTACAAAACAATCCACTCGAGGAAAATATATAAATTGCTATTTCAATTATTCAAGAATAATTTATATTAACAAAATATACATACATATATATATATATATACATGTATACATATACATGTATACATATACATGTATACATATACATATATATACATATTTATAGATATATATATATACATATGTATAGATATATATATATACATATGTATAGATATATATATATACATATATATACATATACATATGTATACATATACATATGTATACATATACATATGTATACATATACATATGTATATTTATATATGTATATTTATATATGTATATTTATATATGTATATGTATATACATACATACATATGTATCTACATACATACATATATGTGTATCTAGATACATACATATATGTGTATCTACATACATACATCATACATATATGTGTATCTACATACATACATACATATATGTGTATCTACATACATACATATATGTGTATCTACATACATACATATATGTATATATATATATATATATATATATATATATATATATATTTCATTCTACACTACAAGAAGATATACTACACTGAACCAGCAGTGTAAAAAAAGTTTTTACAAAACAGAAAGAAATCTACAAAACATCATATTCTAAGCTTCAACTCTTCCATCAGCTAGCGCCTACACACTAGAGACACCTCTTAAGTTCACACCATTAAGGTGATCAATGCAAAAGATAAAACAAACACACAAACAAAGAACACAAAAACAAGGGTAAGCTAGTATACACAGAAATTAACATATTATAATTTAATATAACAAATCATATATCAACATTCACAACAACCCATCAAACACATGATCATATCACAATTTGAACTCTCCACTCAATTATCCAGATCTGATGCTGACATACACTTCGTTGAAGGCCTGCATCCATGGGAGTTTTTATACTCTGTAGAGTCATAAATAATAGTAACTCAACCTACTTCCCCATGAGGTTATTCTACCCTTACACGACCCAAACGGCCATGGTAAAGACTTCCTGCCATTCTATCTGTCACCCCATTCACTCAACATGAGTTGAATGGTTGGTAAAATATTAGGATACCTTCTCTCCAAAGTCTCACTATCAAGCATTCTCCACAACTTACTTAAACATATAATCTCTCCTTGAGATTCTTCTCATCACACCCATCTTTCATTCACACAACATACTCATACCATTTCAAGAGCATCAATAATTCAAAACATATGAACCATAAACTAAATCACACAATAACATTTTTCGTCACAACAACTTGGCACACACAATAGGCAGAAAAAAAAGGCTTTGAAACCCTCACCAACATCTCGGGAAGGGTCCAAAACCCTCCAAAACAACCTAAAGAATGTCTAAAATTGATCTCTAGAACCCCGAATTCAAAATCCCAAACTACCTAGTTACTGCTAGACGACATAGAGTCACTAGATGACCTAGAGTCACAAGACGAGCCAGAGTTACCGGACGCTTACCACCAGGAGTTTGCAACCACACGCTTACCACTTGGTGCTTTCCACTAGACGTTTTTCACCAGACGCTTACTGCCAGACGCTTACTACTAGACGCTTACTACTAAATGATTATCCCCAAATGCTTACTACCAGACGATTATCACGAAATGCTTACTACAAGACGATTATCATTAGACCCTTACTACCAGACGATTATCACCAAGCACTTACTACCAGACGATTATCACCAGACACTTGCTACCTAACGATTATCACCAGACGATTATCACCAGTCACTTACTACAAGATGATTATCACTAGACACTTATGACCATACTATTATCACCATACGATTATCACTAGACTATTATCACCAGACACTTATCACCATATTTTTTGGTACAATAAGAGGTCAACTAAGTCCTAAATGATCCCAAGATAGTTACCAAAACTACAAACTTTTTCCAAAACCATGATCCTAGAGTTTTACCTGTCAAAACCCTTATTTTATGCCCAAAAATCACCCTTCTTGTAATTTATTCCAAACCAAAGTTATGTAAAAATATATCAACTCAGATTCACTAAATCTACATTCATAAATTTATCAATAAACAACTTTTCACTTCAGCAAACCAACTACACACTAGCATGCATAAGTTTTCAATTCAATACACCACTCTTTTCAAGCACTAAACATACCAAATTTCACGATTTAATTAAAGTTCGCAAATCAATCATCACATCATCATACAAACATAAAATATCACATGCATACCAAATCCTAACAAAATAAACTAGCTTCCCTTACCTGGTTGACACCCGACGGTTCTAAGAACTCTAAAAATCTTCCTCCGACTCCAAGATCTCCATTTGCACCTATAATTCATGAAAATTTGATCAAAGTATACCCTCAATACCACTGATCAAATTGGCAAGAAGGTAAAAACCAACTTATTATTTAGCTAAAATCAATTGGCAAGAAACAGAGTTCTCGCCTCAAGGAAACCTTAGACGGTCGCTGATCTTTCGAAAGATGAGTAGGGAGTTAGAATTTATAGAGAGAAGATAGAGAAAATTTTAAAGAAGGAAGTTTTAGAGAAATAAAGCTTCTTAGATAGCAAAACTCCTTATTAGAAAATTCTATTTATAGTGTTGATATTTTTGAATTAAAACAATGAAGTATCATTATTTAAAACACTCTACCACATCTAATAATCGACTTTCCACATTCCTTCTTATTTAACAAACACCTAAACGTGATCGAGATACTACTTCTAAACAACTCGACTGTCTCCAACCCTTGCCTCTGGATTAAATGCTCTAGTGTCTAATAGTGTAGATTGGTTTAGCCCCTACTCTCAAACTAATTTATCAACCCCCAAACCTCAACTTTTAAGGATTCTTTTTACCAAATTCCATCTGCCAAACTGAACTCAACTCCTATCTTTTTTCTGCTATATTTTGTAAACTCCTCCTAAGACTTTAGCTAGCCTTTGACATCAATTTAACCTCTGACTGATTTTAGTTCACCTTCTTTTACTCTCCCTTTGAAGCACCACACAACTAAAATGATCACACACGATTTCTGATTTACTACCAACTGTTAATATTCTTGATCATCCTTAATCACAACTATTATGATCTTCACCCTTGAGTAACATAATCCTCAATTATGCTACCCCACTACTAACGAGGAACTCTCATTCGTTGCTACTACAAAACCAATATGAGCACTTCATCTTCACTTCTTTACTCATCATCCTGAACCATCTGCATTTCTTGACCTACTAGCTTGTAACAGTGTTTAGATTCATATCCTTCTAAACTTGAAATCACTAGCTTGATTAGTACCTAGCCATCCTATGACACATCTCAAACTAGGATTGTCTTATCTACCTTTTCCTATTCATATTGAGACTCATTAGTTATAGTAGTGTAACTATATTAATGAAATATCCTTATAACTTCACTTCTGACTTTGGTCTTCATACTTTTCCACTAACTCTTACTATCTCCTTATCAAACCAATAACTTGAATCTTCTCCTTACTAAAAACGTCTATTAACACTTTCTCACCTCCTTCAGCTATTGACCCATTTTCTCTAATCAACATCCATTAATACTCTATCACATCTGAGTTAACATAGTAACTTGAAAACATAGGCTCACTTCGCCTTCTTTGTCTTTTATCTATTTCCTCTATACAAATCCTAACCTCTGGCTTCTATAAATCACTAAACACCCTTAAAATGGAATCTCCTTACAACTTCGCTTCAACTCTTGTACTTATACTGACCCACCAACTCTTACCCCATCCTTAGAAACCAAACAACTCACATTCTCTATTCAAAACATCCGTTAATATTCTCTCACACTTCAAGGTTGACACCACAACTTGAAATCATAGGCTTACGTCATCTCCGTTATCTCCTGACCGAATTCCTAAGTGTAGCTTCACACTCCTAACTCTAACGAGTTGCTGAACACCTCTAACTAATCCTTTCATATGACATCTTGGTTGTGCTAAAGAACATTCTAACTTATCAACCACCATTCGTTGAGTAAGATAACCCTTGTGATGAACCTCCCATCATAAAATCACAGCAGATCACAACTCTTCTACGCTACCCTGATCCACATACATTCCTATTCTTTTGTTTACTGAAGAAAATGATCCTTTTGTGTCATTGTTGATAATAAAATGACCAGTCTCGACAAACCTCCTTCTTAACTTCTATAAAACATGTAACACCTTAGAACTCCTCTTTTCCAACGACATCCCTAACATTCCCTTTCTTGAAATTTGTTTCAACTCCTTAAAACCATATTCCTAAAAGTCACTTCTCCTTCAGCCACAAATCATACTTGAATAATTCAACATACCATATTCTTCTCTTTCAAGATCCAACAAGCTCATAGTTATTATGATGATTACAGTGAGTCTACAACACCACTTCTCTAACAACTCCTCTACTTACACCTTTATCTCACAATTAGTAGGAACTATCTAATTAGGAACTATTTACAGTGGTTCTGCATCAAACACCAATGAAACAGCGAACCCCACCACTCTAAGGTGGAAATTCTAGTACCTGTTTTAGAACGCGCAAAGAAATCCTTCCACAACAAAGATCTTGTCTTATCTTCTTCACTTGTTCTTGTTAAATGTCTCTAACTCTCTTGACACTTTGCCTTCACTCTTTAACTTAATCCATGCTTGATGTACCACCACCAACTGGCCTTCTTGAAACGAAAAACTTCTCTTGAAAACCATAAACCACCATAAAGAGATGAGACACACTCAAACCACTCTTGCAATTATTCTCCAACTTTATAAGGAACCATTTCATATAAACTTTGAACCTGACCCCTTTGATCACCTCGACACATGCCATACATCCTAGAAATCCTCATGCAACCGCCACTATACCAAACACTACCAATTTCACTTAAAACCTTCTTTAAGAATAAACCTCTTTACTTTGCCCTATCTGACATTAACACTCTGTCTCTGAACCTCAACATATCTTCTGACATAAACTCTTAAGAATGTTCTATGTTAATCACTCCATTGATTTCTGTCATCTAGGAACCCACAACTATTACCAACCGACCCCATCCCAAACACTTTGAACTGATATGTACCAAACTACCTCACTATAATCTATAGACTATATCTCACAACTGTATCTCCTTAATCAAACTTAGAAAATCACTAGATATAGTCAGGTTACTACATCTAATGAAATCGACCTCAAACTCAACCTGCAACTTCATAACTTCAAACATCTCAACCAACCCAAGCTCCTTGATCATTCTCGACAACCACTTTAGTAGCTTGTACTATATACACCCTTTATCATCTATTTCAAAACCTTTCTTGTCCCTTCTTTATTCACCGTGCTCTTAGGTCTGTAGCCTTACCTTTCCTTACAAAATCAACTTTCTACCATGCTTCTTCCTTTGATGTTTGAAATCTTCTACCTCAGGCCAAGGTCAAACTTTCCTTTTATGCAGACCACTTATCTTGAAACATCTCTTTTTATACTTAACTCTGACGTTGCCACTTGTTGAGAAGATCTAAACATCTCCTTTTGATGGACTTAGCTTAAAACCCTTACGATACTTAATTTCTCCTCAATTACTGTATTTTTCTCAACTTAGAAAACTCCACCCTACATAATTGTTCCTCAAGCTCTTCTTCTTCTTCTTCTTTTCTACATATTGATTTCCCTTCGTTCACTTCAGGGTTCATATTCCTTTCTTAACTTTAACCTTAAACCTTCCTCCACTTTCCTTCTTCAGGTCTCAAACATTGTAGTTAAGCAGAACCATGTTGCCTTCTCAAATATTGTTATTTAGTGCACACCAACACCTTCCCTTAACTCGAACTTTGTATCCAACTAATCATGATAGACTTATGATATCTGATCCTTTGATTCTATTTTTTAAAATCCCTTAAACGATAACGTTACTTTTGTACTCCAACATCTATCCCCATCCTTTGTAATAAAAAAAATTTGATCTTCTAACTCCCTAGCTTCAACACACAACATCTCCCTATTCTCGAGGCAAAACTTGTCTTAAAGGCTTTAAATTATTCAAATAAAGTTATACAGGTCAAGTTGTCCTTGAATCTACATTCCTTTACTATTATAGAGCACAAAACACTATCACAAGGAAAGAACAAGAACAAAATTTCTATTGGAAACAAAAATCTAACCGCATCTCTTCCATTCCCCAGACCTTCAGAATTAAGAAAGGAAAAACATATCTGATATAGTCATGAGATTGAACCCTCATTAATTTATCAAGACATTTTCTGTTATCAATACTTCTAGTTAGACAAACAATTTACCCTGATTAGACACAACTTTACACTAGAAACACATGACAAATCCACAACCCTCAGGTCATCTTAAGGATGAACTCCTCTGATACAAAAAATGTAACATCCCAATTTGTTTCCATAGTGTTCAACTACTATAAGGTATATCAAATTTTCAATATTACGAAACAATCCATTACAAGAAACTATAGTAGCAACAGACACACACATACACCCACAAACACACACACACACACATATGCACCATTCTACAATACAAAATGATATACTACACTGAACCAGTAGTGTAATAAAGGCTTTTACAAAAAAGAAAAAAAAATACGAAACATCATATTCTAAGGTTCAACTATGGCACCATCTAGCACCTGGACACCAGAGACTCTCCCTAAGCTTAGACCATTATGGTGATAATTTTAGAAGAAAAAACAAGTACACAAACAAACAACACAAAAACAAGGGTAAGCTAGTATACAAAGAAATTAACATATTATAATTCAATATAACAAATCATATATCAACATTCACAACAACCCATCAAACACATGAGCATATCATAATTTGATCTCTCCACTCAATTATTTGGATCCGATGCTGACATAGACTTCGCTGAAGGCTTGCACCCATGGTAGTATTTATACTTTGTAGAGTTATAAACAAGGGGTAACTCGACCTACTTCCCCATGGGGTTAATCTTCCCTTACACGACCCAAAGGGCCAGGATAAAGACCTCCTTCCATTCAAAATCTTTCACTTCATTCACTCGACGTGAGTTGAATGGTTGTTAGAATATCAGGATACATTATCTCCAAAGTTTCACTACCAAGCATTCTGCACAACTTACTTGAACATATAATCTCTCCTTGAGATTCTTCTCACCACACCCATCTTTCATTCTGAAAACATACTCATACCATTTCAAGAGCATCAATAGTTATCAAAACATATGCACTGTAAACCAAATCACACAATAACATATTTTCTTTACAACAACTCGGCACACACAATAGGCAGGGAAAATGGCTTTGAAACCCTCACCAACAGCTCGGGGAGGGTCCCAAACCCCCAAAACGACCTAAAGAATGTCTAAAACTGATGTCCAGAACTCTGAATTCAAAATCCCAAACTAATTAGTTACTGTTAGATGACTTAGAGTCACCAAATGACCCAGAGTCAACAGACGACCCAGAGTCACCAAACACTCTCCACCAGAGGCTTACTACCAAACACTTATCACCAGGCACTTGCCACTAAACGCTTACTACCAGACCCTTACCACCAGACGCTTATCACCAGACGCTTACTGTTAGACGATTATCACAAGACGATTATCACCAGACATTTACCACTAAACGATTATCACAAGATGCTTACTACCAGATGGTTATCACTACCAAATAATTATCACCAAACAATTACTACCAGACGATTATCACGAGACACTTACTACTCATTGATTATCACCAGACACCTACTACTCGATAATTATCACCAGACATTTACTACTAGACGATTATCACCAGACAATTACTACAAGATTATTATCACTTAATAGTTACTATCAAATGATTATCACTAGACACTTACTACCAAACGATTATCACTAAACATTTAGTACTAGACGATTATCACCAAACACTTAGTACCACATGATTATCATCAGACGCTTTCCACCAAACGATTATCACCAGACGATTATCACCAAACAATTATCACCAAACTATTATCACCAGACGTTTATCACCAGATTTTTTAGTACAACAAGAGGCCAACTAAATCCTAAATGGCCCCACGACAGTTCCCAAAATTACAGACTTTTCAAAACCATTATCCTTGAATTTTACTTGTCAAAACCCCCCATTGTATGCCCCAAACTCACACTTCTTCTAATTTATTCCAAACCAAAATTCTGTAAAAATAGATCAACTCAAATTTACTAAATCTACATTCACAAGTTCATGAATAAACAACGTTTCACAACAGCAAACCAACTACACAACAACATGCATAAGTTTTCAATTCAACACACCACCCTTTTCAAGCACCCAACATACCAAATTTCACAATTTAATTAAAGTTCACAAATCAATCATCACATCATTTTACAAACATCAAATATCACATTCAAATTAAATCCAAACCAAATAAACTAGCTTCCCTTACCTGGTTGACGCTCCAATGACTTCAAGATCTTGATTTGCTCCTACAATTCATGACAATTTGATCAGAGTATACCCTTAGTACCACTAACCAATAGAGAGTATTAGAGAAGACTCATACCTGAAAAGAGTGAAGAAAACCCCTACATGCAGAGACACCATAATTTAATGAAAAAAAAAGGTAAAAGTCAACTTACTCTATAGCTGAAATCAATCGACTAGAAATGAAGATCTTGTCTCAAGGAAACCTTAGACAATCTCTGATCTTTTGATAGATGAGTAAGAGTTAAAATTTCTAGAGAGAAGACAAAAGAAATTTTAAAGAAGGAAGTTTTAGAGAGATAGAACTTCTTAGAAAATGAAAATCCTTCTTAAAAAATTCTATTTATACCTTTGATATTTTTGAAATAAAATAAGGGAGTATCATTATTTAAAACACTCTACCACATCTAATACTCATATTTTTAGGGTCTTACAATCTTATACCTTAAAATTATCATATAAATTTAGTATTTCATTTTAATACCTATAAATATATTAGAAATAAAATATAAATAAATCATAAAATAAGATATTGGATCAATTTAGATTGAATTACACTTTTAACTCGATCTTTATTTTTATTAAACTAAGTTGAATTAAATCATTGAATTATCATATATAAAGAATCCTTTCACTTTAAAGTAAGAGCAGAGGCAATAACATTTCTTGCTTTAACATCATACTGTGCTCTTCTATTTTCCTCTTGAGTCCACTCAGAAAAAAATTTCAAAACAATTTTTCCATTAATCAATTGAGTGGGTTCAAAGGGACCATTAAGAGTAGCATCCCACACACCTTTGTCTACCGACTCAAGAAAGATTTGAATTCTGATTTTCCAAAAAAGCATAATTTTCGCCAGTAAATAGAGGTGGTCTATTTGTGGATGCACCTTCACCGAAGGTTTGAGAAACAAAAGCCATTTCAGGATCGAACAATCGATTATACAAAAAAGGTTAATTTATTTGTTGTTCAAATAGTTTTTGAAAACCAGCTCTAATGCCAATTGTTAGAATTGATGGACTTTGTTTCTCAACACCCAGGGGGGGGTGAATTGGTGTTTTATAAAAACTTGCACTTTTTAAATCTTTTTCGCAAATGATAGTGTTCTTGAAATCTATCTTGTGCCGTAAGCAATTGTGTGTGCAATGAAACATTATGCGTATGTATGACAATGAAAGTTGTAAACGAAAATGTAAAGAGATAGGGAGAAGAAAAGCAAACTCAATTTTTATACTGGTTCGGCCTCAATGCCTACATCCAGTCACTCTCCCAATCAACCTTAGATTGGAGAGTAATTGACTATAATGATCAGAGTGTTATAGCTAAGGCTTTACAGAGCAACTATATAGAACAACAAAACTCTCAATCAAATATAGAACAACAAAACCTGCCAACATAGAACAACCCCGTCCTTATTGCAGCAAACCCTTTGAGATATCCCCTCTCAAAGTCAAGAGTACACCACTATTCTTCCTGACGCCACGCGTACAGGGAAACAATAAATCCAAGATTGCAAGTCTTCTCTCCTGATAAATCAAGATGCACCTTCAGTTGTGCAGAAATGATCAGTCAATGCAGTCCAGTCAAATTGCTTCTCAAGAATGCTTCAAGATCTTCCAACTCTTCTCGTTCTTGATTCTTGGAGCTTTTGATTAATCTGTAAATCCTCTAAGATGAAATCAATCAGATATGAAAATGTAAGTATGATTAGTCATTATAGAAAATCAAACAATGCGTCAATATATAGTTTATATCAGTCCTGACGCAAAGCAATCAATTACTACATTAATGTAATCGGTTACATTAAACACATGTAACAAAATTACAGCAGTCAAAGCACATAATTGAATGTTCAATTAATGTAATCGATTCTCATTAAATGTTGGTCAAACACATTTAAAAGTATGACCGTTATAGCAGTTATGACAAGAATAAGTCACTTTTCAAATATAACAGACTTAATTGAATACACAAAGCATGTAATCGATTAAGCTTTAACACTTAGAAGTATTTTGAAAACTATTCTTTCCAAAAACTCATCACAACACATTTGAAAAAAATATGTGCAAACACACGAGTTTTAATCGATTCACGAACTAATGTAATCGATTCAAAACTATTTCTTTTGCCATAGTTCAAAACTCAAGCTATCTGATGACCTTAATTGATTATCACAACACTATAATAGATTAAGTCATGCATATATGCTTTTGTGCATGTGTTTTCATATCACAAAAACATACATTGTGCATACACAAATATAATCACTTCGCAAACACAATAGTATGCATAAATTAACATAGTATATCCAACAAATGTGACAAACATAGTATGTGCATTTTACACAGTAAGCATGTCATATTTAACATATAACACAATACAGAAACATTTTGTTGTGACATGACAACATTCATGTTTTTATTATCAATGTGTTGTCATCATAAAAAACCAACATCACAGGGATTGGGTTAAGATAACATAGTGCTCCCCTTATCAACATGATTTTTATCCTTAGAAATGGCAAAGTGTACAACCTCATCTTTTAGGGTCACCCTACTATTTTAAACTCTACTTTTGTCATCTTCTTGCTTTGAATAGAAACAATAATTATTTATATAGTAAGCGTTGTATGTGACCACATCTGTGTATGGCCCACATGCTAGCCATAATAGACTTTCATTAATATTTGGAGTCGTGTAAACCTTTTTCTTAAACCACGGTAAGAAAGTTTTGTTCTGTTCGTTAAGTGTCCATTTTTCACTCATCCGTGGGTGTGTAGTCTTTATTTCATGAATGTGTTATGAAATGTAAAGAATCACATCACATTGTTGTTTAAGATGTAAAAATGAGCTTAATGAAGTTCTTTTCTACTAACACTTTCAATATTCCCTCCTCAAACACCCTTACCTTCACATTTACCTTCATATTTAATCTTAGGAACTCTCACTAGTTCACAACTTGGCATATAACTTAACTAGAATTCAATGACTTCTTCTACAATATAGCACTTTATAATTGAAGCTTTTGGTCGATACTAATTCTTGACATATGCCTTTAAGATCTTCATGTGTCTCTCAATTGGTAAATCCACCTTAAGAAAACCGACCCACATTATCAAATTTCCCTCACTAGATGAACTATCAAATGAACCATAATATCATAAAATGAGGATGGAAAGTCCATCTCCAATTGGGACAATAGTCTGATGGCATCACTTTCTGAATCATCTAACACTAGAGGGTCATCAAATTTCTTGCAAATGGCATTAAAAAGCATACTCAAACGTGTGAGAAAACCTCTAAGAGAAGCAAATAATATGATTCGAAAAACTACTGGTAAAAGTTGTTGCATCAAGACATGACACTCGTGAAACTTTAAACCAACTACCTTCAAATCTTGCATAGAAACAAGGCTACTAATGTTTGGAGAGTACCTTGTGGAACATTCACACTACTTAAACACTTACAAAAACTTTTTTTTTCTTTTTTAGAAAGAGTATGACAAGCTAGAGGGTTGTAGATGCGTATTCTAATTGATTGCGGATGTAACTCAAAATAGATGTCCATGTTAGCTAAATCTTGTCCTACTTTTACTCTATCTTTGGTCTTTCCTTTTACGTTTAGTAAAGTAACAATGACATTATCACATACATTTTTTTCACCGTGCATCACCTCTAGACAATGTTGTACATCAAGTTTACCCCAATATGGAAGATTAAAGAATATTGATCGTTTCTTCCAAATGTTTTTCTCAGTGTTCTTTTGATGTTTTTCGAACACAACATCAATTTTCTTCACTTGGTTGTATACTTCTTCACGATTGCGAGGTCTCGACACAAAAACATCTTCAGGAATTCCATTAAATGTTTTTTTTCAATCTACAGTAAGAATGATTTCGATGAAGAAATTTTCGATGTCTTATATACAATTTTCTAACCATGCTTTAATTGAAGATAACCTGTGTTTTCTTCACAAATGGGACATGCAAAATGAATTTTAACACTATAACCACTTAAATTTCCATATGCTGAGAAATCATTAATGGTGCAACATTAATCGCAAACAAAAAGTTTCTTCAAAATATAAATCAAAGACCTCGACGCCTTCTTCCCACAACATTTTCAAATCATTGACTAAAGGTTTCAGGTACACATTAATGTCATTTTCAAGTTGTCTAGGATTCGATACCATAATCATATACATCATATATTTTCTTTTCATGCACAACAAAGGAGAAAAATTGTATATCATCAACAAAACTGGCCATGAACGATGTTTGCTACTTAAGTTCCCATAAGGATTCATACCATTTGTAGCAAGTGTAATTCTTAAGTTTCTTGGATTTACACCAAATTCTAAAAATGTTTCATCAATCTTTTTCCATTGTGGGGAATTAACTAAGTGTCGAAGAAGATTATCACACTTTCTTCCATCAACGTGCCAGTTAAGGTTCTCCGCATATTCTTTAATGGAAAACAATTTTTTGAACCTAGGTATTATAGAAAAGTACCACACCACCTTAGCAGGTGGACCATTATTGTCTTCATCACCATTATTTCCATTGAATTTCTTTTCAAACCGTGATAAACCAGATATTGGACACACCTTTAGTGAAGCATACTCGTCTCTCTACAAGACACAATCTTCGGGGTATGCATGTATTTATTAGTACTCCAAACCCATTAGACATAGACTTTTATAGGTCTCTTAATTACAGATAGGTAATATGTTATTTTTAGGAAGCATCTCCTTCAGCAACTCTAATAATTATGTGAAACTTTTGTCGGCCCATCCATTCCTTACTTTTAAACTAAACAATTTCAATGTTACCATTAGTCGTGTAAAGTTTGAACATCTTGGATACAACTCGTCCTCTGAATTATTCTTAAAAGAATCATATAAATGAGCTCTTCCAAAATTTTCTTTACCAACATCACGTACCATGTCCTCTAAATGATCATTCATCCATTCATCCACATAATTTGTTCCTCGTGACGTTGTAAGATTGTCTAGTACTTCTCCATGCCAAGTCTAAGTTGTATAACTTCTCATTATACAATAAATGAATAAATGATTACGTATTTTACCCAAGTCCTGATATATTTGATTAAGATAATGAACACAAGGACAAAAATATGTCTCATTCACAGAGTTTGCGTTTTCTTCAACATATTGCAAGAACTCAAAAACTCCCTTTTCATACTCTTCACTGATGCGAAGTTCATTCATCTAGCTCCGGTGTATCCTATGTTCGTAATAAACTCCATTAGTTCCAAATTTTTAACTTTCATAAAGTTAGGCCTCTATCCATTCAAAAAATAGTATTTTTCGCAATTGCTAACATGTATACAAAGAAGTCTAACATGATAAATTTAATAAAATTTTGGCAACATTTCGCATTGGTCTTTGGAATACATGAAATGAAAATGATGACAGATGACCACAATCAAATATGCATCCAGAAAACAATACAAAGTCATCTACACCAAAATTTTATCAAATTTATCCATAAACTCTCACGTACACATTATAACAAATTATGAAAAATAATTTTTCCAAACTGTCTAATCGAACAATTCGAGTTTTAATACAAATGATTAAGAGCTTAATCGTTTCTGTTAAATCTCAAACGAGAACTAAGTTTCACTCAATGCTTAGTTATCATTTCATACTACAAATATTTTAAAATTTTAACCAAAAATAAAATGCAAAAAATCAGTCTAAAAAGTGTGTATCATAAACACAATATTGAAGAAGATAAACTTAACCAATGACACATGCACCATAATATTTTTAAAATTTCACCAAAAATAAAATGCCAAAATCAGTCTAAAAGGTTTGCTTATCATAAACACCATAATGAAGAAGACAAACTTAACCAACAACATATGCCCAACGCACAATAGCAACACTAGAAATCACATTTCCAATAACCAAACAATACATTACAAGGTATGAAAACCAATAAACTAACTTTCTCGGAGCCTAAAATCGTTTTCGTCACTAGAAAGTAGAAAGGGGAGTCATTTTTTAGACAATGGAGAATGGCGGACTCGTCCCTGCCACCAATGGTTCGTCGCCGCCATTGTTGTAAATGGTGGTGCTCACTCACCATCGCTCATGGATGTGGTAGAGATTCAACGCGTTCAAGACCTCTATTAAGCACGAAAACACGAAATCAATCAGTGAAAACTAGATAAAAAGCCTAAAAAATGCAGCCCAATCACATACATTTAAGGTAATTTGACGAAAACTCACCTTTCTTCTTCCTCACAATCGTGAACGAAGATCTCTCTATGAAGGAAATGAAGGCGCAAACGAAAAAGAGAGTCTCGCATTCTGTTTTAGGTGTTGTAGCAGGGTATATGACGTCAGCTAGACTCGAATCCAGCTTCAAACACGCATAAGATGTCGGACATGTCAACGACAGACGTCTAAATTACCTTGACTATTCATCTTCTCGCTAAAATAAATGCATATTTCGAAAGATATAACATCTACTCTACACTTGGCCGACGTCAAATAGGCATAAGATGTCTGCTCACTAGCCCACTGAATTCCTATTACTGACAAAGGGTCATTCTAGTTCAGCTTTTGAATGCCCGGAGTAGAGCATATAGTGTATTCTGTTTAGAGGGTCAACGTCACAGAAGATGCGACACCAGAAATGCAATTAGTTGACATTAAATACCTCAATTTATTTATAAAACTACCACTGATCATTTTTTACGTTGACTCTTTTGAAAAGGGACATTATTCGTTTGTTGTTGAAGTTTGATTTTGCACTAGTGCATGCAATGCAATGACTTGAACTCATTTATTTTAGAATCTCCACTACAAAACACCATTGGTAACACAAAATCATGCAATTCCAGTTCAAAAAATAATAATTAAATAATCATTCTAAGAATTAACTTCCTTTACTTTATGGGTAAAACCTAGCTCCTCACCACTATTTCATAGATTCTGCAACAAAAATCCTAATTTCAGCTCACAAAAAGATCAATTTAATGATTTGAAGATCTGGTTGAACCATCAACTAAAAATGTCTTCATCAAAACAAATATAAATCACATGAAATTTCAAAGAAACACAAAACAAGAACAAGAAGGTGCATATTTTGTTCTTAAATATAGGAAAGAAGAGGGCTTAGTCTACTCTTGGTGTGGACGGTGTGATAGACTCTCCAATGCTTCCTCAGGGAAGGCCTCTAATCAAGAAGAAGAGGAAGAAGGGATGAAAGTTAGGAAAAAACTTGAGAAGAAGGGTTTGAGGTTTTGAGAGAAAGATAAAATTGAGAGTGAGGGTTCTGTTTGAAGTAAAAGAGGATTTTACATTTCTGGAATTCTACAATCTGTTTTTTAAAAAATAACACTCTCTTAACTTATTTTTTTTAAGGTTTAATGATTCAGTAGGTCCTATTTTTGGTTCAGAATCTCAATTAAGACCCTTACTTATTGGTTTTCTCAATTGGATCCTTGATTTTGAAAAATTGAAACAAAATGAGCCTTGTCATTAAATTTGACAAATGCCATTTAAGTGTTGTGTGTGTGGCATGTTGACAGTAGTGTTTTAAATGACGTGGCAAGTTGTAACTCTCTGACGTGGATTTTTGTTTTTTTAAAATTAAAGAAATTGAGAAATGCGCAAGGTCCAAACCCTCTTTCAGGCCCAAACCCTCTTTCAGGGTTCTCTTCAGAGATACACAAACCCTAAAGGGTTTCTTCCTTCCAACGAAAGGAAAAAGCATTTTCTCTTTCTTCTTCAACTGCACCAGACACGACAATCCAACCTTTGAACCTCAACCGTCACGCGACGACCCTCCTTATTCTTGGCAACTTCCTTGTTGATGTCTCCTAGGCGAGGAAACTCGCCGCAATGACCTCGCCACTGATGAAGCGAATGAACACATCCACCACATGCGAGGGATCAAACTTCGATGGCAAAGGACCGCTAGTCTCTTGGCTAGGTTCTCTTTTAACGGCGAAAGCCTTTGCTAGATCGGGATTTGGTTAGAGAATGAGTTAGAAAGCTACAAGGCCAGAAGATATGGCGCGTCATGGCCAAAAAGGAACCCTTGGCTGACAACGCCGGTGACAGTTGTTGACGATGGTTTTGGTCGACGCGAAGGGCTTGACGGAAATACGATGGCGCTCTCGAACTCGTGATTTAGGGCTTTCAGAGGTTGGGCTCGAGCTTCACAACTTGGATTGTTGTGTTTCAGTGGTTTAGGTGAAGGTGGTGATCTTCATGGCAACACGAACTGGGTTTCACGATTCTGGTGGGGAAAGGCGAGTTTGACAATGACTTTTTGGTTTTCTGAGTTTTCGCAGTTCTGGTTATGAAAGTGATGAAGATGGTGGCTGAATGATGTTAATAGTGACTGGTGCGCAAAAGGGTTGAGGAAGGAGGATAGTGGTTAGTGAAATCCCTAATTTTTATAAACAATTCAATTCAATTAACTTTTCTCAATTTTTTTAATTTTAAAAAAACAAAAATTCATCTCAGACTCAGCTAAAATTATCTAACAAATCTAACAATTTGACACATCATTTAAAAAACTAACATCAGCATCCACATTAACATAATTCTAACATATGTTTGTCCAATTATCGACAAAACTCTATTTGTTTTAATTTTTCAAAGATTATAACCCATTTGAGAAAATAAATAAACAGAAATCCTATTTGAGATCTGACCCAAAAATAATACCTACCGAGTCATTAAAATTTTTTTAAATAGACATTCATTTTATTTATAAAAGTAATTTTCATATTTCAAACCTTTATTCTTCCTTGCAACGGAATATAAGATATATGAAGAAAATTTCCATTTGTAAAGGAAAAAGGGTGGATCAGTAATTTTCTTACTAATGTAATTTGTTTTCTTAATGATCACATCATTATTTTGATGAAGATAAACACAATATTTATGTGAATGTTTTACTGCAATCATAGTTGTTTTAATGAAGAAATTAATGTTAGTGATGTATATATACACAATGATACAGTAAGCCTGTAATGATGGGTACTACACAATAATCCTACAATGGTTAAGGGATTCCAATTTTTAAAATTGACCCAAAACAATACAAATTTTAATGTTGTCTTAAATGTTTTGACTAAAAACATTTATCCAACAAATCGATTGAGATTTAATGTTACAGAACAGTTAAAAGCAAAATACATTTCAAGAGTGATACATTCTGGATCCATTTCAAAAAATTTCATGAATTTCTTGATTGGAGGAAAAAGAAATGAGTTGGTTAATGTAGAAAACAGACATGCAGTGAGAAAAAAAAATGTGAAATATGTTGAAAAAAGTACACCATAAACAAGTTATAAATGTCATAAAAACATTTTTAAAATGTTTTAAACTAAGCAACTAATCATATTGACAACTCTAAGAACAAGCACAATGGGCCACAAGCCCATTAGAAGAACATTCAGTACAAGAAAAAAAAAGTTTTTTATTTGATTTCTTTTTTGACATTTAGAAGCTAATATAATGTTCTAAGTTAAAATAAAAACACTACTTTGATTAAGTTGTTTGCCTTTGACTTTCAAAAATATAATATTTTATATCAAACAGATAAATTTTAATCATTTTGGATTTATGATTTTCATAGACCATGATTTCAAGTGTGAGGAGTTTCCTTTATGAAGGGTATGACACTTTTTACATGGTAAGAGCTGGTGCACAGAACAAAGATAATGAATATTCTGATAGCATGAGAACAATTGGAATTATATCCAGTGGAAGAAATCCCTTCAAGAATAAAGAATAGCGCAGAAAAGTCATAACATTCCAACTTGGATTTGAAGTTTCCATTCTTCTGGTCGGATCAAATTTATGCCAAACTTCATGAGATCCTATCCAAATCTTTGAAAAGTGAAGGGTGGAACAATTTGCAAACTAATATTATTGGATTTTAAGTAGGTACACTATAGAAAATTACACATACATTTACCATAGAAATTACAACACAACGATTGAGAAGACAAAAATTGTGAGATCAATTAGTTGAACACTGGCTACCATCTACCAAATACTATATATCCTAACAGCTACATTTTACAACTGATTACAGTAATACAAAGTGAGCAAAAATTTAGTCCAGGTTAATTCTAGCTGGAAGGCATACACCAGGAGCTTGCTCTTCCACAAAATTGGATTCACAGTTAACCAGTCTTACAACATATTGAGACACAGGATGATGGAATTTTTTCTGTGCTTCCACAAAGCATCTTCCAAGAACATGTTCAACCCAATTCTCCACTGCATTTTTTTTGTCTGATAACCAAGCAGCTGCAAGTATGTGTGTCATTACCTCATAATCAATTTCCAACCAAAGCTCTGATCCGAATGTCCTTTGAAATAGTAGGCCAATGCTTTTTAACACTTGCTCAGCAAGCTCATCAAAGTTGAATGGCTTAAACACCACTTTCTCATCAATTTGATCAAAGAAGTCACTTAACCAGGCGTCTGTGTTTTCTGTTATGGATTCACTTTCTTTGTCATTGTCATTGACACCCTCATCACTCTCCTCTACAGGCATGTTTAGATCCAGATAGGATCGAGATGACTCACTGTCCTGTCTCTGCATCTTGCTTGCTGTTCCCTTCTTGGAGTCACTAGTATCAGTCTGCTTTCTTTTGTTCAGAGATGATGATTTGGAAAAACCTTTCCTTGGTACAACCTTGACATTTGTGCTACCAATTGTTTTGGCATCCTCGGAAGCATGTCCTAGTAGTAATTGCATTTGACATCTTTTGGCTTCAAGGATTCTTTCCTCTGAAAACATCTTAGATTCATCTGAAACCAAAGAACTACTACCTTTAGTTGAGGCTACAAGAAAGATTGTGTTATTGATGCTAATTGCCCTTCCATGAGAATCTGGAAATTTGCCAGCTCTTACTGCCTGCAACAAACTAGTCTGCACCAGAAAATCAGCTTTATCTACGTTTTCAAGAAAGACAACGCAATGGGGTTTTTTACTCAACTCTCCAGCAATATAGTCCACAATTGTCTTCCTCCTGAGCACATCATAACAACGTGATTTTTGGCATTCAAAAACAGAGTTCAATGGGGAAAAGCTATCCTGGAAGCCCAGATCCACAGAGATTAGGCTTTCAGAGTTTCCAAAAATAGTCTCTGCAAGAACTGAAGCAATTTTTCTTTTGCCAAGTCTATCTGGTCCAAGGAAAGCCAACCATGTGTCTGCTCTACCTTGTGAACCTCTACTATTTCCTGAACCAAATTTACCAAGGGACAAAGTTTGACTGATAGCATGGATGGCTTCATCCTGCCAGCCAACCATTTCAGTAAGAACTCGATTAAGAGACTTGAAATCTGCTAAATCAAATTTCCCATCAAAATTTGAACCAGACCAAGAAGATCTAGGAATTTGGTGTGAAGTAGTTTCATTAATAGCATCACAATCAGTTGAAATAGAGTCTGACAATTGCCGAACATGCTTTCTCTGATCTTGTAGTTTTGGGGTATCTGGATTCTGAGATGTTGATGTATATAACGTTCCCAATCCTAAATCTGTGGTCACAGGTGTATTGGATAAAGATGATCTGTGGTCAAGCACACTCGAAGGGACAACCCTAGGGGTCTTGCCATCAATTTGCAGTGTCTCTGAGACTTTTGAATCACTAACAGTTACAGTATGAACACTGACTGTATCAGAAGGTAATGGAAAAGTAATATGCAACCCTTTGGGCATGTAAGACATTTGAGTAGTAGAATATGGGAATTCAGTGCGTGATGGATCTTTACTGCTGCTTTCCTTAATACCTGAACCAAACCGTAAAGTCTCAAGTATTGGAGCTTGGGGCCTTGTCTGAGAAATATCAAATTGAGGCAGTGAGCCTTTGTGATGAAGACGCTGACAAATATCATTCCATTTGTTTTGAAATCCCAACATCTTATCATTCAAACTTGTATTTTCTCCACTGGTCTGCACTGATAATGGAGCCCATTCTTAAATATATGCAGCCATAACTTGAAGCAATGAAATATTGCAAGTGATGCAAATCATTATTATTTACAGAAAGTGTATCCAATAGTTTTAATCAAGGTAGGGTATATAAGCACAAGAAAAGAAAACCTACAATGTAACTAATATAATTGACAGTATCATTTCTTTGATAAAATTTCCTAAAATAACTTTTGCAAATGTTATGAATTATATAACAAATGATAAGGGATATGAATAATACAATTTTCCATTTCACAATCAAAAGCAATGGACTCTGCAAAAGTAAGCTAAGAGGAAGAAAACAAACAGAGAAACATCGTTTTAAATTTCTTTTGTTGCATATAAGTCCTCATATTCTTTACCTGTTTTTGGTATTCAAATAGTATTTTTTCTTTACTCCTGCATAAGCAGTTTGGCATTATACTGGATACCTCTAAATTATTATACTGTGTATAAGTAGTACAGCAATTGCCCCACCATGTTGCGTGTAGGTTGTATATGCATGTGACCCCTCAGTATGCATTGGAGAAGAGAAATGCAATAATTAGCAATCATACAAACCTTTGCCACATCCAACCCTCTATGGTCGTCCACATTAACAATCTTTTGTAACCAAGGTGAGCTTGTTGAGTTACTAGACGAAGGACCTACCTTCAGAATATCAGCAACTTCTTGTTCACATTTTTCATTGCATTTGTCACAACGGGTAAAAGATCCATTTGTGGAGTTCAGGGGACTTCTGATTTCAGGTGTAGAAAAGAACCCACCAAATGGAACAAAGGACCCCATCAAGCTGTAAGTTTATCATGAGCAGGGAACTGTGAGATCCAATAGGCACAAAACAGTCAGAAGCTAAAGTGTGTGCAATCAAAGAGATTTCAAGGCATCATATATCTACATAAATCAAATACATTGTGCCCAATACTACATTCACAACAATACATACTCAACTTTCTATCTATCCATTTGTATCCCAAATTACATCTTTAGAGAGTTCAGTGAGGTAAACCATAGGTGAATGCACAACATGTTTCAAAAAATTCAACTGAACCAATCCCAGAACAACCAAAATCACAAAAAAAAAAAAAAGAAAAACATTTAATTCAGTTCACAAAGCACAACACGCAGGCCAGCCACACTCTTATTTACATTCCCACAATTTATATGCCCCGTGTCACAATTACAAACGTGCATTGTTTCTCACGATACTCAGAAATGCGTATATTATTTTTTACATGAATCAACGTGCAAGAACACGATCCCCAATTCCCCTTCAACCAAACACATGACAAGTGCAAGCAAAAGAACTAAAAAGACAGTAACCCATTTTGGATACTTTGCACGAAGTCCAAAGTTCAAACCTAGTTTCTGCCATTGTACTACAAAAAACAAACAGCATACTTTTTTTTTTCTTTTAAATAAAGAACAAACCTGGACTTAGAGTAGAGTCCTTCCATAGAAGGTGTGGCAGAAGTGACAGTGAGCAAATGAAGATCCCACTCGTTTTCCACATTAGGAAACAGACCCAAGAACTTCGAATAAGCGTGAGAGGTTTCCGCCACACCCAGCAACGAAACCTTCTCGCCACCAATCTTTGACAACCTCGTTAGCCCCGAAACAACAAACCTAACAGCATCAACATCCACATCCTCCCTTACAAAAACCTCAACCTCACCGAAACTAACAACCATAGAACCAGAACAGCCCTCGCATTGCTGCTCCAAGTCCTTCAACTTCACACCCACCACCTCTTCCCCACTCCCACCCCTTTTAACAAATTCCCCAATCTCCCTCTCCAAACAAACCACCCTCAACTCCGAACTCAAAACCGAACCCCCTCGACCCTTCTGAACCATCTCAACAAAACCTCTCAGAGCACTCTTTGCATAAACACCCATCAATAAAGGGTTTCGCTTGCTCTTTCTAGACAGCACCTCCGCGATCCTGCGAATATTTTCGTCGGGACGGTCCGGTTCGAGGTTGCAGAGAAAAACTGGAGGGGTCCGGGCGAACCGGTGCTGGACCGGAGGAAGCGGCGGTTGAAGCAGCGCGAGTTTGATGTCACAGCTTCGAAACCCTGCTTCCGCGAAAACCCGACTCACGATTGGATCATCGAGGATTGACAAAACGAAGTGCTTCAGCTCCACTTTCAGAAACGACGCCGTTCCCCCGTGCTGGCTCTGCTGGAACGCGTGGAAGCTCTCCGGCTGCCGCCGCTGGTTCGCCTGCGACCGCTTGATGGCCGCCATGAGCGAGTTCGACACCGGCGGCTCCTCCTCGCCGCCCCCGCCGCCACCCCCCTTCGACGACGGAAGCCTGTCCAGCGACACCCCCACGGAGAGCTCCAGCGCCCGGAACTGCAGCCGCGGCGAGTACCCGCCGGAGAACCTGGCGGCACCAGCGCCTGAGCGCGCGCGGCCGCAGGCCTCGCGCAGGGTGGAGGTTGGCATGGCGAGCAGAGCCGAGACGGCGTGGAGCGACGTCGTCTGCGCGTGGCAGCGGCGCCGCGCCACGGTGACCGCCTCGTCTAGCGCACGCGCCGCCTCGTCCGTCAAGCATTGCCTTGCTATGCTGACCGGCGTGGGCATCGCCGGCAAGCATATATATTATAAGAATAATAAATAGAAAGAAATGGAGTGAAGTAAGTAATAATATTATAATAAAGGAAGAGGAGATAAAAATGGAGTTTAGAAGAGGAAGAGATGATTGTTAGGATTGTGGAGTGTGAGAAGAAGAGGAAGAAGGTGATTGGAATGATAATTTAAGAGGATGATGATGATGATGATGATGATGATGGAGTTTTGTTTAGTTTATGTTATTGGTTGTGTTGTGTGGTGATATTATGTTGGAGTGGATTGTTTTGTTGGGTGGGACCCTGGTCTTTAGCCATTGATTCATTGATGAAATGAAGGAAGAAAGGAAGAAAGGAAAAGAAGGAACAGATGTTGGGCATAGATTCTCTTTCTCCACCTCTCTTTGGCCATAAGTGAAAGGTGTGCATAACTTCCTGTTTCCATTTACATGGACCATCTCCTCTTTTGGTTTTTCCTCTATTTTTTTCAATTTTAATTCTTGCCCAACCACTCATATCCAAAGCTATCTTTTTTTTTAAAGTCCACTTCTTCCCACTCCATTTACTACTTCAAGCTTCTCTGCTTCAATTCAAACCATATCCAACGCACTTCTAATTATACCATTTCAAAGAATGATTCTCTCTCCACCACTTTAAACACTTTATTTTCTCTCAATCTCTCCATTTTACCAATCAATTTTTTCAGTTTAGACCTAATACATACACATATAAACTATACATTTTTCTTTTCTTTTACGTCTTATTAATAATTTTTACCTACTTACTGTTAACCAATTTTCAAATTGTTTCACCAATTTGTCTCTAACAATTCTACAATTTATTTAGCGAGCTTTATTTCATTGTATTACAATGGATTTTGCTTTTCAATCAAATCTCAGTTTTGTTTAAGAAAAATACAGATCTTTGACAAAACATACTATGCTGCCGGCCAACAGATAAATACAAGAAGCCATGAGATAAGTATAAAAGTTACATGGACTCAACTTTATATTGGCTCAATGGATATTTTAGTTTGATTTCAAAAGAATAAGCATTTGTTTGGGGAAAAAAAAAGTAAAAACGAAAGATAAGATGTTAAGTGAAAGTTATTTAGATTAAGAGAAAAAACAAATTATGGAAAATTGAGTAATTTTCTTTATAAATTGTTTTATTGAAATGATGAAATGTTTTTTTTTTAATTTATATATTTAAAAATTTATTAGAATGCTTTTATGTTAAAATGAAATTAATTTTTTTTTTTGTATATTTATGTGAGTAAAAGTATTTTAAACTTAGTCGTATATTTATGTTGAAACAAATTTTATTTTATTTTAAAAATTTTAACTTTGAGAATATGATATTATAAGGAAAGTAGCTAAACTTAGATGTATATTGATAAATTAATCTTTTCACTCAATTCCGTAAACTTTAACTCCTTAGTCATGGATACATGCATCATTATCTACTACGGCAACAACAAGTAGGATTGTGCATCCACAACACACATATAAGATAACTAATAATAATAGATTGAGCACTTACAAAACACATCTATATACATATACAACTTATTTCAATCCCACACAAATATATAATTCAATCATAAGGTTTTTCTTTCACACTTCAAAGAAAGATTGAAATTACACATACTCTGACGATTATTATCATTTGATCCATAAAAAGTATTTTATAATATACATTCTTATAATAAAATCTCTTATGTTTGTCCTCGTGCTAAATATAAAGAAATTATTTTTCACAGAATAAACATATTGTAAGTAGTTTGCTTGAATTAATTCATTATGATTTATAGATCACACTCCTTCATCTTGTGAGACACAATATTACTTTGTTGACGATAATTCATGCACGATTTGGATTTGTTTATTATATAATAAAAGTAAAGTTATATTTATGTTTATGAACTTTGTTACCTTTGTCGAGAGCCAATATGATAAAAAAATAAAGAAAGTACAAAGTGACAATAAAATTGAGTTTAACTTTCTATGTGACTTTTCTTTGAAAAATGGGATTGTGTTTGAGACGTTTTGTATGAGTACTCCACAATAAAATGAGAGAGTAGAAAGAAAACAACAACTTATTATGAATGTGACACTTGCTTTCAAATTTCAAGGTCATTTACCAATGCAGTTTTGGGGTGAATGTGTGTCAATGACGTGTTATTTAATTGATCGCACACCATTTAGCATGCTTAATTATTTAACACCTTTTGAAAAATTATTTGGTGAACCAATTAATTTTGATAACATGATTTTTTTGGTTGTTTATGTTATGTGCACCATCAGCTTCATGATGGGGATAAATTTGCAAGTAGAAGTCAAAAATGTATATTTGTGAGGTATTCCTATGAAGGAAAGGGATAGAAATTGTATGAATCAGATTGCCATGAACACTATGTCTCTAGATATGTGAAATTTTATGAACTGAAATTTCCTTTTGATAGGTCACAAGACTCTTCAAAATAATTATGATTTTAAGTTAATATTGATGATATTGAACGAGAGAATTATGATGCAACGGGGTGCATTTGTGGCCTTGCAAGGAGAAGAGCAGCCACATCTTCAAAGGAGGTTGTGTGGAGACTGCCATGAAACCACTATGGTAGCTAACGAGGGAGTAAGTACAGTGGTGTAGATGGTGAGGTAGTGTTTCCACATGGAGTTGATGAGACAGATTATGTTATGATGGTGTAAGAAGAAAATATGGAAACAAAAATGGGAATAGGAATGAGAAACAATATTTCATCGACAATGTATAAGGATTTTGTCACTCATGTCATTAGAAAAGTAAAGTTCTCAAAATGTTCATCTGCTCAACAACATGACTCAAGTACCCCTTATCTTATTATTTTGTACATACTAAACGATAGAAAGCTCTCAAAAGTGAATAGGTTTACAAAAGAAACATCATCAGATGGAAGCATAGAGCGTTTAAAAGTGAGATATGTTATATTTGAACATCAACATACACTAGTACAAAAACAGCGTATAACGTCGAATATTTTTTGCCTTTCACGTCGAATTCGAGAACGACGTCATATCAGGAGACGTTAAATTGACGTCAAATTTTTTAAATTCGACGTTAATTTAATGTCGAATTTTGTCAATATACGACGTTAATTTAACGTCGAATTTTGTCAATATACGACGTTAATCAATTTTTTTATATTTTTTTAATTAATTGTGATCTTTTTTACAGCTCTACGAAACCTGAAAAGCAGAAAAAACAACAATTTTCAGTTTTTGGTATTTTATAAAGCATGAGCTATGAACAGTACTATAGGATCAATAAAAGAACAATAACAAACAACAAAGAAGTTCAATCAAACAATAACAACAAACAAGTTCAACCAAACAACAACAACAACAAACAAGTTCAACAAAAAAAATAACAAACAAGTTATCAACAAATAAGTTCTTCAAAACAAAAACGAAAACGAAAACTAACCTGGGTTCATCAGAATAAAGTGTTGCCTCCAGTGAGAGAGAAAACAGAATGCACCTATGAAGGACAAGAACACGAAAATAATCGGTGAAAACAAACGAAAATCATACCTAAAGTAGTTAATTAACACGCATTTGTATCAAATGAAAGAAAGATTACATGTGATGGTCGTCAAACTTCGTTCAAAAAAATTTTGAACAGAGAAAGGGGTCCTGCGCACTAAGATAAAGTGAATGAATTTTCAATCTCCCGCTCTATTTTTTTTAATTCACTAACCTTTTAACGTCTAACGTTGGGACATTCGACGTTTTATATTCTTTTACGTCGAATTACAATTTTAAACGACGTTTAATAATTGCATTTGTTTACAAAAATGCCACCGATCATTTTTAACGTTGGCTATTGAGTGGTTCGACGTTAAACGCGTGACGTTATACGCTGTTTTTGCACTAGTGAAAGAGATGGAATAAACTATGATGAAACATTTGCCCTAATGAAAAACATTGTGACTGTATGCACCTTCTTTGCACTAACAACAATTAAAAACGACAAGTTCACCAAATGAATGTACATAACGTATTTCTCCATGGTGATTTGTTTATGGAGGTGTACATGAAAGTTCCTCCAAGTTTTAAAAGTAATGACCCAAATTTAGTTTGGAGGTTGAAATAGTCATTGAACAACTTAAAAGAAGCTCCTCTTTGGTTTGCAAAGTTGGCTACTGTCATGAAACACTATTGCTTTATCCAATCATATTCAGAGTACTCATTATTTACATTGTATAGGGAAAAACACATCTCTATATGGTAGCTTGTGTGGATGACTTAATTATTGTACGCAACAATATTTCAACCATGACAAATTTTAAGGCTTACTTAGGTTTCTGCTTTTCATATGAAAGACTTGAGAATTTTAAAATATTTTTTTGAGGTTGTAGGTAGATCGTAATCTCAAGGGAATTTATCTTTGTCAATGAAAATATAAGATTGAAATTATTGAGGACATGAATTTATTAAGTGTTAAGCCTGCAAATATTCCAATGGAACAACACCATAAACTTGCATTGGTATTTGGTACACATCTTGAAGATCCTTAATATTGTCAAAAGGTTGATTGGAAGATTAATCTATTTGTCTATGACTAGACCTAATCTTGCTACACATTTTATCTCAGTTTATGTAGAAACCTCATAAAGAGCAATGGGAGACAACCTTAAGGGTTATCAAATATTTGAATAAACATCTAGACAAGGTATTCTACTATTGTCTTATAGTAAATTGGAACTACATAGATGGTATGATTTGGATTGAGCAAATTGTTCACTTACAAGACATTCATTAAATGACTAAGTGGTGCTTCTTGGTTCTTCTCTAGTATATTGGAAAACTAAAAAATAATCAATAGTCTCTCACTGTTCTAGAGAGACTAAATATCACTATATAGTGGCGTCTACATACGAGTTAAAATGGCTCAAACATATACTTGGTGATTCAAGTGTTATTAACTCTAAAGAGATGTGATTGTATTGTGATAATAAATCAGCATTACATATAACTCAAAATCCGTTTTTTAATGAAAGAATAAAACATATTAGAATTGATTATCACTATGTTCATAATGAAGCAATAAATGACATCATTTGTCTCTCATATATTCCTGCTATGGTACACTTAGCGGATATTTTTATAAAGGCCTTGAAAAAAAACAATTTGAGTCTTCTATTTATATTATAATTTAATAAGTAAAATGAGAATAATTTTCTTAATGTAAAACTTATTACACATAATTGATAAAATAACATCTTTAAATCTTAACAAGTTTAAACTAACAATTAATATCACAATGTTCCAAAGTTTAGATAACATTAATCTAACTCAAAAGGACTATTCCAAACTAAAAAAAAAATCATGTAACCAAACTAGAACTCAAGCAAGTGCACATATGAAATCATTCAACCTACTTATACCATTCAAATTCAAGTATCTATCATAATATATGTATACCTAATTATAATCACTTCAATATACTATTTGATCAACAACAATTTCAAAACTAAAAGTTAAATATTACAATCATCCAATTTCTACTAAACTTTGCATCAATTCTTAGTCTCAAATAATATTCAGTCTAAAAATTTCAAACACAAATCAATATTTAAATAAGTTTAATTAAATCAAAGTCATTAACCCCTTACCTCTTATCATGTTTCCAATAGAAAGACTAAAAAGTCAAACAAAGCTAGAAAGGTCCTAACTTCTCCATGAGATCTTGATTCCCAAATAGAACATATACTATAATTCCATACTAATAAAACTTAATTTATACATGCAAGTCATAGAAAAATACAAGGAACTAAAAATTTGATAAGAAAAAAGCTTAGTCAAGAATATAATTTAATTAATTTAAATTATTCGATTCTTTACTTTCTTCAGCTTCTAATAGGAAAAATAATACGAAATTATTAGAATTTTAAAGAGAGGATAAAGAAAATTTAGCGTAAGAAGTAAAAGGGATGATCAGATTTTGATATTATCTAAGTGCCACCTGGCTTTTTCTTGCCTGGAAACAAACAAAGGTTAAAAAACAAAAACTAATATTAAATATTTAAAAAAATGTTTTGTTTTGTTAAGATGTTAACATTTAATATATCAATTTTAACACATTACATGTTTTAATAAAATAATATTATTTTTAACCTTTTACAAATTATTGTTGTTATTCTTAAAAGTGAGTTGATGCAATATAAATTCCTTGAGGTCGTGGATTAAATTAAACTTGATAATTCAACCTATTGTATAAACCCGTCATAATATCAAACCTATTTTTTTTTTTCAATTTTTATTTATAAATAGAAAGGAAGCATACAATATATATAGTATTTCAAAATATAATTTAAATATCCTTAAAAAAACAATAAATACAATTATTTACAAAAGATAAGTCAAATTAAAATTTTTATTTTTGTTTAGATGTTATCACACATGTATTTATATTTCTTGTGTACTTAGAAGAACACTTAATACATTTCTCACCTTATCTTACGTTACTTGATTATCAGCAAGAATATCTATTATAACATAAATCTTAATATTTAATACACAAAATTCACATATATGACCACAAATTTAGACAATTCTTATCGGTCTTAACAATAATTTTCGTATAGCATACACAAGCTAAACTAAATTATAAATTAAATATATAAACTAATATTCATTTTATATTTATATTAAATATCTAAATATAAACCATTAAAGAAAAAGAAATTAAAAAATATTAGCTTGAGTCAAAATAGACTCGCTTAAGTGAACATTTTTTGTTTGAGTGATTTTTTTTATTTGATTGAAGATCCAAGAATTGAGTTGTGGTTTTATGTTTGTTGAGAAAAAAATCTTTACTTAAGTGAAAAATTATGATTGAGATAAGTTCTGAAGCTATGTTCTACTTTGACTTGAGCGAAAATCTCTCACCCGAGGAAAATTATTAGAAAAATTAATTTCAATGGCAAAATTAATTAGTTTAAAAAAATATTTTAATAATATAATTCTAAACAACTAAAATGATTAATACAAATTATATTTTGTTCAAACCTCATACTTCACTCATTTCAATTCGGTCATGGTCATTTAAATTCATACTATAAATGTTTTTATTCACATCAAATTTATAAAATGACATATTAAATCCTTATTATAAAATATGTATTTTATAAATAGCTCTACATATTAAATCCTTTTTATACTAAATTACATACACGTCTAGGTCATATATGCTAATATCATACATACATACATATATATATATATATATAATTAACTTTCACTAGTACAAAAAGGCTTTAAACGTCTGTTATTATGAGTTTTTAACGTCACATCTCTACCTGACGTTTTTGTGGATGACGTTAATGGGACGTCGGATTGTATAGGTCCGACGTCTAAGGGCACTAGAAAGACATCAGACATGGCACTAACCAACGTCTAAGGGCACAATAGACGTTGGATATGGCTTTAACCGACGTCTATTGAGTTTTCGTTGTGTTTTAATGCAGTTTTGCTCGTGTCTTTGGGTAGCGTAATAACACTTCCTCCCTTTGCTAGCTTCTTTGTAAGAAAAAATTGCGTTTTTTTGATCTCTTATGGCATTCCAACCCAAAACCGAACCTGGGTCGTTGTTCCAACTGTCAAAGAAAAAGAATACGATGACATGAAAACTAGGCAAGGACCCAGGTTCAACTTTAGGTTGAAATGCCATAAGAGATCCAAAAGACATAAGCTTTTCTTACGAGGAAGCTAGCAAAGGGAGAAGGTGCACTACGTTAGCCAAAGACATGAGAAAAACTACACCAAAACACTACGAAAACTCATTTTAATCGGTTCAAACGAAAGATAATACATCAAAGATTACTTTAATTGGAAAAAGTAAGTTTAAAAGGTTCAAAAGAGATCGAACGCACCTGGACATGCAATGCTGCGGAGAGAAAAGACGAAGGAAGACGATGAAGTGTGCGTAACTACTGGTTCTCAATGTCTTATTTAACAGGAACTAAGACGTCGGTGGCCCCAGCGCTCGACGTCTATTCTCGAATATACGTCAGGGACCTCACTAATGTGACGTCCATTCAATTTAAAAATTAATATTCGTGGTATATATAGATGTCGGGTGAAGGCGGAGCCAACGTCTATAACCGCATATAGACATCTAGATGGCGGAAAGAAATGACTTTTCACCTACCTGTCTAACATGTAAACTTCGGTTAGGAGGGACACTAACGTCTATAATATTATAGACGTCGGTACCCCTCCGAACCAACGTCTAAATGGCGGAAAGAAATGACTTTTCACCTACCTGTCAGACATATAGACGTCAGTTAGTAGGGGCCCCGACGTCTATAATATTATAGACGTCAAGGCCCCTACAAACCGATGTCTATATGTCCAACTAATTTACAAAAATGTCATCGGTCAATAATTTACGTTAGATATTTTCTAGTCTGACGTCTATGGAGTGACGTTAAAGCACAATTTTGCACTAGTGTTCTCTCATTTCAAAGAATGATCCAACTTAAAATCTAGAAACTTAAAATCTTAGTATATATTTATCCAAGAAATCACTATTCTTAATTAAACCTATTAAGATTAATCACAAAATTATAAGAAATAAAAGAACAAGTAGTGTTTTAGAGTAAATAGGGATTTAACCTATTTAAACATCTGATTGGATTAGAAGCAGGAATTTAGAGATAAATTTGAAAAAGAAAATGAACAAAACAGAAGAGAGCGATTTTGAAAAGAATGAGACCGTCTTTCATAACTTGCTTTCCTAATTTACTCTTACTAATATTATACAACCATAAATAATATATATATATATATATATATATATATATTAAATATAAAAGATATTAACACACCAATACCCTATTTCTGTAATGAAAAATAAGGTTTGCGAGAAATATGACGATATTATTTTTTATCATAAAATTATTTTATTATAAAATCTCTCAAAAGGAAAATTATAACTGGACATCTCACTTTTATAGTATAAAACTATTACAACTAAACATTACATATTTAATAATAGAACCACTATAGATGAAAACAAATCTACCAAAAGATAAGAGATCTAGCTTTGTAGAACTATCTAACAATTCATATGTTTCACCTTTACTACTAGCTGGAGCAACTAAAAAGAACGTCTCTCTAAACTCACACCATTATGTGATTATCGCAAAAGGGAAAACAACACATAGACAGACAATACAAAAGCAAGGGTAAACTAGTGGTAAAACAGTTCATCTTAATAAAATAAAATTCCATCATATATTGTATTACACACATAATAAAACATCCATCTTAATCATATCACAGACTTAGATTTGACACATCCGGATATAGTATGAATGTCGAACTATGGCGATTTATGCACTTGTAGTGGTAATATAGTTGGCCCACCCAAAGCTACCATACAAGGTTAGTCCGTAAATTCCTTTGACCAAGGTAAAGACCCTGGACTAGACCTCTTGCTACTCTCCACGACATAACCATCCACCTCTACTTGAGTTGAGGTTATTGAGAACGTCAGGATAAACCCAAGTATAAAGCTCCATACATTCATACAACAACAATACAATATAAAACTCTAATTGATGGTTTATCATATTTAGAATTATAGTAAAGTACTCCTTTGATCATTAGACTCAAAACTAGGTGCACTCAATCATTTGACAACTCTAAAAGACCTAAACTCTAAACAACACCTTCTAACTCGAATTTCTGTAAACTAAGAGTCCTAACAAGTCATAAATGACTCTATGACAGACCCCAAATCATCCTCTATATCCTAAAACTCCTAATTTGGAATCTCATTATTCCAAACCCCTAAAATTAACTCTAAACCAAACTAAACTCTAACCATCAACTACCAAACATTCTTGCATCAGATTTATACCTTTCTCAAGGTTCAAATCAGTTTTAAAATACTCAAAGACAGACATTAAAACTCAATTACATATCAGATTCACTTCCTTTAGATTTTTGCCTACCAAAACTTCTAAAATACGTTTGAAACAACAATATAAATACAATATAATAACTATCATTTTTATTCTACACCACATAGTAACTAACTCTCGTACCAAATAAGTTACTAAAGACCAAATATTGTCATACTATATAAATTCTCAGTTTAGACCAAAACTTCAATAATTCACCTCTCAAACCTCCATTTTGACCTCAAACCTAATGTGTTTGATAACTCATCACTCTTTACCCTTGCAACCAACTATAAATAACATTACAACTTCATTTCACACCATACCAAGCATTCAAGCATCATAATATCAAAAGTCATCATATAAATACAAAAAAGTACTAGAACAATTATAACGATTCCATATAAATCATTTTTATAGTTCATGTAGATACTAAAATTTACACAACAAACATAATCTAAAGAAAAGTCTAGCTTCCCTTACATTATAAGATCAACAGAGCTCTAAAACACCGACCCCTTACTTAGAGTTCAAGGAACTCTAGAAACGCTTATAAAATGCCGAATTGAAAACGAAATGAGTCCTTGAGACCTCATATTATAAGAGAATTAGGAAGAGAAACACTAAGACGCATGCGAAGATGAATTGTTTCACGTGATTTTAAATTAGGAACGAAAGAGAAAAATGAGTTGAAACTTACTTGCTTTATATTAGAAGTTGATCGGATAGACATGGAGATTACTCAGTTGTGATCTCATAGGAACTTCCTGATCGTCAAACAGATGATCGGGATGCAAGAACTCTTAGAGAGAAGACAAAGAACTTTAGAAAAGTGGTTTCTAGAGAGATGATACACTTTAAAATAATGAAACTTGTTTATAACAAAACTATTTGTAATAAAATCATTTAATATTAAAATAACCGAGTCTCACTATTTTTAGACTACCACCACTTCTAAAATACCATTTTCTGGGATTTTATAATAACAAATCTCTTTAAGATTTGTGATATATGAATTTTCTAAATATAATTTTTTATAATGTATTATAGCCATTAGTAAATCCCCTTATAGATTTTGAAATGTTAGTGGTTCTCAGACTTTTTAAATAAATTTTCAAAAGTTTAATTTATCAAACTATTAATCGAAGGTAAAAAAACATGTTATTTGTTTTAGAAAAATGATTATTTGGCACTTAATTTTTTTACATTCATTTGACACTACCATTCCCTACTTTTTACTCTCTTCTTTCTTGAAAGAAATACAAAACTCTACACTTTTATGACTATTTTACCCTTATACTCTATGTCAAATGAATGTAAAAGTGTGTCTTGGTACTGTTATTCTTTGTTTTAATACATAGGATCGCGGTCAACGGTCCAATGTCAAGTGAGTTATTTAGGATCTAAAAGTTGTCTTGAAATCCAAGTTCGTCCAAATTGTTTGAAGGATACTTGCAGAAGACACTTTGATGTCAAAGCCAGTCTAACGTTTGATAGTTCAAAAATTAATGATGCAATAAATCCAGACCTACCTCCTTACCTCAAACCTATAATTATAGATTCCGGAGTGAATTTTTTATTAACAAAAATCTAATTACGATTCAATTATAGATAATCACATATGGTTAATTGTCCTGATCACTAATCAATCGATTCAAATTCTTGACCGTCCTGTCTTATTGATGGCTTACTCAAAAGTCATGGTAAAAGCTGATTGTCCGATCCATAACTAACTGAGTAATCATACGGTATATTATTTAAATGGATCTATTTATTAATTTTTAAATAAGTAATCAATATAGAAATTTAGATAAATAACTAAAAATTCTATAAACCTATATAATTTTTTTTTAATTTAATTTATTAAACTCTAGAAAAATAAAAAGATATCAATAAGACAATACATATACTTTGAAGTAAAAAAATATTTTATTAATGTTATCTCCATATTAATTATTATGGATCTTTTCATTTATGAGATTTAATATATTTTTTAACAACCTTTTATACTTACAAAACTTGAATTCTTGAAATTATGTTTAAGGATATAAATTTAATTTTACTCAAATCAATTCTTATATAATTTATAAATATTTTAAAATTATTAACAAGACCGAAGAAATATTTTACTCTTTTTAGATAATTTTAAAATAATAATAAATATATAATTTAAAATTTATTTATCTTTTAGTACAATGGACCAGATCCCTGTGATTTGTTTAATACATATCCTTACGATTACTTAAGTTACGGTTGAACTTTAATATTATATTTAAAAATAGTTCAATTATATTTTTTTCCTAAAATTAATTCAATTTTCAGTCTTTCGAATTAAACTTCGCGGTGTAAAAATTATAATCTAAACAATAATTTTGTGAGGATGCTAAATTACGTCAGTATTTTTTATTTTTTTACTTCTAAAACAAACCTTTTCCTAAATCAATATATTTAAAATAAAAATGTATTTTTTAATTTAAAATATTATTAAAAATTATATTTAATAAATATTTTAAAAATATACACTCAATTATTATTATTTTCAAAACTTCATTTCTTCCTGTAATATTAATTATAAAATATGTGAAAGGAGAAATCTCCCACAAGGATCATTTCCAAACTTACATTAATTTTTATTATTATGTTGAAATAACGAATGTATAAAAAACACATATTTTTCTAGAAAACTTATTTTATAAAGAATGAAAAATATAATAACAACTTAGAAAGATAAGTAAACGAAAGTAGCTAAGAGTGTTTGTCTTTCATACTTTCACTATGGCTATGGTTGAGTTATGTCATAACCACTCAACCAAAACATGCCAAAATAAGGTCTGTGTCAAGCTTTTGAGTCTACAGGGACCTTTTGTCCTTATTTACCCCTTTTTAATTTTTTAATTATAAGTTAAACATTAATATTTTAATATATAAATTTCCTTTTTAAAAATTTATGCATCATTGAATTATAAGAAAGAAAATGGGAAAATAGAAAAAGAGACTAAAAAAGAAAAGTAACAGAAAAAAAAATTATCTAAACAAGATAAAAGAAATAGTAAAAAATGAGTGGATATAGCATATAAAAAAACAGAATAAAATCTATAAAGAAAGACATACATGAATCTAAACCTACATAATGGTAGTTTATCCTTCAGCATTAATGAATACTTTAATTGTTGTGGGTAATAATTTTTGGAATTCTTTTAGTCCTAGTCAACAAATAATTATATGAATACTAAAGCAACTAGTTCAACTTTCACAAGAATTTCTCCTTTTTTCAGAAAAAGAAGTGATTGAAGGTTGTCTAGTGAGGTGAGTTGGAAGTTGTCTAACCACAATTGAAAAAGGAAAAGTGATAGAAGATTTGGTTTCAAGAGTTGAGGAATGAAGAAATATATATATATATATATATATATATATATATATATATATATATATATATATATATATATTATTGTGCATATATAAAAGACAATGTTTAATGGAGAAATTGATATTTATAGCTGTTCATGTCTTGTCAATGCTGTGTGTGATGGGAATCATCATTATCGTATTGCATAGTGGGAGGCATTTCTTTGACCAACAAAAATGTCGTTTAAGGAACTTTTCAGATTTTCTAAATTATTATATCTACAGTTTTTTTCGTTAACTTTTTTCTTTTTTCCGTTCGTATACCACTAAACCTTATTTTCCCTACTGATGAACGTGAGATATGAAAGGGACGAATTGCAAGTTGCGTTTTTTTTCATTTATCAATCACTTTAATGGTTACGTGTTTGAAAAATTTATACTTGTAATCAATTACTGTGAAAATTAATGAAATTATTATGTAGTGATTTATGATAAGAAAAACTTTTTGATTTTATTAAAGCGTATTTCAGAGTTGAAGACTGCATTGTTTGTAGGAAATCCATTAAAAAGTTGGTGAATTGTTAGTCAAAACAATGGACCGAACCAGATGAGATTTCTAGAAAAAACTATGCTTGGTTTCATCATGTTTTACACCTAATGACAAGCTCTTAATTAATAGGGTTATTGGACAGTTTTGTAATTGATGAGTTTGAGGTAAGTAATGGTGAAAATCAATCCGTAGGACTCTTAATTTTGAAAAACATGTTTATGGGTTGAATGGTCGGTTCTCAAAGTTCAATTCCTATTTTTATTCATCCATCATATATATTTGTCAAAAATTAGTTTGATTATGAAAATAAGAATAATAAATACATAACTAATAAGTAATATTTTATCTTATCTTAAATTTTTATTTATATTTTTTTTAATGAGTTTTTCATTATAACCGATCTAATTATGATCAAAACTTTCATAACTTTCTTTAAACAATTAATTATAATAGATTTTTATTTTGATTGTAAAACAAAAATTGATCAGTTCTTTAATTTTTCACAGAATCTTGATGAAATCTTCAAATGTACGATTTCTTGATTCTTGAAAGGAGTAAGACGCTCCTCTAATAAATCTCAACAAACAATGATAGATATGAAAGTTATGAACCACTAAAGTTTTTGAAAACAAAAATGCATCTATTTATAGAAATATCAGTACAGACACATTTTAATCGATTAGCTAACTAATGTAATCAGTTAAGCAATTCTTTCTGTTATACAAGATTTACGTTTCAACATTTAACATATTAAGTTGAGCACATAATCGATTAAGCAACTAATGCAAGTCATAACATTTAAAAATATGACCGTTATGACAGTTATAACTTAATAAGAAACAAGTTTTTAATCAACACACATTTTAATCGGATAGAGAAATAACATAATCGGTTAAGTATCATACCTAAGCAAATTATGAAAGCTTTTTCATTCAAAACATATCACTGCACTCAATAAACATATGCAGGCATAACCACGAGTTTTAATCGATTATACCCATAATCTAATCGATTAAGACTTGTTGTTTTGCCATAGTTTAGCATATACTGATATTCGATGAATCTAGCAAATTATATAATCAGTGTAAACGTTTTATTCAATCAAATATGTAATGTGCAAAGTGTTTCAATCATAAATTCATTTTTACACAATGAATATACACCACAGATAGTTCAATGCATGAATATAATCAAGCAACATTTTTCCAATTGGATGTGCAAGAAACTTATAAAACATTTTAATTGTCATCATAAAAAACAAAATTTGACATATGGGTTCAGCTACATGGCTCCCCCTATCAACAGGCCTGATGTAAACTCTGTTATGAATATAGCATGCAATGTTAATTGCTTCTGCCCAGAAGTGTTTAAGGGTGTTAAAAGCATTTAACATGGTTTTAGCCATTTTTTGCAAAGATCTATTTTCCTATCAATGACTCCATTTTTTTTCTGGACTTCTTGAAGTTGAGAAATTGTGTTTGATGCCAGAGTTTTTGCAAAAGTTTTCAAAAAACTCATTTTCAAATTCACCTCCATGATCACTTCGAATAGACATAATTTTCAAATTCTTTTTAGTTATACCCTTTTACAAAATTTGCAAAAAGCATTGAAGCCTCATCCTTATAAGTTATAAACAGAACCCAAGTCCACCTAGAAAAATCATCTGCAACTACTAGTCCATAGTGTTTACCACTCATAGACTCAACTCTTGTAGGTCCAAAAAATCTATATGAAGCAGCTTAAGAGGTCGTTTGGTCGAAATCATATTTTTACTTTTGAAAGATTCTTTGACCTATTTACCCTTTATGCAAGCACTACAAAAGACTGTATCGTTGAATTATACATCTGGCATTCCTCTTACGAGATCATGGTGTTGTAAGTTTAAGATTAATCTCATGCTTGCATGTCCACAATTATTATGCCATGTCATTACCTCATCTTTCATAGATACCAGATATGAGACACTTTGAGACTGCAGTTTATCCATATTTATTTTATACAAGTTATCATGTCTATTAGCTGTAAATGGCATTCCTCTTACGAGATAACGATGTTGCAAGTTTGAGATTAATCTCATGCTTGCATGTCCACAATTATTATGCCATGTCACTACCTCATCTTTCATAGATACCAGACATGAGACACTTTGAGACTGTAGTTTATCCAGATTTATTTTATACAAGTTATCATGTTTATTAGCTTTAAATACTAAAGAGTTATTAGTAACTAATACTCTACATTGGCATTTTTCAAAAACAACATTATATTCGTTGTCACACAATTGACTTATGCTAAGCAAATTATGTTTAAGGTCATCTACTAACAGAACATTATCAATGGAAGGGGAAATATTTGTACCTATCTTTCCAATTCCTATGATTTTTCCTTTTTGGTTTCCTCCATATGTGACTGAACCTCTTTTCTTGTCCCTTAGGTTTAGAAACATACATTTTTCTCCTGTCATGTGACGTGACCAGCCACTGTCATGACGAGACTTTCTTTTCGGTCATCAAAAATATCCTCAAGAGAAATTATTTGACTCTTAGGTATCCATAACCAATTGGTTCCTGTCTTGTTAAACACATGCATTTTCTTCTTTTCAGAAGTCGATTCATCATCACTTAACCTAGTGAAACTACTATGGTTAGTTTTATATACATGTTTTGTATTGGGTTTTATGTAACCTAGACCTTGTTTGTTAGATGGATACCTACTTTCTCTTAATAGACTATCTAACTTATCATTTCCCTCAAGAGTTCTACTGAGAATTTTTTTGAGGGTATCATTTTTATGCCTAAGGGATTCTATGATTTTAACATTTTTGGCCACTGTTGTATTATCTACAAGTTTCCTACTTTGTAACCTAGTTTCTTCTTTCTCATGTTTTGTGACACTCAATTGTGACCTAAGATTACTAACCTTTTGTTGAAGTGTCTTAACATTATCCCTAGATGCATTTACTCTATCTTTTTGGTTATTTTTCTATGAGAGGAGTTACATACGTTGATCACACAAATTTTTATATGTATAGGAAAATTTAGATGAATACGATAACAATTCAAAATATGAATTTCTTACTGAGTGTAGATCTGAAAATTTTACCTCATTATCAGAGTCGTCTGATGCACTCTCAGCATTTCCTGCTACCAAGCATACTTTAGCATCCTCGTCCTCGTTAGATGTGTTCAGGTCTTCCCAAGTGCTCATCAACATCTTTTTCTTCTCGTATCTAGGCCTGAATGACCTTTTCTTCATCTTTTCAAGCTCGAGACATTCTGATATGAAATGTCCATATTTGTTGCACTCGTAATAGACAATTGTATCTTTGGTCGTCTATCTCTTGTATTGTTCTTGGAACCAGATCCAAGGCGCCTGACTTTGAACATTGTGCCTTTTATTTTCCTCCATAATGTTTGGAGCTTCCTAGTGATGAATGAAAGCTCTTCTTCGTCGTTCTCGTCCATGGAGTCATGTTCGTCATTTGAATCCTCGGAGGATTCATCTATTGTGAGAGCTTTGATGGGTATCTTCTTGACAACTTTGAGCGTGATGTTTTTATCCTTCTTGATAGAGCCATCTTGAAGAAGCTCGAGGTCATGAACCTTTAGTATCCCTACCAGCTCTTCTAGACTCATTCCTTCTAGATTCTTTGACGTACGTAGAACTATGACCTGAGGCCTCCATTGCTTGGGAAGACTTCATAAGATTTTGTCAATATGATCTAAGTTGTCATATGACTTTACGATGGATTTCATGTCATTGAGGATTGTTTGGAATCTATTAAACATGCTCTGAATGTTTCATTTTCAAGCATGGAAAACAATTCATACTGTCTTGTCAGCAAGGTCAACTTATTCCTTTTGACTTCGCTTGATCCTTCATACGTGATGACCAAGGTGTCCCACATTTCTTCAGCTCCTTGGTAATCGTGAACCTTCTTGTATTCTTCTTTAGAGAGAGCACACATCAAAGAGTTGCGAGCTTTAGAGTTTAATAGGTAGCGATGTTTCTGCTCGTCAGTCCATTTGCTTTTTGAGATTGACTCTTCGTCTTCATCTACATGAATGTAGTTGTCGTTCTCCACAACGTCCCACATGTCGATGTGACATGATTCAAAGAATACGATCATTCTTTGCTTCCAATAGTTGAACTTCTCACCCTTGAAGAGGATTGGACAATTGAGTATTAGCACCACTCTTGGTACTCAACAAACACACCGAGATTTTCTTTGAGTATTAACACCACTCCTAGTACTCAACAACCCCACCGAGATTTCCTTTGAGTATTAGCACCACTCCTAGTACTCAGTAACCTGAGCCGAGATTTCCTTTGAGTATTTGAACCACTCCTAGTACTCAGCAACCTTGCAAAGATTTGTCAACTCAAACAGAGCTTAGTTGTAAGTATTTTAATTCTCTTCACAATTACAATCAATGATTGCTTACAAGTAGTTCAGACTATATCTCTCGTAGAAGGATTTGATTACAATACAAAGCAGTCTAAACACTTGAAGGTGTTTCTCTTTTCTCTCTTACAAAAGTAAGCTGATGATAATGAAGCTCGAGAATATCTCTTTCTCCTTTTCTTTTCTCTTTTCTTCAGCTCAAATGTATTCTTTTTCTTGAGGTCTTTCTCTTCTTTTTTTTCAGGATGAATATATCGTTGTAAGCTTTGTTTTTCTATCCTCTTAAGTTATCCTCTTTATTTTCTTCTTGAGAGATCTTCTATTTATAGGCTTCATGGATATTTGTTCGTTAGACTAAGCTTGTAGCCTTGATACTTATGCTTTCTCTTTCTTCTTTGCACATCAGCCGTTGGGTAAGTCAACTTATCAAAGCAAACATGTTTTTTCAGTCCTTTGCTTGAAGTGAGGAACATTCTGTGGATATCTCCTTTGTTATGTGTAAGATTAGAGTAAACTGTGCATGTAGAAGATGCATCTTTGCTTATCACTTTTATTGTTTTTGAACGTTGATAATTTAATGTCATTTAGTGCTTGCTTAGAACAACAAAGTGTTTTTTTTTTATTTTCTACCGTTAGGTAGTATTTTACAATTAAGTTCTTTTCTCTAAGGATACCAAGCATAGATATATACTTCATCATAAGATGAGGAACTTTTTAGACATATAGCGTTTAACTTGCTTAAGCTTTCTTTCATATTTTAATAATTATGTCTTTTAATATATTTTGTCAGAGACATTGTCTTGACCTATTTTGTTTTGGACAGAAGTTGAATACATATTCCAAGTATTATAAGCATTGAGCGTTTAACTCAATCTCTCTTAGACGCTTTAGGCACAATAGTGTTTAGCCATGCGTCTTGGTGTTTTAACCTAGATGTTTTTCAACTTCCTGAGACCTAAGTGGTTACCTAAGTTTTTCTATGTTTAGGGATTCTAGTTATAGGTTGTGTATGTTTGAGGTTTAGGCTCTAAGTCTTATGTTTTCACCCTAAGTTATTTTCTTTATTATCTCGTTTTAATATTATTTGATTAAATTTCAAAACACGAGAGCTTTTGGGCACATAGACAATTTTGTCTTTAACACAATGCAAAAATTTTAATGATACCTAGGTAAATTAGATTGGCTAATTGAGTATTTTTTTAGCTAATTTACTTCTCTATTGCATCAAATAGGTATAGTTTAATTCTAATTAAGATTAAGAAGCATCAATTAACTAATTTGATACATCATGAAGCAAATTCTTTCACCACAAAATCAATTCAACATTAATTCAATATTTCACAAACCAACCAAAAGAGATTTAGACCATTTTAATCAATATTACAGATCAATTGATCACACCAATTCCTCAATACATACAAATTATTTCATTCAATTCAAATCATAATCATGCATAGAAAATTGATTAGTTTTCCTAACCTGGATTATGAGTTACCAAGACAAAAAGAATTCATTACCTCTAAGGACATTTACTCACAAAGGAAGTAATATTTTGCACATAGACAACTTAAATCAACGATCTGACCATACTAACAATCCCTAATCAAATAAATATTAATCTTGATCCATTAAAATTCACATGGAAGCCTAAAATAATCCACATGCAAAATAAAAATCTTAAAAGACCAAAAAGAAGAGAAAAAGATAAACTTGCTTTGTTTAAAAATCGGTTGGATAAGATTATAGCCCTCGATTTCAAGAGTCATATTGTGTTCTCAATCTTCAAACAACCGAGTACATTCGTCAAAATCGTAGAAACAAAGCCAAAGGAAGAAAATGAATAATTTTTTACAGATGATGATCTTTATAACATAAAAATTGGTTAATTGGTGATTTTATTTATAAGCTCAATTTTTATTAATAAAAATATTAAGTTTATTTTTAAAGATCACATTTATACTTTTATGTATTTTTTAAATCTAAAAAAAAATCTTCAAGATAATTATAGATAATAGAACTTTTGTTGAATAATAAAATATTTTGGACTCTTCTATTAAAGAGTGAAATGATTTGTTGTTGTTTCATACATGAGCTTAGTTTGGCATCATTTTCTATCCTTTATGCAAGAAACAGAAATGTGAAAATAATCGAATTCCTTTAGTGTCAGCCATATAAAATATATATTGTTCTTGAATAAGCTTGACAATACCACTTGTTTCTACTACGCCTAATAATTTGACATCGCTTAGGAGTTGATGTCTAAGGTAATTTAAATACTTCTTCCACCCTTGAAGACATCTTTTAGGGATAAAACCATGACAAAGTATAGACTCCAAAACAGACAATACCTCAGATGCATGGTGATTGACCTTGATGATATCACTCAACAGACTTTGGATTAGAACATTGGCACCCACTATGAAGTCAATAACAAGGTTCTAAGATGAACCATCGATCCCTTAAGTCCTTCATTGGAGATAAACCTTCATTCCCCTTAGACCTCGACTAGGGAACATATAACCACGCTCAATAGTCCCACATTGCTTAGGAGTCAAGGCCTAAGACAGTCGTTCCATTCTCTGAGGTGTCTTTAAAGGACAAAACCGTGAGCTCCAGTCTCCAAAACAAACAATACTTTGGAAATACGATGATTAATCCTAACAATGTCACTCAACATATTTGAGATCACAATTCCACTATATAACATTTCTTTTCCTTTTGCAAAACAAAAAAATTGAGGAGAAAGAATATATGTTTCGCGTGTAGGGTCGAGGATCTCCACAAAATCCTTCTCTGCTCGTACTCTAATTCGTCCGGTGTATCTATCAAAAAAACTCTGATGCTCAAGTTAGTGATTAATCTGATCGGTGATCACAGTAAAATGTAAAATTTACAATAAAGGCAATCACGTACCTCCTTACCTTTGACCTCTATTTATAAGTTTCAAGATGGGCTTGTGACTAGTGAAATCTTAATCACAATTCATGGCCCATTTCCACTAAGTAAGTCTTAGGGTGTTTCACCCTACACCTCCAAGGGTTTCATCCTGCACCTCAAAATTTCATATTTGTCCTTTAATTAATGAGGTATGGTGAACATTATTATAATAATTGTATTATTAATTATCTTTATTACTCACTTATGACCTTATTATCATATTTAAAGTTAACATTTATGTTGTGCTTGTTATTTTGATTTGTGTTAGAAAATTAAAAAATTTAATGACAAATAAAACTAATAAAATGGTTGCTTAATGTTAATAAATGAAAGGCATATAGAAGTTATTATTATCAAAAACCTTGTGACCTTCGGTGAAGACGCCTTGGCACCCCATCCACCGCTTGCTGAAGACGCCGCCAGTGACACTAGAGATGCGTGACCTTCGCTCTCCCAACTAAGCCGGTTGCCGCGAAGGTCCTTCTGCTTGGCCCAAGGCGTCGCCGGTGAATTTCAGGATTATGCGAGGAAGGCTCTACGATGGGTGGTTTCTGGGTTTTCCATGGCTATGCGAAGTTTGTGGATGGGTTTTCTGGTTCTGATTTTTAATGCAGGTTGGTGTGATTGACGAAGGAGGAGAAGACACAGTGGTATGCGATGGCTAATGCGATAGAGATGAGGGTTGATTGGTGATTTTGGTGGTTTCATTTTTGTGTTGATGATGTGCAAGAAGTATGATGGTTCGATCCAGTTTCTGTTTGCAGGTTTGCAATTCTTGTGCGAATTGGGTTAGTGATGGAAGAGATCGCGATGAAGGTTTGGGTGCTTTTAGTTTTCTGATTTGGGTCTTTGTGGTGGTTGGGGGAGATGAACTGATACGCAATTTGGGGATTTTTTGGGCAGTGGAGATGGAGGTTTTACGTTGGCCATGGAGGTGAGCGTGGTGGAGGGTGGTTGCGCATGGGGGTTTCGCAGTTGATGGTGGTGGCCTGAGCATCTTTGATGGTGGTCTTGCGAAGGTGGAAAGGCGATTTGGTGTGTGCCATGGTTGCCCTGATTTGCGAAGTAGCATGAAGGTGGAGGTGCTGGTGGCACGATGGAGGTGCTTTCGGTGGGAGGTGAAGGATTTCAAGATCCGGCTCCAAGGGACGACCATGGGAAGGAAGGGGCGCCATTGTGGTAGAGTTGGAGGGAGAGGGAAGGAGAGAAGCTGGGAAAGATTGACCAACCTGAAAAAAAAAATTACATGGCATACTACCGTTAGCCACATCAGCTTTTTTTTAACGCCATTAGTTTTGGAGGATGAAAAATTATGGTTTCCTTAAGGAGAAAGACTAAAATGTAGCTTACTTTGAAAGAGAGACTAAAAATAAATTCGCTTGATAGTTTAGGGACTAAAACCATATTTAACCCTTTTTTTAATTAAATTATTTGTAAATGTTTATTAAATTATTTTAAAATGTTTTATTATATTATTTTTAAGTGTTTAATTAGGTAATTTGTATCAATTAATTTAATTTATGAAAAAGATAAATTTATTTAAAATTGATAAATTTATTTAAAAATGATATGAAAAATTTAAAATATTTTTTAGGTAGTGTCAAGTAGTATTCATTGTAACATCCCAGAAATATAGCATAACTATATAGACGAGTCATCACAATAAGGATATGATAAAGCAGTTATTAACTAACTGATAAAGTAAAATCTTACAGTCATCCTAGAAATTACTATAGAATTTTAAACTTGATATAAAAAAGCTCTCACACCCACTAGTACAAAAATCATGTACAACGTCGAATATTTTGGACTTTTAACGGCGTATTCATGAACGACGTCATATCAGGAGATGTTAAATTGACGTCAAATTTTAAAAAATTCGACGTTAAATTAACTTTGAATTTTTTCAATATACGACGTTAACTTCACGTCGAATTTTGTCAATATTCGACGTTAATCAATTTTTTTTAATTAATTGTGATCCTTTTTAACAACTCTACGAGATCTGAAAAGCAGAAAAACAACAAATTTCAGTTTTTGGTATTTTATAAAACATGAACTTTGATCAACAACAAACAACAATAACCAACAACAAACAAGTTCAATCAAACAACAACAAACAAGTTCAATCAAACAACCAAATAATATGGTAAAAAAATTATTTAATTGGTAGAAATAAAAGATTACCAAAATACCCCTAGTTATTAAAGTAATATAAAATGATAATAATTAATGTTATATTTAATTGTAAAAATGTTATTTATTATTATTATATTATTTATTATTATTATTATATTATTTATTATTATTATATTATTTATTATTGTTATATTATTTATTATTATTATTACTACTATTATTATAATTATTTATTATTATTATTACTACTATTATTATAATTATTATTATTTAAAGAAGATATTTTATTCATTATTTATTATTATTTTATTAAACAAAGAAAAAATATCACCAGTAAATTATTTTAAAAGTGCAGGGTAATATGGTAAAAAGATTTAAATTCCTTCAAATCTCCGCTAATCCTTCCATGCTTTTACTTTCAAATCAGTCTAAATGAACATGAAATCACCCTTAATTCCATCCTCTTCAATCTGCATAAATAGTGAAATCTGTTCAAGACCAGTAATTTTAGATATAACTAAAACGTAGGGCTGAACAAAAAAACCGTTCGAAATCCGAAAAAAAAAATCGAATTAAGTTTGAACTATAAATTCGATTAAATAAACATATAATGTTATATAAATAAAATTGAATAAAAGGGACAATTAAAATCAATTTCAAATAACGATTAAAATTTTATATATATTTAACTAAATTTAAATTTATATTTTAATATGATATTATTTTATTAAAATTTAGTAAGTTCTTTAAAATCATAATTTATTATAATAATTATTATTAAAATTATACATATATTTAAAAAACTTATTATATTTATATTATTTGATAAAAATAAAAATAGTTTTTATTAAAAAAAATTAATATAAATTTATAATTCGAAAAACTGTATTGAATTAATCTTATAATCCGAACAACTCCAATTAAATTAACCTGATAAATTAAAGGAATAAATACAAATTTTAAAATATTAAATTTAAGTTATATTAAATTAATCTGAATATAATCCAACGTATAAAAAATATGTCCACTAAATTCAATAATAACTTTAAATTCTAAAATAAAACTAAAGATTAAATATATTTTTAGTTTTTTTTAATTTGTAGTGAAAATAAAAATTAGGTTTTTGTTTTCAAAGTTTTAAATTAATTTAATTTTTTAATTTTAGAATAGTTAAAATTTAATTATTTTAATTAAATTTTATTAAATTTATGTAATGTTTTAAATATATTTCTTAATTAATATTGAAGTGAAAATATATTAAAATAAAAAATTCAAATATTATTATATATTTAAAATATTAAATAAATTTAATAAAATTGAATTAAAATAATTAAATTTACATATTTTTAAAATAAAAGCTACATTAGATTAAAACTTTGAAAAAAAATAATTCTAATTTTTATTTAAAATTAAAATTAGAGACAAAAATATATTTAATAAATAATTAAAATATAAAAAATAAATTAATTAATAGAGATGATGAAGTTAGGGACATGTCTGAAGAAGTCCTGCTGTTTCATGATTTATATGTAAACTGGTACTGTAATTCGCGAATGTGCCATCTTGGTTGGTTCTTTCTTTCTGACACATACAAACACGTACAAAGTAATCAAAATTTTGTATTCGTAGTTCGTAGGCGCGTGCATGACACCGTCCAATCACCGCCCAACAACACAACGCTGTAAAGTAGAGAACTAACGGCGCGTGAAAGGAAGCAGTAGCAAATGTAATTAAAATTGAAAGAAAAATTAGGGTTAGTGGTGCAGGTACCTTTCAGGAATCATAATTCCTCCACTTTATTGAAGTTGGCAATGAGAAAATGGACATTTCTTATTTTGGAAAAAATCCAACTTAGTACATTTTCCACTGTACCATATTTTCAGGTCAGACAAAACCCTAACTCATAAGTTAAGTGTAGGTTTCCACAGTTCGGTCGCACTTTTAATTCACCAACAACCAAACTTAAAAGCAAAAATGTTTTTTTTTTTTTTTTATAATATTTTGACAATATCTTTTCCTTTTCTTTCTTTTTAACATAACGAAATACTTTTTTAAATCTTAATTTGTTTTTTTTTATTAATCTTTCCTTATTCCACCAAACATACACTCTAGGTGCATTGAACTAGACTTTATATTCCAAACTCAAGAATGTTATCACTAATTTGATAGACCATCGTTGTTTGATTAATCAAATCCAAAAAGATTAACCAAAATTGTCATAATTTTCATGTGTGAAGCATTACTCTTTTTCTACTCTGTCATTTTTAAAGTTAAAAATATTCTCAACTAGTCTTTAAAACTATACCTAATATTACTTTAAGTGTTGAAAATTATTCAAATTTATTTGCAAACTATTAACTTAGGTATTAAAGTAATAAAGAATTTCATTTATCGTGTTTAACTTTGTCTTTTTCTTATAATAACACATGCTTTATATATACTTTACAATATTTACTACTTGTAAGTACTTTTTAAACACAGACTTCTTTTTATTCTTTTATTTCTAAGTTTTTCTTATAAATAAAAGTGTATATAAATAACAGAATATAATTATATTAAAACCACTGTAAATACTTTCAAACAGAAACTTCTTTTTATTCTTTTATTTCTACATTTTTCTTATAAATAAAAGTGTATATTAATAACAGAATATAATTATATTAAAACCATATAATTAACGGAAACTAAAAAATTACTAACTTTTTTTCAAGTCAATCGCCAAGTCGACAAGTGTCACGCCTTTCTATTTTATGCAATTCTGCCAGAGTCGTTTTCTGACACTTGATTCCACTACCAATCAAAATTATTCAATAAACTAAAATAAAAAAAGAAAAATATACATAACTTGTTTTTAATTTTAACTTTAAACTGATATAGCATTATTAAATGTTGTAACAACATATGTTTTTTTTTTTTTTTCAAATAGTATTAGACTTAAATAAAAGTGTATTCTTTTTTAGTGGTTTCTTAGATAAGAAATGATGGTCAAATGTAAAAAAAAAATGAACATAATTAAATAGTTACTTTTATATATTTTACAAATGAACAAAATTTAAAATAAGAGAAATTTAGAAATTGTAATTCTGAAATTATGCAATTAAGAATAATTTAATAAAATTTATTCATATTACATAAAAATAAGATAATCTACTTTTTTATAGTCTCTTAGTCAGTAACTTCAAGATTAAGCATGTTGAACTTGAGATAATTTTGGGATAACTTATGGGAGAGTAAGGACCAATTACAGACAAGAAACTCGTGTTGACAAAGTTTCTTAAAAAGCTTGTATTTTAATTTCACTTTTCTCAGTTAATGTTTTACACTATGGTAGAAACAAACTAAATGAATTTCTTATATTTTTTAAATGTAATGTTAATTGCATATATAAAAAAGATTATAAGATATTTACTATAGAAGAAATCATTAAACATCAATCGAATTTAGAGATAAAAACTAATTAATTAATATTGACTAATTTACATATTATTTTATAAATTAACTCATGTAAAAATATTTATAATAAGATAATCACCTATGCATATATATATATAATGAGTAGGAAAGACTCTTCATTTCAAATACATGATGGAAAACCTTGATCCACTATTAATTTTATACATTATGTTGTAAGTAATATCTTTCCACATCTTTTTTTGACAATTCATTTCATAAAATAATCTCGTATAAATACAAGAATTAAGAATAAACAAATATATATATATATATATATATATATATATATATATATTAAAAGTACTTTTGAAAAGGAAAATAAAAGATATATTAAAAAATATCTTAAATAATATTTTTTTATTTAAAAAATATTCTTTATTTAAGACCGAGATAAATACTTTTATAAGAGAGAAAATTAATAAGACGAAAATTCTTATTTCAACTATGAAATCATTGTTAAAGGAAAGGATATTTTCGGGAGCACTTACAGGCATGAAAAATATATGTTTATTAAGTGTAATATAATTTAATTATTAGAATAGATATAATTTAAATTTAATTTTTATCTTGTTGAATTTTGGTGATCCATCCACATAAGTAGAGAAGTTTTATTTGTTAGTCTTTGCCAGAAATGCAGTGTTGATGAGTTTAACGATAAGATGTTGATTTGGTTTGATGCGAGTGATGTGACTTCCATTGTGAACATTAGAAAAAGCTTTAAATGGTGCGGAAAGATGTGATGAAAAGAAAGAAAACGAGCACAGCTTGTCTGGGACCATTATTTTAAATAAATCTATTATGTATCTATGTTGGACTGCCATTTTTAAACACCCAAGACAAAAAATTTTTCTTAAATAGATTTACAAGTTACAATTTTAGTCTTAGAGAGAATAAATTTTCGACTAAGATTAATTTATAATATACAATCATAATAATATAAGAAAATACATAAGAAAAGTTAATCTAATGGATATCATCCAACAAATACATCATGAAATCAATCACAATTATTCATTAATTTAGTCTTTAATCACTTTTAGTTCAATTAACTACTTTTCATGTCATCAATTATTGAGATCATACTATCACATATAATTCACTTTACTTTTGAAGACTTGTATCTTAAATTAGATTCCTAAGATTTTTTCATCTGTCATACCACCTTAATCACATAAATGTACATACAAAGAACTAATTAAATATTTTTTATATAATATTGTAAATTCTCTATAACCTACTAAATAATTATTTTTCACACGGAAACTAAGTAATAAGACAGCTAATGTAAATTTTATATCAGTAAAACCAAAATAAATCTCTTTTCATTTAACGCACCTCCTACAACTTCTACTTCCTCATTGGAAATATTACTAGATATTACATTCATAATAACAAGTCATCACATTTTCAATCTTTTATACATTTTTTTATTTTTTATTGTAACATCCCAATTTAGTAATATGAAACTATTAAAATGAACATTACATAAATAATAATACAACAAACTATAGATTTGCGAAGAATAAAATTTTTCACCTGAATGACCAAAAGCATAACCTACACTTCAAACTTCTCATCTAACTTCCCGCTTAGCCAATTAAAAAGATTACATCCTGTGCTCACACCATTAAGGTGATTATCGCAAAAGAGAAAACAATACACAGATAGACAAATACAGAAGCAAGGGTGAGCTAGATATACAAAGATCATATTATTACAATAACACACAACATACATGTTTAATTCAAGTAAACTGGATCACACACCATAACATGTTATACTTTAAACTTGACTTGTTCGGACTTAGAATGATTGTCGAGCTATGGCGGGTCGTGCACTCATGTTGGCTTCTACTACTTTTCCATTGCTAATGGTTTCACCCTACCACACTCACGAGATTAATCTGTACCGCGCCTTGGAGCATACTAGAAGCCTCCAAGATTAAGACCTCCTACTACTCCTCACGACACGGATCAATCCTCTCTACGTGAGAAGAAAGACCGTTGGAGTTTCAGGATAACTCCCAAGATTGAGCTCCCTACAAATCATTCTAAACTTACACTGGGCACCATCATGTAACCTCTCCGTGAGGATCATGGAATTACGTCCATCAATCATACTGTCACTTTGAAACTTAACTCAAGACATGAAATACCAAATACCATAATACTATCACATTGAATCCAAACATATAACTTCATTGATCATGCAATATCATAGATACTTCTACACCATTCTAATAACCATTCTAATAATCAAAACATAGTTCAAGGTTATCAGAAAACAGGAATAAAAAGAATAAAAACATAGTTCATTAATTATGTTTTTAATATTTTATTAATAATTACATATTTTGGTTATAATAAAAATAACGTAGAAAATCATAATAAATTAACATTTTTTCTTTTTTCGAAAAACTTCACTATTAATCATTAAGTTCCTTTTGTGATATTCTTAAAAAAGTCTATTGAAAGTTTTACATGGACTAGATATAATATCAATTTAAAATGATGCAAAATTTACTTTACAAATCAATTCTGTAAGATTAAATTAAGTTTAAAGTACATTTCTTAATATAGTATCACAATCATAAATTAGAATTTATCCTATCGAGATTTATCTTTATTGGACATGTTTCATCTTCTATTGGATCATTATCTTACTATTCATTAATGTTTAATCTCATGTTTTATCCATACAATATGTAAATAGATACAAACTTTATTTTACTATTTATAATTTAGATTTAAAATTTACTCGAATAATAAATTTAATGCGTGAGTAGTAATTGAAATAATTAATTAGAACATCAATATTTGAAATTAAGCATATAGGGTTTTAAAAAAATAACAATTAATTAAAAAATAGTAAAAAATTTACTATAGTTTAATTAAATTTAATGATTTCCATCAAAATTTTATTGTACATGTTTGTTTCTTTTAAAAAGTTAAATATGATACTGTGTATACGTGTTTAAAATAATAAATTGAAAAGTTATTTAAATATAACAACTTTGTTTTTTATTTTCTCTTAAAATGTATCCATCTTACATAGGAAAAAGTAAATTTTTTATATAATAATTGTTTGGATCGGTAATAACCATCAATTCCAAATGTAGTTTTTACTATTTTCCTAGAGTTCTTCTCCCTACACTTAAGTAACTTCACACTTTAGCTCCTATTTTATTTAAAATGGTTATTTTGATTTTTGGTGCAAACTCACACTTAGTAAGAATCTTTGATTGAAAAGATTCCTATGAGAGTTATAAGAAGCCTTACACTCTCGTATACGTTTCACTTTCGAATTCTTTTTTTACTCTTTCTCACGCCTCTTTTCCTTCACTTTTCACTCTCACGATTCTCATTTCTCATTCTCGCGTCTCGCCTCCCTCCTCCTCCCTTTCTCCTTTCCAATCCTCTTCCTTTCTTCTTTCTCCTTTGTTGCTTTGTCTTTCATCGCAATGTGTTTGTTGCTTTAGACAGGAAAGCATGGTGGTGGTGTGCTGGTATATTGGTGGATCTATTGTCATCTTCTTCTTTACGCGCCCTAAAGGTTGATATCTCTCATTCATCCTCTATTTTAGACTCATTGATATATGGTATGCATATGGATGGATTGAAATATATGAATTGGGTTGAAATGTATGCATGTGAATGTATTAAAATGTTTGAATTGAATAAAATGTATGAATTGAATTAGATCGTGTGTGTAACATCCCAATTTAGTAATATAAAAACTACTAAAATGAACATTACATTAATAATGAAATAACAAGAATTACAGATTTTTGAAGAATAAAATTCTTCACCTAAAGAATAAAAGTATACTATACTGCAAGCTTCACTCCCAACCTCCCATTGAGTCAACTGAAAGATTATATCCCTAAGCTCACACCATTAAGGCGATCATCGCAATAGAGAAACTACAAACAAAGACAAACCACAAAAATGAAAGAGTAAGCTAGAGTATCAAAAGATGATACATACCATTTAAAACACTGATAATATACAAACGTATTATAAATCAAACAACACAGTACTTTGTCCAATTCACTTAAAACCCTTTCTAGTGTCCGAACAGATGTATTGACGTCAGACTCATGGGGAACCTGCACCCGTGTATGGTGGAGCAACCTTGCTCAGAAATAATACTAACCATGATCCACATCCTCAACCACCACGAACAATACCATACACCAATGTTAATCCGTCAAACATCTATGGCCATAACAGTGACCATAGACTAGGACCTCCTGCTACTTTTCACGACATAATCACCCATCTCTACATGAGATGAGGTTATTGAAAGTGTCAAGATCATTCCCTAATTCAGGAGCCCCTACCTCAATACATAGAACAACACAACCAATTTAGGATATTCCTCCTTGGAATTCCTTTCTCTCATAATACTTGAAATTTGTATCTCACATATTGTTCCAATCATCATCAACACATTTCATACATAATACAAAATAAATCACCACTTCATTCAAATCAAAGAAGAACACATGAGAAAAGGGTAAACTTAAACTAGGACTATTTGCTCAACGCACCCTATCGCATAGCGAGTCCAAAGATTCCTCGCACAGTGACTCATCTCGCTGTGCGAGTAAACTTCCAGTGGTACCAAATCTCAATTCTTCGCATAGTGCCCCAACTCGTTATGCCAAAGTCCAAACAGTGGCCCAGACCCCTCAAAAACTCTCTATGTGCACCCCTTCTCTATTCGAATTAATCTGGCTGTGATCCCTGGCCACCATCAATCGCACAGCGCCCAGATTCGCTATGCGAATCACCAAATAGAGAGTAACCCTCTCCAACCATTCGCACAACTCACTAACTCGCTGTGCGAATGCCCAGACAAAGAGCAACCCTCCCAAGTCATTCGCACAACGCACTAGCTCGTTGTGCGAATACCCTAACAGAGAGCATCTCGCCAGGATGACTCGTTGTGCGAATCAATTCTCTTAGCGAGTCTGCATAATTCTGCAGCACGAAATTCTGCAGAATTACGCAATTAAACTACCAATTACCAATTCTAACTATTTTTCCTAACTTCTAACCATTCTAATTCGTGTTATACACCCAATTAGACTTGTCTAAGTATTTCTAAACCTCTCTACTATCAATCTAAATTGATTTATGTACAATTTCTATTCCAAATCATCAAATTCGTCAACTTAGGGACCTAAATCACAATCTACCACTTTAGACATGTTTTCAATCATTTTAAAGGTTCAACCTAGTCATGTTTGACTTACCAAAACCCTCCTTAAAGACCAATTGTACACCCAACTCCAAATGCTCATTTCCACTACTCCACTTCCCCTATTTGAGTTCTAAACCAAGAAGAACTCTACAGAATTTCCACCACTCACTCAAAACTAAACTCTCGACCATCTAAAGTGATGAATATGACCCAACCCAGTTCATAAACAACCTCAACTTCATCCACTCAAATCACCAACCATTCCTCATCATTTCACTACCTTAAACCTCCATTTTAGACCACTAACTTACAACCAAGCCTAACCCTTTTTCCACAACTCCATCAACACAATTAACTTCCTCAATACACAATTCACATCAATAGCACATACAAGCAGATTTTTACATGTTCTAAACCAATTATCATCACATAATTATCGATTAGCTCATTATCACAAAAATATAATCAATTCCCATTTTCTCAACCTCTTCATACTTACACACATAAGCATTCTAACATCTTTCAACATAATCACAATTAAAAAAATAAAGATTCTAGCTTCCCTTACCTTTCACCGACGATACACAGCTTAAACTCTTCTAAACGCTCTGTCGATTACTTGCGGTACAAGGAACTTCTAGAAAACTTGCTTGATTCAACAAGTTGATCGGTCCGTTTGGTAGCCCTTGACGCCAGGATCGCCTAGGCACTTCCTGATCGTCGAACAAATGATTGGAGATCAAGAACCTTTAGAGATAAGTGAGAGAAAGCAAAGATGATAATGGTTTAGAGAGATAGAGGAAATTAAGATAATGAACCAAGTTTTAGAAACTTATATTTATATTATAAGACTATTTTAATATAAAATACTCGGTCTCATTATTTTAATATACCTATCTACTCTAATACTCTATTTTTTAGGTTCTTACAGTGTGAATGAATGGATGATATACTTGTAAAATTGGGTTTCGAAGCCTTAACCGCACTTCGAAGTATGATTAAGGCCTCATCGACATTCGAAAGCTGGTTGAAGACTCGTCACAATTCAAAACACGGTAAGACCTTAATCTTACTTTGAAGTGTGGTTAAGGCCTCGTCGATGTTCGAACACCGGTTGAGGCTTAGTGGTAGTTCAAGTTACGTTTAACTTTTTTTTTATGTTTTCCTTGCTTTTTTTATTTATTTTTGTTTTATTTTTAATTTGTAATGCTTTTTTTTATATTTGATATTTATTTATATATTATAATTATTTAAAAAAAGATATATATCTTTTAAGTATTTTATTATTATTTTATCAATTTAGAATTTAATTTAGTTTTGTTATTTTTATTTATAATATGTAAATTTATATTTATTTTTTATATTACAAAAAAATTATTATCTTTCTATTTATTAATTTTTTTATATTTTTTTATATTTTGTAATATTATATTTGTTTATTTATTTATGTTGAAAGGGGAGCATTAGACTCCAAACAAATTGGTTTTTGATGATGAGTGATTGATAATGAGTAGAAGATGTTCTAATCATTCTTGCACAACACATTGGTGAACAAATGTTTAAAACAATAATAACTTATTTTTAATTGATATATATGTTACTCAATAAAAATATACTTAAATTCTTGAATTTGATATAAAAAACTAAAAAAAAAATATTGAAATAAGATTGGTAAAATTGATTTACATATTACGATATCAGATAAATAAAGTTTATGTAGTTTTTTATGATTAGTTATTCTCTAAAAATAAATGAATAATATATATATTTTATTTTGTTCTTAGATAGATTAAATATTTGAATCAATTAAATAAAGAAAGTAAGTCAATTCAATTGAGAAAACAAAGTAAGCTTGTATGGTGTTTTTTAGTTCCATATAAATTATAAATATATGATCATGACCCTACTTTTAAAATGTTGTACTTTCTAAACAATTCAAACTTATTGAATGGCATTAAATGCATCATCCTCTACCTTTACCACAAAGGAGAATGCATAGAAAGATTATTCTCCTCCTTTGCAAAATATGGATCTATTGAGTTTATTGGTTTGAAATAATTTAGAATTTGAATTTACATGTACTTTTAAATAATTTTGGACCAAAGCTTTCCTCACATGTTAATAAACTCTACCAGCGGTGTAAGATAGTTGATTTGGTTATTCATCTAATTTATAATTTAATATAAAATAAGTTTAATTATGTTTTAAGTTTTTATACATATCAATATTTTTAATTAAGTTTATATTAAATAGTTTTTAATTTATTGAGTTTATATTTTTTAATTGAATAATAGCCTTTTAATTTTTTATTTGAAGTGACTATCTTATTTTATTATCTTGTTTATTTATTCTACGTGTAAAAAAATATAAAATTTTATGCTTAATATAAATTGGTACAACGATTAATAAGAACAGTTAAAGTCACTTAGAGTAATAAAAATTATATGTGAAACAAGATGACACCAAAAAATTATATAATAAAAACTCAATTGAAAAATAAGAAAAGAATTGAAATTTAATGTGAGATGTTGAAACTTAACTAAGCGTATAAAGTATATTGAATTAAAATTTAATTAAGTTTAAAGACATTTTTCATAAATTAAGATATTTTTAATTGAGTTTATGTTAAAGTTTTCTCGTTTATTCACTGATGAAAAGTTAAATATTTTTGAACTAAGGTTTTAATATTTGATTTTTTTTAGTCAAATGACATTATTGTTATTGTAAGAAAATAAAGTATTAGATATATAGGTGTTTTAAAATAATAAGATTAAGTATTTTAATTTTAGAATAATTCAATAATAGAATCTTTTAAACTCGTCTCATTACTTAAAATATAATTTATCTCTCTAAAAACTCTTTTTTCGAGTTTTTTATCTTCTCTCTACATTTTTTAACTCTTGAGTCATCTCTTTGACGACCAGGAGGTGCCTAAACGACCACAGCAGTGAGGTCTACATTTCTACCCGATCAATTTCTTACATAGAACAAGTTTATGTTCCTTTCTCATTTTTTTGTTTTGTTCCTAAAATCTCTAGTTTAAGTGTGACGCATGTGTCGGCCACCTTTCTTCTCTTGTTCCTTATTGATCAATAGTCCAAAGGAATCACTTTGATTTCAATTCCGCGGTTTATAGGTGCTTTTAGGATTCCTTTGTTGAGATTGTTGACAACACAATATCTATATCATTCTGGTTTTTTATGTTGACAACACATTTTTAATAACACATGTATTGTAATGTGTTACATGTTCTAATCTTTAATATTGATTGTTATCTTGATTAACATGTTTGTATGAAATTTGATATATGAATGCATATTCACTATTCTGATATATGTGACATATGTTGTGATTTCATTACATATGTTTTGGAAAAGGAAAACCACACGCACTTTTATGAACTTACATTGTGTGGCATAACTGCAAGCTATAAGTCGACTTCATTATGGGAGAAGTCGAATTAAGCTCGTGACTATGCAAAGATTTTCAAATACAGTGCTATGTGAGATTTTGCATTGAAAAGAATTTTAAAATGATCTGTTGTGTCGAAGTCGACTATGTGCACCACGCATTCGACTGTATTAGTTGTTTGATTTGAAATTCCGTTGTGCTCATGAACAATAACGACTATATTTTTAAAAGTTAGTTGAGCATTGAATGAAAGTCAACTGTAATGAATGTGGATTAATTTGTTTGACTGGATTACTACTAATATGACTTATCTGTTATAACTGTCAAGGACAATCAACTATATTAGTAGCGTATTCAAGTACAGGAACGTCTGTTTTATAGAAATCTATAAATAGACGAGGCATGAGTTGTTTCAAAAAACTTTTGGAAATCTAACATTTTCATACTTTGTTTCAAATTGTTTCTCTGTGATTTAGAGCTCCAAGAACTCATAAAGAAGACGATTGTGATCTTTCTTTGAAGAGTTTCAGAAGGAGATTGATCAGAATTTGCATAATTGAGGTGTTCTCTGGTTGAGCAAGATTTGTGTTTGCATTCCGTGTTGATTGTTGTTGTACCTGTTGTTACTACAGGGGTTGGACTCGTCGAGTCTTGTACACTTTGAGGATTGTTCAAAGTGGGTTGCAAATTGCAGGAGAAGAGATATCTTGCTGCAAGTCTTGCTATGTGGTTTGCCTATATTTTGGTTAGAGGGTTAGAGAGGTGTTTTATATTTTTGACGTGGAGGTCTCTATAAAAGCCTTGTTGTAAAAACCTTGACCATTATAGTTCATTTACTTCCTGGTATTGGAAGGACACTGGATGTAGGCAATGAGACCGAACCAGTATCAAAACCTGCGTTTGATTTTTCTATCTCCACTCTTTTACATTCGATCGACTTTTCATTTCACGTAGTCAACTTTGACTTTTCGCAGCACTTAAATTTTTATTACTTGCGATTCAAGAAAGTTTGTAAATTTTTGTGCTTTGGTAAAAGATTGTGAAAAGACTCTGATTTTGAAAACTCACCAATTCACCCCCCCCTCTTGGTGTTAAAACGAAGCCTACCTGTTTTCCAACAATTGGCACCAGAGCTTTTTTTCATAAGATATTTGAAAAACTAGTCGACTCTATTTTTCTTTGAATCGACTATAGATCTGGGGATGGCTTCCATTTTTCAAACTTTTGGTGAAGGTGCATCTACAAACAGACCACCTTTGTTTGCTGGCGAAAGTTATCCTTTTTGGAAAATTAGAATGCAAATCTTTCTTGAATCTGTGGATAGAGGAATTTGGGATGCAACTTTAAATGGCCCTTTTGAGCCTACTAAATCTGTAGATGGAAAAACTGTTGTAAAACCTTTTACTGAATGGTCAACTAAAGAGAATAGAAAAGCACAATATGATGTTAAAGCTAGAAACATTATTGCCTCTACACTAACTGTTGATGAATTTTTCAGGATATCTTAATGCAAATTTGCAAAGGAAATGTGGGATGTCTTGGAAGTCACAGATGAAGGCACTGATGAAGTCAAGAGAGCAAGGAAGAATTCTCTGATTCAAGAGTATGAACTTTTTCGGATGAAGGCTCGAGAGACAATCTATGATGTCCAGAAAAGATTCACACACATTGTTAATCACCTTATGGCTCTTGGCAAAGAGTTTGATAAAAAGGAGATCAACATCAAAATTCTGAAAAGTCTGAACAGAAACTGGCAACCAAAAGTCACTTCAATCTCAGAATCCAAAGACCTTACAAGCATGAACATGACTACCTTGTTTGGCAAGTTAAAAGAACATGAATTGGAACTTGGAAGGCTGAAGAATGAAGAAGAGATTGAAGAAAAGAAGTCCATTGCTCTGAAAGCAACAAGCAAGAAATCCTCAAAGTCAGAGGATGACTCAGATGCAAAGATGGATGACAAAGAAATGATGACCATGATGGTAAGAAAGCTTAGTCGACTTATGCAAAATAATAGTCAACTTACTAACCATGCAGGTCAAAGCAAAGGAAAGAAAGGCTTCAGATCAAATGTTGTCCAATGCTATGAATATGGCAAAGAAGGACATATCAAGCCAGAATGTCCAGAATTAAAGCCAAAGCAGAAAACAAATAAAAGGTTTCCTCAAGATAAAGGAAGAAAACAAAAAGGAGCCTACATTGCTTGGGAGAATAGTGACTCCGACTCTTCAAGTGATGAAGATCATGATCAAGAAGAGGAGTCTAACATATGCTATATGGCTGGAGCAACATGGGATGATTATGACAGCGATGTAGACATTTCAAATGAACCAATTGAAGTCAAATACGATTTGTTGATTGATGCATTCAAAGAAATCCATGCTGAAGCTATGCGAATAGAATACAAGGTTAATCGACTTAACTTTGAGAGAAGAGATTGTGAGCATAAAATTAATAACCTTGTGGCTGATAATGAGAAATTGCAAAAGGATTTAGACGAAGCTCTATTATCTGCTAAAGAAGTTAAAATTGAGACTGTTACAATAGAAAAAGATTGTGAAAAATGTCCTACTCATATTGAACAAATAGATTACTTGACTAGCATGCTAGCCTAACTCACTCAAGGTAGAGACAATTTAAATGTTGTATTAAAGTCTTCTGGTAGAGCTATTTGCAGACAAGGAATAGGCTATAAAGCTCAAACTAAGAGAACCAATGCAAAGAAGTTTATTGATTTAAGCAAGCCTGTCAAGCATGCATGTTTTATTGCAATTGTGTTGGTCACACTGTTAGAAACTGTTATTATAGAACTGTTGGTGTTCCTAAAGGATTGTATGTATGGAAACCAAAGGAACAACTAACTAGAACTGACAATCAAGGACCCAAGTGCAAATGGGTACCTGCAACAAAAATTTGAGTTGTTTTGCAGGATAACAATCAGATGGAAGGATGAGTAGTGAAAGCTCAAGGATGAACTACATTGGCTATATCAATCATCTTGAGTGTCTACAACGGGTAAAAAGTATTACATCACTGTATCATGCATTAATTGATTGATTACTTGATGTCTGATTGTATGTGTGATTGTTTGTATGGTTGAATGATTAAATTTGTTCTGAAAAAATTTTCACGACTTTTAGTCGACTTTATTATAAATCTATTCGACTATATGTTTTATGGTGTACAACTCTATTTTTGGAAAATCTGTTCAAAACTAGAGTCAACTTTCATTTTATTTGAATGGACTTAAAACCTCTGTTTTGGGTTTACAAAAACTTTAAATGTGTCATTTTGTGATTTGGACCTTCGCGCCATTTCTGTATGCAATGTCTTAGCCATACTTTATTCCTGAAACTAGAACACACACATTACTTGTGTATTTCCAATGACCCTTGACTGAATTCTGGGCATCTTGAGTGTCTCTGGGAATGACGTCTTCGACTCATCTCTCAAGGAAACTCAGGAAAAGTTTTTGAGGGCTACATCTAAAATTGTTGCCGACCCTATGAGCATAAATCTAAATTTGTTCAAGAACGAAGGCTTCATATTTCCTTACTGGCTTGAGACAAGGGCTATCAATCTTTGTAGAAATGAAAGGGTACTGGTACCCTGATCTCGTCAAGGTTTTGTACCACAATCTGGAGATAGAAGACGATGTGTTATATTCGAAGCTAAAAGGCTTTGATGTCCATATTAATTATTTCATCTGGAACATTATCACAAACTTGCCATCTGAGGGGGCTTTGTCCCATCTTCCCAATACTGAGATCAATACCTTGTTAAACAAGAAACGAGTATATAGGGAATGGCTAAGATTTCCTGGGTTGTACAACATAGAAAATGCTTTTGCACATGAGGGGCTTCAGAAAGAAGAAAAGATTATGGCACATCTACTGACAAAAATAATTCTGCTGGGAAGAATAAGGAAAGATATAATGACTATAGAAGATGTCCATCTTCTTCATGCCATAAGAAATAATACTCCTACAAACTGGTTTCGTGTGGTAAAGGATCACATGAAGAACGCGACACTGAACAGGTCTTTGTACCTACCATATGCCGCCTCATAAGCAAGATTCTGGTTCTTCAAGGTGTTGAAGTAAGAAATGAGCAAAAGTGCTTCTGGGGGTCCTCAAATGTTTTCGACAAAGATTCTTTAATGTCTCTTGGTTTGGTGAAAACCATAAAAGGATGGATTTTCGTGGGAGAGGACAAATTAGAACATGGCTTGGGGTGCGCCTATATTGAAAAGAAGGACTGCTCAAATTTCTTTCCTGTGTCTAAGTTTGAAATTTATACTGCTGAGCAGATTAGAATACTCCATGAGAAATTCGACAATCTTGCAGAAGAACGCAATGTTGATCATCATATTAATATAGAAAGCTCCTCTGAGGAAGAATCAACTAAATCTTATTGACTTAGATCAGGGCACTTGGAAGTTTCTGTACCTTGTGTTTATAAGTGTAGTTTTTTAGTCTTAGGATGTCTGAATTTTTCTTTTTGATAATGGCTTAGAATGCCATTCTGTTTCATTTTATTTTGTTCTTGTTCTGGTCTTCTCATTGTAATATCTTTGAACAACTAATGAATATCAGTATTTTGATTCTAATTCAATTGCTTTAATCTGATTGATTATATTTGCTTTGATTGAATGATTGAATCGACTTAGTACTGAGTGAAGTTGACTATGCATGTTTAAACTGTTACATTACTTTGCATATTCATTTCTTATTGGATTGATTTTCTTGCATAACTAAATTGCTTGATCTGCAAGAGATCTATGAAAGGTTTTGCAGGAATCATTGCTTGGAAATCACTGCTGGAATCATAGCTCACAGAGAAGCAATGGAATCGACTGGGATAATAATTCAATCGACTTGATCTTAACATGATTATAAATTCCATCACTGGAATTTGTTTATTGTGTTGATTGATTATCTTATTCTGTTTATCTTCAATATCTTATTCTATTTATCTTCAATATATCTCTGATTCTAAATGTGTGATTCATATATGGGATTATATTGTCAGATTGTTGATGATTGTATCTATGCATGATGAATTTGCTTGAAATCATATACATGATACAATTTTGTTTTATACTGAATGTATACTCTAATTGTTATTGTACTGTATTGTGCATCTGAACTTGATTGAGAAAAATATGCATAATGACAAGGGGAGCATTACACACTTACACATATTTCTTCACATGCCTATACTTCAGGGGGGTTTATCTTTTTCATGTGAATATATATGATAGGGGGAGCATCACTGCATGTTTTCAAACTTCTTATATTTCTTTTTGATGCATCTCTGTTTGGTTTATCAGCATATCATATCTTGAAGCATACCTTTTTTGTTAATGCACAAATAGGGAGAAGTATTATGAAATGCTATCTGAGTATTGTGAAATGCTATCTGCTTGATATATTACTAATTGATTGTGTTGCATTCAGAGTATTTGAACTGTAATTTGATTGTTATATCATGTGCTTACTCTGAATTTTGTTTGTTCTTGTGCAAACATGGTTGTTTATTAATCATGGTTGTGCATCATCAAAAAATGGGAGATTGTTGAGATTGCTGACAACACAATATCTATATCACTCTGGTTTTTTATGATGACAACACATTTTTAATAACACATGTATTGTAATGTGTTACATGTTCCAATATTTAATATTGATTGTTATCTTGATGAACATGTTTGTATGAAATTTGATATATGAATGCATATTCACTATTCTGATATATGTGACATCTGTTGTGATTGCATTACATATGTTTTAGAAAAGGAAAACCACAGGCACTTTTATGAACTTACATTGTGTGGCATAACTGCAAGTTGTAAGTCGACTTCATTATGGGGGAAGTCGAATTAAGCTCGTGACTATGCATAGATTTTCAAATACAGTGTTATGTGAGATTTTGCATTGAAAAGAATTTCAAAATGATTTGTTGTGTCGAAGTCGACTGTGTGCGCCACGCATTCGACTGTATTATTTGTTTGATTTGAAATTCTGTTGTGCTCATGAACAGTAACATTTATATTTTTAATAGTTAGTTGAGCATTGAATGAAAGTCAACTGTAATGAATGCGAAATTAATTTGTTTGACTGGGCTGCTACTAATTTGACTTATCTTTTATAACTGTCAAGGACAGTCAACTATATTAGTAGTGTATTCGACTACAGGAGCGTCTGTTTTATAAAAATCTATAAATAGACGAGACCTGGGTTGTTTCAGAGAACTTTTGGAAATCTAACATTTTCATATCTTGTTTCAGATTGTTTCTTTATGATTTAGGGCTCCAAGAACTCATAAAGAAGACAGTTGTGATCTTTCTTTGAATAGTTTCTGAAGGAGATTGATACTGCGCTTACTACTTGATCAGAATTTTCAAAATTCAGGTGTTCTCTGGTTGATCAAGATTCGTGTTTACATTCCGTGGTGATTGCTATTGTACCTGTTGTGACTACAGGGGTTGGACTCGTGGAGTCTGGTACACTTTGAGGATTGTTCAAAGTGGGTTGCAGATTGTTGGAGAGGGGATATGTTGCTGCAAGTCTTCCTGTGTGGTTTGCCTATATTTTGGTTAGAGGGTTAGAAAGGTGTTTTATATTTTTGACATGGAGGTCTCTATAAAAGCCTTGTTATAAAAACCTTGACCATTATAGTGCATTTGCTTCCTGGTATTGGAAGGACACTAGATGTAGGCATTGAAGCCAAACCAGTATAAAAACCTGCATTTGAATTCTCTATCCCCACTCTTTTACATTCAGTCGACTTTACATTTCATGTAGTCAACTTTGATTTTCCGCTGCACTTAAATTTCTATTACTTGCAATTCAAGAAAGTTTGTAAAGTTTTGTGGTTTGTGTAAAAGATTGTGAAAAGACTCTAATTTTGAAAACTCACCAATTCATCCCCCCCCCCCTCTTGGTGTTAAAACGAAGCCTATCTGTTTTCCAACATCCTTGAGTCGAAAACAAGAGTTTCGGCGTTTTTAGAGCTTAGTAGCTTCGATGTAAGGTAAGGAAAGCAAATGATTGTCTTTAATTTTGAATTATGAAGTATGATTTGGTGGTTATTATTATGTCATGTTAATGATATATTGAGTTGGTTATAATTGAAATGACGATTTTAGTGTTAATTATGTTTTGATAAGTGTACTTGGTTATTTGATGCATGATGACATTGATGGTTTTGATTTGGATTTGAATGAGCTTGTGAATGTTGTTGATATGAAGTATAAATGGTATAAAGTTGATGTTGTAAAGGGAAGAAGAGAGTAGACTAAATTATAGGATGTTTTTGGTCTAAAAATGAGGTTTTGATAGGTGAGAAGTTGAGGTAATGGTCAAATGGAGAAAATTGTGTTTTTGGGTCTGTTTTATAGTAATTTGAGACTTGTTTAAGCTCTGAGTTAAGTGAAATCTAATGTAGAATTGGTTGGTAGTTGACAGGATGAGTTTTGTATGGTTTTTTATTTATTTTGGGGGTTTTGACTAGTAAAATCCTAAAGTATAGAGTTTGTGATCAAAATGAAGGTTTGAGGTCTGTTATTGGGTTCATTGTGACTTGTTCAGACCCTTAGTGTACAAAATTCTACATTAGAAGGTGTGAATTTGAGTTTAGGCACCTTTTAGTTGTTGAGTTGTTTTGGTGCATTTCTAACCAAATGAGCAATGTAGTACTCTATTTTCATCTATAAAGATGTTTTCATATCGATCTTAGTGTTACGGATCCTAAATTGATCATTTGGATATGTTTAAGATGCAACAAAACCAAAAAAATCAGGTTATTGTAAAAAATTGACAAGAACAATCAATTATCTCACTTGATAATCGATTATTTCAGTCAGAAGATTATTATTTCTTCAAAGTTCTGGGGAATAACCAATTATCACATATGATAATCGATTATTACATTCTGAAAATAATCTTTGCATGATTTCTCTTGGGAATAATCGATTATTAGGTGTGGTAATCGATTATCTCTAAAATAAAACATAAAATTTTAATTTTGTTGGGGCATCTTGTATATAGGTTGGTTTCTTTTGTTTTATTCTTTTCTTTTTTTCTTATGGATGAAACTAAAATGGTAATGTAAGGCTTGTTAGCAATATCAGTGGAATTTTATGAAGCTTTATGCATGAAGTTGTGTATGTTTCCAAGTATGGGTTAAAAGAGTTTCTAAAGTGAATTTCTTAATGGTTGATTCAAGTATTATATGTATGAATATAGGGAGCACTTAGTCTTGGGAATTATCCTGACACTCTAATGGTCATCCATTCTTAAGTAGAGAGGGGTGATACATGCGATGAGATTAGCAGGAAGTCCTAGTCTAGAGGTTTTACCTTGGCCTAAGGTGTTGTTTAACAAACTACCCTTGTGTGGTAGCTTGGGGTGAGCCAGTTGTTCACCACTACAAGTGCAAGGTCTGCCATAACTCGACATTTATACTATATCCGGATAGTCCAGTCTTGGTCTTTGGCATAATTATAGGATGTTTAAGTTACTTTGTGTGAAATATGATGCATGATGAATCTTATTATTTTGTTTCTAATTCTTTTTCTTCATTAGTTTATCCTTTTGTGTGTTTTGTGTTTAACTATTGTGTATGTTTTCTTATTATAGTGATCATGTGATAGATGTGAGCAAGTAAATGTAGATGTCTTGGTTAAGCAAACTTTGGATGGTGATGCAGGAGAAGTTTAGTTCCTTTTTGAATAATTGTTTTGTATATGATTTTCACGTAAGAGTTTATATATAAAGTTGGTTTTATAGTTATATATTAATAACTATAATGAAACTTTAGATTTCCTACTTGTTAAATGTTCTATTTTATTGATTATGTGATAGTTACTTTATATATTGTTTTTCGGTGTCAATAAATGTGAAATTATGTGATTAACATAAAAGTAATATTACTTATAATATAAATTGAAAATCATATTTTTATTGCTGAAAACGTGTTAAATAATAAAGTTATTTTCTTTCTTTATGATATTCAGTTAACTTAAACGACAAAAGACTATCACCATTCATGGGATTTTGTCCGTTCTGTCTTTGATAAAAGCAATAAAAACCATTTATTATTTTAGATTAACCACAACGTCATTTTATATTATCTACAAAATATTATTTTCTTAATATGCAGGAACAAATAAATAAGATAATACAACAATACAACATTTCCCTCCATCACTAAAAATAATTAAATCATAAGGAATGATCTAAAAAATATAAAAATTATAAATACTTAATAAACTAAAAAAATTATAAAAACTGATTAAAATATATAAATTTGTGAGAAAATCAAACTTAATAAAACCTTATAAAATAAGTATGACACGATGCTTACTAATAAGATTTTTATTTAATTTTAAAGTAATGTTTTTTATTAGTGCAATAAATCAACTTAAAAGAAAAGAATAATAAAACGGTAGAAGGGAACACAGAGGAGAGATTGCATTACCCATCTTCAAACTTTACCTTTTTATCCTAAAAGAATTTGAATCAGAACCCGATCAACTTGGTTTTATCCATCAATAATCCTAGGATGAATGCGTGTCGATTTTCTGGGATGTTACCTTTTTGACATCCTTAAACATTTTTGTAAGAAAAAGCAACATAAAAGTAAGATTGAGTTGTGTTTCTTACAACTTTTTGTTTTCATTTTTTTTCTGTCTTTGATTTTTCTAAATAATAAAAAAACTTATGAGAAAAGCAAGATAGAGACTCACACGATTTTCTATTAATTATAAGAAAAATTGTAATGTTTTTTGTTCTAAAATTTAATGCAAGAATAATTTTTGTTCTAAATTAATTTCATGGTTGAAGATAAACTCAAATTTAAGATGAAACTTATTAAATATTTAATTTGAATGGAAGATTAATTCATTTATTGACAATGAAGCATAGCTTTGTGGAAAGAAAGACTAAATAAAATGGCTTTAGCCTCTATGACATGTTTGAATGATAAACATCCACCACATTTTAGATTCTTTACCACAAATCATGAAGAAGTTTTGCCAACTCAACATTTCACCATGTACGAAAAGAAAACAAGAATACACATAGGTCTTCTAACTTAATTCAAAGACCTTTCTAAGATATGTCCCACAATATTTATTTCATGCCATCCTTCTAGCTTGCAACTTCTACTAATAATTTCCTTCAATGTTGGGATTTAAATAACCTATAATGATGACACCTCATATTGGAACAAGTTTTTGTTAATGTTATTCTTTGCATTTTATCAATCACCCATTAAATATTATGAACCAATAATTCCATTTCAAGTCCAAAACCAATATTACAATAATTGTAATAAATATGCTAATAATAATAGCAACATTAATAAAGAAAAATATATAAAGTTCATTTGGGAAAGAGCATTTGGTCTTCTCTAAGTTTCTATTTCTATAAGGTTGCTTCTTCTTGCATATCTTCATAATGTAACGTGAACCTATACATATCATATACTTAAAAATTCTAAATTTACTCTATATTTAGGATTTTCATATAAATTTTAAAATATAAAATAAAAAATATATTTTACATTATACTATCCCAAATATAAAATTTATATTCTAAAACATACTTTAAAATAAAAATTTTATATTTTTAAAATGCATGTTTTCAAAATAAAAAATAAAAAACAAAATACAACTTAAAATACAAACAGAATGAGGGCAAATAAGACATTTCATTATTGTATGGAGGTGCAGGAAGAAAGTAAAAAAATATGTTAAAGAGGAAGCTGTCTGCATTAAGTTATGGAGTTGTTAACATTGTACTAATGAACATAAGATGAAACATGGAAGTTTTAGTATAGTGAGGAAGAAGTGAAGAACATTGATTTTTGTGGGATACGAAAATGTTTGTGTGTTCTATAGAGTGTTTGTAAGAAAGTGAAATTGGATGAGAAGCCTGACAGACTTGTAAAGTTCGCCCTTGCGGTTGCGCAAACGAACAGCACGAATGCCTTGTCGGAGTTGAGAGACAGGTAAACATGTCTGTCCGCCAAAGTCACCGCTTCCAGAAAAGTCACGCTCAACAACTTTGATGTATAGAAGAGCCAATTCAGGAGTACTCAATGGGAAAATGAACTCTTCATTCCACACTGGTACCCAATCATCTTCAATTGTTCTTGTGTATTTCATATCTCTATCAGCCGGAACTCCATGAATGCCGATCTGCACATACATACACCATCATCATTCGGATTTAAATATATACTTTTTTAATATTTATAACCCTTTCAATTTGCTATTTCAAGATTTTCGTCACAGTTTACTAAATTAAAAAGATCAAAATTATTTTTTTTAATTAAAAATTAACCAAGGTGAATTGGTCCATTATGAATTTTGAAACGAAGTCTATAGGAAAATTTAATGATTTAATCTAATTTTTAAATCCATTTTTTTTTAGATCTATGTTAAGATTATCATTAAAGTAATATGTTTTTTTTTTTAATTTTTTATTATACGATGAAGAAGTCATTTACTTTTTCTTAATTTGATCAAAATAATAACTTGCTCTTTTCAAAGTGAGGTGAAAGAATGTGTGGTACAATGGATTCACTCCTCCTACATAATGATCGAATATTAAACTTTAAATATTAATTTTGTTGATGAAAAGTATTACCTGTACACGGAAGTCAGGAGGAGAATAAAAGTCAAAATGCGTTGGGCTGAAATCTGAACGCCACCCATCACCCATGTATACCAAAACCTGCTTTATCAAATTTAATTGGATAAAACTCATTTTGAAAAAAAATAAATAAACCATAGCATTTTTCTTTCTACACCCCTAATATAATATGTTTTCTCCTTTACCTGAAGAATTGTTTGGACTGGCCGAAGTGCTTTTGGATCAAAAATATCGTTGACATTCAATAATATGTTTGGTTTTTTAACATAACCACAACCACCATTAGCTCTGAACATTCCTTCCATGTACCTAAGATAATGCCCTCCTCCCTTAAACAAAACAACACAAGTTGCAAGCCAATATCAAACCCTATTATTTCAGTTCATAATTCTAAGTAATTGAAAGTAGAAACCCACTTTCTTAGCATTGTAATTTATGCCACTGTCAAAACTATGGTGCATGCATACTTACATACACAATAACAATATCAAGAGTACTACTTTCTATCTAATGCCAGACTATATTATCTCCTTTAAACATCATAATTGCTACAAACTTCTTCATTTTCAATTGTCAAATACGTTCTTCTTTTAAATGTAATATATTTTATAATTTTTTTTATTGAAGTTAAGAAAAATGAAAGTCCAACCTGCATATTAAATGCTACCATTTGAGCTCCATACATCCATCCAATCATGGGATCGTAATTAGACGAATCGAGACGAGTTCCTTTTGGATATATTCTAAGCAAATTTCTTTGAGTGAATCTACATGATAGAACAATATCATTAGTTGTATTAATGAATATTATAAAAGAAATTATTGTTCTTTCAAATGACAAATGTTGGAAGTCTCACATCGAGTAGTGGTAAGATCAACTTAGAGTATACATGTGGATGAAAACTTTACCTTAAAAGTCAATTTTTTGGGATTGACTTAAACTTAAAATCTATTTTTTAACATGGTATCAAAACAATGAGTTAGATTTTATCTTAGCAAGATTTGTGTTTGTTGAACATACCATTTCATCTACTATTGGACAATTATGGAACTACCCATTAATGTCTAGTCCCGTGCTTAAGATGTGTATACCTTAACATGATGGGTGTGCGTTGGAAGTCTCACATTGATTTGTGATTAGGCTAATTTAGAATATATATATATATATATATATATATATATATATATATATATATATATATGTGTGTGTGTGTGTGTGTGTGTGTGTGTGTGTGGGTGTTAAACTCGTCTTACAAGTTAGTTTTGTGATATTGAGTTAGACTTAAAGACCATTTTTTAACAATAAATTAAACCTTTTACAGACTTATTTTAGTTGAAAGTGATTCATCAAACTTTTCTTAGAAAACAAATTTATTGACTAGAACTCGTGAAAGACTAACATATTGATGAGAGTTCTCTACATGTCTACTGAGAGTAAAAATTAGTTAAATTTTAAGCTAAGAAAAAGACATGTATGATCTTAGATGAAAAAGATGTTAAAGTTAATTGACCATATTTAATACAATTTTAATGTAAAAAGGTGATAATTTTTGGCATGAATGAATATTACAATCATTTTCTACTTTATAGTATAAATGGTATACACATAAGCCATATGTTTTGATCTCATAAAAGGCTTTATAGAAATTATAGAATTGTACTATAATTTGAAAAGGAGGTTTAATATTTTATAATAAAGTTAAGCAAGTGGTTCTTAAGTTATGTTTTTAGCATCAGGAAGAGGTTATGAAATGTTTTATATTTTAATTCCATTTCTATCATTTTAGTTAAATTATAGAAAATTATTAAATAATTATTTTTTATTGTCATATTTTGGCTAAATGTTTTTGTTGTTGTTGTCTATTGTCATGTTAGGCAACAATTTCTCGTTGTTGCTTATTGTCATATTTTAAGCCACAATTTTGAAAATTTGTGACAAAAAAAAAATCATTGTCTATAATATAATTATTGACCTCCTACACCACGACCAGAATTTCGTTGCCTAATCATTGGCTAATTTAGGCAACAATGTTTTGGCTTTAGGCTACAATTTTTCATTATTATCTAAAGTAATTTTTGTTGTATTGTAATTTAGGAGAAAAAATAATTAGTTAATATATCAACTAGGTTAGACACTAATTTAAGAACTAAATATTATTGGTATTTAAAATAGACTTTATTGTTAATAAGAATTTATAATTCATATATGAAGTAAAGTTTAAATTGGTCTCTAACATCAACTACTAGTATTTTAACTACATACTAATTCCAAAAAGAGAAATTGTTCACCTGACAATGTTAGTTCCATGATTTTTGGAAATATCTTCAAGCTCTTGCTCGCTTAAGCTTAAGCGTCTGACTTGGTTTTGATTAATCAAACAATTTGTTAACTTACCTTTAGGCTTCCCTGCACGAATAGAAATCAAATCCCTATATTCAGGAGTATCATCTTCATCATCCTCATCATCCTCATTATCTGAGTCATCCTAGTCTCAACAATGCAACATAAGAAATCTGATTATAACAAGATTAGAACTACCACATCTTTGATTGAATCAATATAACATGATCTATATATTAACACTTATTATCTCCTTTTTATACTTTTAAATTTGAAAATTTCTTTTCTTAACATAGCCTAAGCCAAAACTATTTATCATATTTAACTCCAATTTGTTTAAAAAGTTTATTAAATAAATTATCACCTTGTAATTGACTCTAGATTTGTCACGATATTCCTCAAGCCTATATGGTGCTTCCTCTAGTGTCCTTTGGTCTTGACTTTCATAAGACTCTGGAGGTTTAGTTGAAATCAAAATTTTTTTCTTCAATCTTTCTGGAGAAGGGAATTCCCTCATTTGGTGTGGATTTTCCGGGTAAAATAACATATCTCCAAATGTGTCAACGAGCATCTGCAAATATGTAAATTTCCACTAAAAATGTTATTAGGTTTTTCAAACCATGATAGTGAGACCTAACTTATATGTCATGCAACATGAGTTAGAAAAACCTTAGCCACTTTGCCTTGAAGAGATGGTGTGATATGGTCTTCAAAAGTTATAACAACGGGATATGGAGAGGCGAAAAATGCATAGTCCTTAATGGCAAGAAGACATGCTCTAAGTTTCACTGAAGAAGTAAGAGTCCTACACTTTTTAAGAAAATGAATTAGTTTCATATATATAACAACATTAAGAGTTGCAAATGCATGTCAAACAAAGTCTAGACATATACATATATACTTAGGTAGGACCAAAATATTTGATTTAGTGAAGTTAATCAATCTAAAGAAAGAAATTGTTTTAGTATACTAGTTTGGTTTGCTAAAGGGGAGTTGTTGGATATTATTAGTCCAAACCACTATTTAGTTAAGTCAAAGTGTGCATTGAATAAAATGTGTGAACATATAAAGATATTTCAAATGTGTTAATACAAATGTTTTTATATAGTTCTATATTATTCCAACGTGTAATATTTATATGGTTAACATTCTTTGTAAGGTCGTGAGGTTTAACAAAATTATGGAACTCTTTACTTCCTATCATTAGGTTAATGGTTTCATAATCAATATCAATATCAATGTAATTATAATTAAAGTCTTGCTTCAAAATATGTAATGTGTTGTTCAATTCTGCATGATATTTGAATTATTCACGTGTAAGGAATCTAAAACATAAGTTGAAAGTTTAACGTAAAAGTGAGAAAATTGACTAATATATAAGAAAAAAAACCAACAATAACTAAGTCTTTTGATTTTTGAGTTCAAAATTAGAGCTGTCAAAATGGGTCACAACCCGCGGGCCAATTCGGTCCACCACGGGTTTGGACCGGGTTGGATTTGAAAAAATTGTATTTTTTTTGTGCAGGTCAGATTTTAACTCGACTCAAGCGGGTTGAACCCGTGGTGGGTCGGGTTGGTCCACCAACCCATCTACCTAATTTTATTTTATTAAAATTTAATTTTAATTTTATAAAAAGATATTTATTATTTTTTTTTCTTGAAAAAATTATTTAATTTTCCTATTTTCAAAATTAATTAACAACCATGTTGGAGTGAAATTTGTTTAGATTTGAATTATAGAAAATTTGTAATTTTTTAATTTAAAAAACAAAATTGTAATTATATGAGTTAGTGAGCCAGCTCGTTTACCCACCAACCAGTGTTGGGTAGGGCCGGGTTCGAATTTTAGTGGCTCGCTAATAAATGAGCTGGATTGTGTTGGCTCACTAAGTGACCAACCCGTGGTGGACCAGGTTACCCGTTTCGACAGCTCTATTAAAAGGGTGTTGCTCCCTCCACCACCCCAAGTGCTCCTGCACCTCCCCACTATTTTCTTTTATTCCAAAAATACTCTACACCTCGCAATTATTTTCTTTTATTCCAAAAATACCCTACACTTCTCCATTATCCTCAATAATCTTTCTATTTTCTCTCTCTGCATTAATTGAGCATTTTTCATTATCCTCAACAATCTTTCTCTTTCTCTTTTTCTATTTGCATTAATGGAGCATTCACATGGCTCAAATTTAAACTTGTGATATGTTGTAAAATATAAAATTCAGAGGAAACATCAATATTAGTGCTTCTACCATTTCCATTTTATAAATTTAAAAGTTAGATACAAATACAAAATAATAAACATAATAATATTAATAGTAAATAATAATAATATATTATTATTATTATATATTAACTTTATAATGACGAAAGAACTAGATAAATTCTAAATCTTTAATAAATAACTTTTCTTTTATATTGTAAGTATTTAATAATATTTTTATATTATTTATCTAATAAATTAAATACTTTATTCAAGTTATTTGAGTCAAACATATCGGTAAGTTAAAACATAATATAATGTTAAAAGTTATAGATATATCACAATTTTAAATCTGAGCGATATGAATGTTCCATTAATGTGGAGAGAGAAAGAGAAAGATAGTTAAAGATCATGAAGAGATTTATGATATTTTTGAAATAAAAGAAAATAATAAGAAAGTATAGAATATTTTTGAAATAAAAGAAAATAATAGAGATATACAAGAACACTTGAGTTGGTGGAGGGAGTAACATCCCTATTAAAAATAATGTCATGGTCTCTTATATGAACTACTAATATCTCAAAAGTGACAATTCTTCTTAGTCTACGTAGCAACAAAATTTCAGCATCACTCTCAAATTTTCTCTTTCATTATCAAATGAATAAATTTAAAATAATTTCAACCAACTTATTATTTTAGAAATTTTTTATTTAGATTTGATTATGATACATAATAATATTTATTAATAAATATTTAATTATTTTGTTTTGTGTGAAACATAAGTAATTTATTTTGTTAAATTTAATTGTGTTTTTGTAAAAATATTAATCAATTCATTAATTATATATAATAATATTTTACTTAAAAAGTAATTACATATCATTTAAGTAAATTCATAACAATAAAAATTAAATAACTTAGAGAAATATAATATGCTTTAAAAAATCGATTTTTATTATTTTTTCTTCTAAATCTTTTTCAAATTTAATTATTGGGATAACATTATCACTTTGATAAAATTGACCTTTTCATGTTAATGTATTATTTTATTTTTAGTATATTCAATCAATTGATTATGACATATTTAGGAAACTGTGTCTTATTCCTAGTTGTCATACTCAATCAAAATATTATTTATTAGGTCTCCCTGTGTATTGATCTTAAAAGACTACCAAAAGCTTGATTCAAAAAATAGTAACATTACGTTGGAGTGCTTTCACCAATTCCTATATATTCATATATATTGTTAAAGGGTTACCCATAAGTAAATATTCAAACAAGAACGATGCACTTCTATGAAGGTGATAAACATTTTCTTTGCATTGGATCCCGTTATGAGACAATCATTGTGCTTAACAAGACCCTTTATAATTAATTCTTATTAGAAATACATACCTCTACATATGAAACCTTTGCTGAAATTAAGTTTTTTGTACATAAACTTCTTAAAAAAAATGTTCACTAAATAATCAATCATGACCTCATAATTTCAATCAATGTATCACCTTTCTTCTTTGTTTGTCACTAATAATGTTGTTGACTTGTTGGTACTTAAGTATCAACCTAACCACTTTTTTTGGTTAATTTTATCTTTGAGTTCTTCTTTTATGAGTTAATCCAACATTATATCTAAATAAATGTTTACAGAATTCATTGTATGAAAAATGGAATAGGAAGAATAATATTGTGAAATCGGAATGATTATCTAAAGTTTAATCGGAATGATTTTGTATTTAGTTAGTATCCTTACGAATGAATCACTCACTTGTATTTTTAATAAAGTAAAACTAAAGATTTTTATAAGTAAATTAGTCTTTTTTTTCATGACTTTGAATTCTATCAATTTTCATTATTTTGGGATCTCCCTATGGCTTCAAACTTTTACATTCCAACTAATAGTTTTGAATATCTATTCTTTTTTTAGAACTCAAAACCTCGGGTTATAAACTTTAGAAAGGAAGGAAACCAACATGAAGATGCGATAATTTGATAACATTACAAAGTTAGAAAATGACTATTTCTTTATAATGGTTAGTTTTATAACAAATAAATTTTGCAACAACTATTACATTTAAATACATCTTTGTTTCTACCTAATGTAGTCAATATTTTTCATGGTCTTGATGTTGCTTTTCAGATATGTTAGGCATGTTTTTCATGGGATATCATACTCTTAACACATTTTTATATAACTTCTTTTAACTCATAAATTCATCAAATTTGGTGTTTTTCCCTTTCATTGTACTTTTTATGCATGATAAACATATCATTATGAGGACTAACGTTTCCACTTACTTTTCCATTTCTCTTTATTTTAGGGACTTTTTGTTTTATAGGTGAGAGAAGTTGGTGAAGATGTGCCATATTCATCAACTTCAATTGATGTTAATAGGTTAGAAGATTGTGTATATATGCAATTGAAGAATAAGTCCAAGATCTTTTTAAAGAATTATCCACAAATGTTAAAGGTTATTTTGGCTCACTTCACAATTATAACTGAATAATTTCAAGTTCAATGTTTCTTTCCTATGGACTCTTTTGTGATAATGCTATATATGTGTTAACTTTTGATTCACTATTTTTCCTTTGATTGACTCCTTGTTTGTAGCACACTTTAAACTTTTGAACTATAAGGTGAAATTTGCTTTATCGAGATTTATGTTGATTCATTGTCTTCTTTATAAACATGTCATGCTTATCCAATGAAAAATCTAAATAGGGGTGTGACATTAGCCTTAGCCCCTCAACTCCGTTATGGATTCACCACTTCTCCCATTTCTCCCTTGTAGAGTCAATGTTGGTGATCAATAAGAGTAGTTTTTTTTTAAAGGAGGGTAAAATTGTTCTATATCATTTTTTCGGATACAAGGTGAGAGTGATGTAACACGTGAATGGGAGAAAGAAAAGCTCACTTACATTTTCTTGTGACACATGAAGAATGAACTCTAGTGATTTTACATGGAGATTAGGCATTAAAATTCACTTAGTTTGAGTATATTATTTTTATAGACAATAATTTTACTTTGTGAAAAACTGATTCACTTAAATTGTTGTTATTCTTATAATTAACAATATAATTTTTAAATTCACATTTTGCTTTTTCTCCAAGCCTTACTAATTACCAATTATGGCAAACTAATGACCATTAACAACAAAACTCCTTACCATTGTACTAAAAAACAGAAAAAAAAAATGGCTAACACATTAACTATCCATAAAACTCCAACAACTAACACATTAACCGCCCATAAAACTTTAACGACTAACACATAAGTTTATTCAAACCCAACAAAATTCCCCTGTAAACTTAAATGATTCGTCTATCATTTATCGTGATTTGCCACATGCACTAATTATTTGTTGATTGGTTACTATTTGACCATGTGAAATCACCTTTGTTTCCCATACATAGATCACGACAGTTGTTGTAGCAACAACTTCTTTAGACCCTGTTGCCACCACTGGCCACTACAATTTCAACCTTTTTCTAATTTGTTTCTTCTTCCTTATAGTGATTGTCCCACACTTGTTGCACATCTTGCTTCCCACAACAACATTGTTTTGGTTTCTATTTCCACACACTTCATTCTTTGTCACTTCCTCTGTGTCATGGTTATTATTCACGTAACTTAATGTGACCACCTCAAATTTTTTCTTAGTAGTAACGTTCTCCAAATTTTATTTACCACATAAAAACTCTTCACTCTTTCTTGAAGCACATAATTGAGCTTTCCCAGTAATGAATCTTGTCATCTTTTTCCTTGAGTTTCTTCGCCATGACCTCTTGTATCGCCTTCACTAACATCATTGATTTCCTCACTTATTACTCCTCAAACTCCATCCACACACTCTTTGTGTGTTGCACGATGAAACAATTGATCCTTGATATCATATCGTTCTATAGCCTCAGCATGTTTGTCTTTAGGTCCACCACCCTTGCCACGATAACCACAATTGCCTTTTCTGGCTCAAGCGAATATATCACTTGTTGTTGCATCTCCTTAATCTCCTTGCAATTCACCACATCGTCGCTATGCAAACTATCAATTTCTGCTATCAGCTTCTTGATCTCCTTCTTCCTCACGACATTCTTATTCCAAAATTCATCACACTCACGTTGCAACATCATGATCTTTGTCACCAATCATCTAAGCCACAATTTGCAACATTATTATCCGTCATGGATGATTTGATGAATAATCCATAAATCGAATTATCTGATCTATTTGGGTTCCCTACTAAGGTATGCAAGTTGTATAGATGCCCTACCAGCTATCTAAGTTGTTTGGATGTCTTGCCAAGCTGTTCATTTTCATGTGTTTGGCACCGAGCTACGTGTTATCATCAACAATACATCTTCCTTTTCAACATCTTTTGTAAGAAGGTTGGTCGTCTCTTCCCTCTTATTTTCAGATAGATAATCTCTTGCATAGTGTTTGACCCTACCATAATGGACACATTGGTTTGCTAATTTTATTGGTTGGATTGCTTTTTTTATTCTTCATCTTGACCGGGATATCTGCCTCACCATTACTTCTACGTCTTAAGTCTCGTACTCTAGTCTTAGCTCAAGTGATCTGACAAACTCTTTAACCTAAAGCTTTGACATGTCTTAAGACTCCTCAATTGTGAACACCATGTTCTCAAAGTTATCGCACACCATGGTTTATACCCAAGCTATATACTTGGATACTCTTTTAGTATACTTCATCTCCATGTGCCCCTAAGTGTTTGTGGCTGGACCTATTCACTATGTTACTCCCCTTGTATGCTTTGTCCAGAATGTCTCACCATTCTTTAAAGATTTTGCACTTGGAATTTTCTCAAAGCCAAACTTATCAATAGCCTTATCCTTCTTACGCATTGCTTTCAACACATTATTTTGGGCATTGCTAAAACCAGTGGTGTGTTCTGGTTTTGTAAAACTATCCTCAACCACCTCTCAATTATCTTCAACACCAAAAAGAGTCTTTGTCCAAAGATTGACCATCTCTCTAAAGCTTATCAAAGAACATTTTAGACACTCATGCTATCTACCTTTAATGCCAATTTGTAGACAACAAATTTACTTTGTGAAAAACTAATTCATTGTTGTTGTTGTTCTTGCAATCAACAATATAATTTATAAACTTACATTTGTTTTTTTTTCTCTATGCCTTACTAACAACTAATTATAACATATTAATGATCATTAACAATAAAACTCTATCGTTGTACTAAAAAATAGATAAAAACAGCTAACACATTAACTATGACACTCCAATAACTAATACATTAACTACATGAAACTCAAACTTAATTCCACTCGTTCAACTATATTTGAATTAGGATCATGTTCGTTGAACTGTGAGAATGCCACATGAGGTTTCATTTGAGATAAAGTTTCACTACTTACTATCAACTTGGATACTATAAAATTCAATTGGTGATTCTTCTTGTTGGAGGTAAATAATGGACGATCAATGTTAGATGAAAGAGATATTATAGCGATGTGTGACATGACTTGAAATGGTTAAATCATAACAAATGACAAACATTCTAAAGAACGATTATCCTTCTTCTTTCTATTATTTCCCGTCAACTATCCTTCCCCTTCTCCCTTTTCTTCGCAATTCACCATGTTCGCCATCAAAGATTGCTACTCACAGACCATGTCAGGGGTGATTTTGTTCACTTTGTTGTTATCTATTTCATGTTTCATGCTTTGATGAGTTCTTCTTCATTCGTGTTCATCTACGTGTTTGTCCCTTCTTATTCTTCATTAATAATGAAATAGAATAGTACCTTTGTCTGAAGCACCCCAAACAATTGTACTACATTTTGTAAGCATATATTCACAGATATCTTCTTAAAGTCTCACTCTCCTCCTAAGTGACTATTACTGTGAAGCTTATGATATAAATATTTATATATATATTTAGAGTTAAGCTATCACAATATACTTAATTATTAAAAATAATTTTGTTTTGTTTACAGTATTATATATCTTCTACTGGTACTTTTACTATTGTATTACATGTATTTGTACATATCATGGTTATTTTACTTATGTAATATATTATTAATGATATTTATTTTGTAGTTGTTTTAAAATTATTTGTGTATATATGATAACAAACAAAAAGAAGTTTAGTTTTGAAACAAATAAAGGTATCATTAATCAAGTCTCACATCTATATTAATTAATCTTTTAAAATTAATGTAGCATCAACTATGTGATATGCCTATGTCAGAGTTTTGACTTTATTTAATTTCGCATATTTTTCATATTAACAATGACTATAAACCACCACTATTTAACACCAGCCCCTAATAAATACCAAACATAAAAAGAAAAGTAAATTTAGCTTTTCATATATTTGAAGCTTTCTGACAAGGTTTCTCATAATGTTTTAAAATTTGTATTTTAAATTCGTGTATAAGTTAAACTTAAAAGTTCTTTTTAATTTTTTTAGAAGTAATTATGGAAAATTCGCCTAAACAAATTTATAAGATTAACCTAACACTAAAATCGCTTTTGGTGTTGAGTTTTTTAAGTTAACACAAGATTTTTATTGACACTATTAAGGTGCTTATTTTATAATACTAATATATTTTCTTTAAGATTTTCATTAACTATATTTAGATGTGAACATCTAATTATAAAAAAACCTATCAATATTTACCTCATCAAGTTCACAAAATCATTTGAAACAGGGATGGAAAATAAGATATTAAGTCATAAAATACTATCAAGCATAGAGACCTAAATGTTTACAGTGAAGCTATTGAGGTCTAACTAAAGAATTTTAGATCGAGCCTCAAGTGGCAAGGCAATTTTGGTTAAGATAGTAGTGCTTTAGTGCATTAACGTTCCTTCTACGAAAATTAATCACATATTTTAAAAATCTCTTAGCTGTTAAGCAAAAAGAAAATTCTAAAAGGTACACTTAAACCATTAATTTTTAGTTTTTGGAACTTGATAGGCTATGTTAAAAAAACATTTTCCTAAATAATATATTTGACCTTAGAGGAGGACAATGATTGAGTAAACCTTTCTTCAAAAACAATACTATTAGATTTCAACATATCTAACACGTACTTATGTATATGTTACTTTGTTATGACAGAAAAATTAAGCAGATATATGGACCAATTAACTACTGAAAACTATATAAATTCATACCCTCCATGATGAACTAACACATCGTCTCCTCTGGAATTTGGCCATAAATCTAGCTCAATTACTCTAACTCCTTTCTTCAATGCTTTTATTATCGCAGAAGTACTGCTAGCACTGCTAAGTTGATTTCCAGTTAAGTAGGAGTTATGGCCTGTGTACAAGAAATAATGAGCCAAAGGAGCATTCATGTCATGGTGCACCTGCAGATCAAAAACACACCAGAATGAGAAATTTGCTCAACAAAACAAATATTATTAAGATAGTTTTCGGATTACTCTTACATCAGTATGAGAAGGAGACATTAAATATTATATCAGAAATGTTAAGTAATTGAGTAAGATTTTTCCAGTGGTGAAACAGATGTAGAATACCTCAGCAAGGGGGCCATTAAGGTCACTCAAGAGATAACGGAAGAAGGCATCAATATGAAAGCCTCTCCTTTGAAATATGTTGAGATGCTTGAGACTGTCAAAAATGGCTTGAGCATGTGTGGTGACAGCTTCATTTTCTCCCTGAAATTCAACTAAGAAATTGCACATATCATCCATGCTCATGATGCCATCATGTGAATACTCTTCAAAAACAGTGTTGATTTCGTCAGGGGGTTCAACCACTTTGAGCCTAAACATTCTCCTGAAACAGAAACAGACTTTGAAGTGCTGTTTAGAGGTTCTATGAGAAGGGTGTCTAGTTGTGGTGGCCATTGTTGTTTTGGATAATGTCAAATGAGGGGGAGACACACAGAGATAATGGACAGAAAAGAGAAAGGTGTATCAGCTTTTGAAAATGACTGGGAATGTCTTGGAGCCTAAGTTTGAATTTATACTCATACAATGTTCATAAGGAACATGTACAAAACACTTTAAATAGATTGTTTTTGGTAACTTTATCTCTGTAAAGAAGAAAGAGATTACTTTATTTTATGCTTTGTGCTTTCTTTTACTATACATTTCAATAATAAACATCTCGGGCTAGCTCTCAATAAACTTATCAAACGTTAGGAATATTCACATGGATGTGAGGGTAAAGATATGTATTACAAAAACCATAATGATGTAGTGAGAAGTAGCTTTTTTCTGGAATATCAAATAACTGATTTTTAATGATCAAATATTAAATTAAATTATAAATTAAGTTATTCTAAAAAAAAAGTTAATAAAAAACTGGATTCAATAAAAAAAATGAAATTTAACTTAATATTATAAAATCAGGTTTGAATCCATTTATAACATTTAATCTTACAAAATTAAGTTGAAAAAGTAAAATTTTACATTTATTATACACTACAATAATAATTGTCAACCACCCTCATCGATGAATACTTAATTTAATTTTCTTGAGTATAATTGTGGATAAATATTGGGAATGAATCCAAAATGTATAACTAGATTCATATATCCATCTTGGATAACACATTAGACAAAAATGAAGATCTTAGATAAGTGATTTTGGATTTGAAGAAGATGATCCCAATGGAACTGTGTGAAACCATTAGTGCAGTCAGGAAAAACGACAGCGGTTGTTTTTGCCCTTTGGCAGCGGTTCTCGAACCGCGGCATATTCAGCTGCGGTAAAAAGTCTGGGACTTTAGGCCGCGGTTGCAACCGTGGTAAAAAAGATGGGGAATAGATCGCGGTTCGTACCACACCTGCGGCCTAAACCCCTTTTTTTTAAAAAAATAAAAATTGTACCATTATATGCCGCGGTTGGAACCGCGGAAAAAATGTAGGGAATATACCGCGGTTCGTACCACAACCGCGGCCAAAAGTCTATTGAAAATAAAATAAAAATTAAACGAGACACAATATGCCGCGGTTGTTACCACAACTGCGGCATATTGTCCTGCAATTTTTTAAAATAGCAGGTCTGTTTATGTGGTATCCATTACCACACAAACAGACCTGCATATCAAATAAACAGTCAAATTCATTTACAACAGATCAACCACATGTTGAAATGTATTTTAACATTAAATAAAGTACAAAGTCTAATAAAATACAATCTAATCAAATGCAATCTTTAAATCTAGTAACTAAGAACTATTATATAATCTAATTGTATACTTTGCAGCAGCTTTTTTGATGAATGATAGTGGCTTCTCAGGAACTGGTGTAGTCGTCTTGAACCTCTGCACAAGACAATTTATATTAATTAGTGTTTTGAATTCTAAATTTTGGAAAAATTCAACATTTGTTAAAGTTAAATATTACCGTTTCCCAGCCTCTTGTGATATGAGAACGAATAATTTGGGTCATCCAATACATTACGTAGTATCCGCACTCATATGACCCACTTTGTCTGTTACACTACAATATATCAACACAGTTGTAAATAGTTAGTGAAAAACATTAAAACAAAACAACTATAAGAAAGTATGGTTTTGCCATATGTCAAACCTTGAGAGAAATCCATACAATCTTTCTAGTGTGTGTAATTGATCTCCCAACCATCATCATACTTGCTGGAATAGAACTATATATAAAAAAAATGGTTTTAGCATTCATTTATATAAAAAAGAAAGTCCAAACATTGAGGTTCTTACCAATCAACTAGTTGTCTGAGATTTGTGGGAGGAGGCCTGTGCAATGAGCAAAACCATAAAGCATAGCTCTCGTGCATAGAAATAACAAGAAGCTGCCAATGGCGCCTGAAATTCATAATAACTTAACTATTATGTTTTAAAATCACACATGGAATTTTATTATGTTAACAAAGTTCACTTACCCGGATATATAAGGCAAAAAATATATTTTCTTGCCGCTTGCAAAATTTCTGATGAGATTTGTGTTGATGTGATCAAAATCATTTGATTCGTGAATGGATTGGGGATCAATAAATCCATAATCATCAGAGTGCCCCAACTTGTTCCTGGTCCCACACAAATACCTGAAATCAAAAGTTAACTTTGAGAAAATGATACTTGATATACAAATCAATTATATATATATATATATATATAATATATATATATATATATATATATATATATATAAAATTGCTCATAGACTTACATCATCCATAGCTGAATAATTGTAATATTCAACTCTTGTGTTCCCGAAGCAAGCTCTCTGACATCTGAGGCATGAAGGTATAATGGGACCTCAGAGACTCTCCCAAATACATTAGAATCATATTCAACCTCCAAAGGCTTATTTTCAAGGATGTCAGCAAGTAGCTGCAGTGAACCAATAGGATCATCCTCATATAGAGGAATCTTCTCTTCTGCCTGCAATGAACCAAAATAAGATAAGTTTTGACATCAATAACATGCAAACTTTAAAATTGAGAAGTGTAAAGAAGAATTCCATACCGGGGGGTCAGAAACTAAACCAACCAAATGTTTAGGCCAAGCGATAAAGGACTTGAATGCTTGTTCCACAGTGAAAATCTCATCTGTGGCCAGAGGAACTAAGGCATCAGGTAATATCATTTCGTCCACTGAGACCTTCACCTCATCCTCTGATAGCTTTTCACCATGAACAACAGTCGCTGCCTTAAACATTGTTCCACGAGCTACCAGGACCGTCTCGATATCGTCTAAAATGTATAGCAGACATGGACTAGTATCGTCCATGTCATCCCCTGGGACGGCTGGTGCGGAACAACTTCCTTTCCCGCTTCTCCCTGTCACAGTAAATGTTAGATTATACAAAAGATAGAAATAATTGCACATAAATGTTTATTAAGTTTACCTGTGGGAGGCACAACATGTTCCTGTTCCTATACAGGAGATGGCACCGGGCGCATGCCATAGGTCTCAAACTGCTGCTGGAACATGGAGCTAAACTCACTAAACAATTCAGCCCTGAGCTCTGACCTAACCTTGTTTGTGATCTCGTCCATAAGGTCGGCTCAAACCTTTTTTGTGATCTCTTGTGTCATCCTTTCTCTTTCTGCATAAGGATGACGAGAATAGCTCCCAAAATATTCTTTAATTCCTACTCCAGGACCAGCATCACGTACACGTCAAGGGTGCTCAGGTCGTCCAATCGCAGCAGCAAGAATATCCTGGCGACCCTCTGGAGTGAATTGACCTTGAGAGCTCTACTCAACCAAGGAGTCCTGTAACATTACAAAACACCATTATTCTTTAAAAAGTTAAATGTAGTATGTATAATTACAATTATTATTATTTTAGGAACAATGATTACTTACAATTCTTTCAGAAATTTCCCGTGCAGTGTCGGAAGAGTACGTGCCCGATGGTCTCATACGAGCCAACTTCCATTTTTCATGTCTAGAAGGTGGAGAAGGAGGCTGAGGGGGGCTACCACCCTAAGATGGTGGTCTAGCATCTGCCTTTTTCTTGAGGATTTTCTCCTCAAGCTTCCTATACCCACCACGAGATAATAGGTGGGGGTTTTTGTTATGAGCATTTGTTCCTTGTGCTTTGTTTCTAATTGCCTATCACATACACATTAATTAATTAGTTCATATGATATATCAATTATGAGCACTTGTTAATAGGAATTGAATAATATCAATTATACTAACCTGCCATTCCTCTGACATCCGACTCTCTTTAAAAAGCCGTCAAGTCTCCTCATCAATGGACTTATAGGAACTACATGGAGACTTATGTTTAAGGTGTCCAAAGATATATCTTGATGTCAACTTACTTTTAAAGTTTCTGAAGTTTTCAGCAACAGTTGACAAACACTTATTTCTAAGTGTTGCGACATTTGGAATGTCAAATGTCAGCTGAAATAAACATAATAAAGTTGTATTAGTACAAAATTATCAATATAAACAAATTTTAATTCAAATAATATTAACTAACTTACCAATATATCGTTCCATATAATGTTCCGATCAACCTCGGACACATTATCAAAAGATGGAGTGAGAATACTAATCCTATCACGTGCCACTACTCCAAGGTATGATCGGAAGTCATCTGCATAGGGGTCAGTTGCCACACCCGTGACCACGTTCACATTCACTGGAGTTCTTTCACCACTATTCTTTCTGATCAAAAGTTGTTTCATCCTAGTGGGTCCTCTAGTGGATCTGGTAGGGGGAGCCTTATCCCCTGAAGTTTGTGGATGATCAGCCATATATCTGTCAAAATAAATAGCAACATGAAATATTAATTTAACAAAACATGTAATGGTAATCATTGGAAATATATAAAAGGAAAACTTATGTGATATTAACAAAATACCGCTACAGAAATTGAAAATTCATACATAAAGATATGGATTCATCATATGTATATTCCCTCATCATGATCTGATTGAATTGCATGTACATCGTCGTCAACTAGAGATTGGTCATCCAAATTTGTTGTAGTTTGAAATGAATGGTTGTCAGCAATATGAATATTAATCAGATTCTCTTCGTTAACTTCAATTTGTTTTTTGCCTTGAAGAGCGACATACCAATGGTTAGACGTAGGATCTTTGGCATAAAAAACCTGAGATGCTTGATAAACCATGATAAACGGTTCGTCTCGGTAACCCACCTTTCGAAAATCAACCAGTGTCATACCCGATTCATCTATTTTTACACTACTCTTATTGTCAAACCACTTACATTTGAACAATGGAACAAAAAACTTGGTGTAATCAACCTCCCATATCTCTTCTATTATACCATAATATCTCATTGATCCAAGTACAGGAGATTGATCTTTTGATGTGGAAAATTGAAGTGACTCAGCTTCTAAACTGACTCCACTATTTTGTACTGTGCTTTTATCATCCAAAGTCTTCGTATAGAATGTGCAATTACTGACTTCATAACCTGTACAACACACGACATCAAACTTCAAACCATTTGCAAGCCACAATAAAGTTTGAGAAGAATGTGGCTCTTTGTCAATTTCAGATTTGAACCAAGACATAAATGTTTTGTTATGCTCCATCAACTGCCATTTCTCTGATTGTCTTGGATTTTTATTCTTAACAATGGCTTTGTGTGCTTCCAAAAAAGGGATCACCTCATCTGTGTTGTTAAATATATAAAGATGCGCTTGCAACAATTCTTCGCGATCTTTTGTCACCACATTCACACCTCGGATGCTTTTACTTGTACAAAATTTATTCAACCATGATGTGCGAGGAACTCCTATCGGATTTATTGATGTCATGTAATCTGAACAAAACTCGATACTTTTTTCAGCAATATACCTTTCAATCATCGAACCTTCAGGACGATATGGATTTTTAATGTACCCTTTCAAAATCTTCATATAACGCTCAATAGGATACATCCATCTTAAGTATACCGGTCCGCACAACTTGATTTCTCTAACCAAATGAACAAGTAAATGTACCATGATGTCAAAAAATGATGGAGGGAAAAACATCTCTAGTTGATACAAGATGATAACAATCTCGCCTTGAAGTTCATCTAACTTTGTCGGATCGATGGCTTTACTACATATTGACGAGAAAAATGAACACAACCTGTTTATGGTTTACCTAACATTTTTGGACAAAATTCCACGAATAGCCACCGGTAGTAACTGTTGCATTAAGACGTGGCAATCGTGAGACTTCAGTTTGCGAGTCTCTTCGTCGTGCCATATCCATGTTGTATAACATCTTAGGAAACCATCACAGATAAGATGTTCTCTAATTTGGGTTGCGTTCAACTTTCTCCCATTCAAACAGTTCACACAAGGACATCTAAACTTCACTTCATCCTCACTTCTCCCCTCATTACGTTGTGCAACTAGTATAAATTCCTCTACACCTCTCTCGTACTCAGCACTAATACGTGGTAAATTAATCCAATTTCGATCCATTCCTAAATTTTACAAAATTAAAATTATACAATATCTATATAAGATTATCAATTCAATCATACAATCAATTCAGTCATACAATCATACAATTAATAATCATTGAAATGATCAATTCAAACATTGTATCACAAATAATTACATATGATATCACAGTTTGTCTATAGGAATCATTCAATCACATAATTTTGATTTTATAAGAAATCTACTAAAAAAATTTCATAACATATTAATAAATAAATTTGCTGATAAAAAATAATTAAATACATTTTATCTACCTCTATACCAATCCTTTCCCATACAAGCTAACATACTTTGTCTCTTATTGGACCACCAAAACCACAACAAATTTGACAAAAATCATCAAAGCCACAACAACATATTCAAACCGATCATTTCAATATAAAACAAAACTTTTATCAGAGAAGAAAATGGAACGTACCCGGAGTAGTAGAGAAGGCGCGACGAAGAGGATGACGACGGACGGCAGAGGACGCGACGGCAGAGGGCGCGACGGACGACAGAATGCACGGCGGCAAAGAGTGTTCGACGGAGATGGGGCGGCAACAGCGTTTTCGCGTGTAGAGGCAGAGAAAACTCGTGGAGAAGAAGAAACTGTTCTGTGTTTTGTATTTTTTAAAGAGCATATGTCGCGGTTCATCAGATAACCGCAGCCTATACTCCTTAAAAAATAATAAAAATGGCATTTTTGAAATTCTTTTTGAACTATATGCCGCGGTTGAGCGGTCAACCGCGGCATATACTTGTAAATATTTCAAATTTATTTCAAATAAGGTAATATGTCGCGGTTTCTCTGAGAACCGCGGCCTATACCCCTGCCATTCTGAATACCAACTACCTTCCCCAAAAGGCAGTTGGGGAATGTCAATAGGTTACAGTGGGTATATGCCGCGGTTCCCTAGAGAAACCGCAACATATTCCCCTGCCAACTGCTGACATTCCCCATCAGTCAGCCCTTGCAATAAATTGGCAGGGGAATATGCCGCGGTCCTGCCAAGAATCGCGGCATATTCCCCTGCCAGCTTATTGCAGGGGCTGACTGATGGGGAATGTCAGTAGTTGGCAGGGGAATATGCCGCGGTTGCTATGGGAACCGCGACATATACCCCCTGCCAACTTAATGTAGGGACTGACTGATGGGGAATGTCAGTACGTGGCAGGGGAATATGCCGCGGTTCTGCAGAGAACCGCGGTATATAAGTTACATTTATTTATAAAACTGCCACCGCGCACCATTATGCAACGGTTTCTGCCCAACCGTGGCATAATTGTGCGCTGTATAAACCGAATTTTGTACTAGTGAACTGTGAGAAACTGTGTCACTAGAGAAATAAAGGACTGGAAAGGGAGAAGATGGTTTGGAATTACATGTGATTACATTCTAACAATGTTTACGTTCATGTCACAGAAGAGGTCACACTGTCTCTATTTAGAAAATATAAGTGTTGGCAAAAAGAAGATGAGATGAAGATAATTTTTCAAGAGTAATTTTAATGATTATAAAAACAAGTCCAAGAACTTAAAGTAATGACAAAAAGGTATTGGAAGAATTGTATTTTGTTTGCGTATTTGATTAAGTCTTTGTAATAAGTCATACATTAGTGAATATATTGTTTGTAGGACTTAGTTTAGAGAGTTATAAAGCAACACACACAAATATCACACGAGAAAGGTTTTATTTATCCAAGAAGCTTTGTGATAAAAAAATTATAATAATAATAAATTATCTAACAATAATCAAATTTTTTAGAAGAGTCTCTATGATAATCAATTATCATAGCATATTTTCAAAAAAGTCTTAGTAATAATCGATTATCTTTTTAAAATAATTAAGCGATAATTGTGACTTGATTTTCATATTCTTAACCTAATTTTCAAATAAAAAGTCCATATATTTTGGGAAACGTATTTCAAATAGAACTATTTCATTCAAAGGTTTAAGGTTATGACTTCTAAAGAAACTCTTTGTGTTTTTGGAAAGGGGCTTTGAAAAACCTATTGTGGGTATAACGATAATTTTTCCAAGTAGGTTTTTTGTATGATTGAGTGTTGTTGTTGTTGCGATGAGAAGTTGTTTATCCTTTGCGTGACTCAAAGAAAGTGTTTCATTCTTTGTTTGATTCAAGGAAGGTGTCTTTCATTTCTCATGTCTTCAAGAAAGGTTTTCTTTATAGAGATTAACAATTGGACATAGAGTTTTTTTTTTATTATTTGAATCAGTATAAAATATTTGTGTACGAATTTTCTATTCCTTACTCTCTTTATTTTACTGAAGTCATTAAAATAATAGAAAAAGTTATGATTGAATGATAAACTTTGAAGAAAATTTCCAAGTATCAATTTTATCTAACAATCAAATTCACTTTCCTCTTAGTTTTTCTCCAAACGTGGATATTCCTTTTTTAAAATGTTTGGACAAACCAAAACTTTTGTTGAGGATGCGTCTACTAACATACATCCTCTTTTTACTATTGAAAATTATCCTTTTTTGGAGTCTGTTGATAGAAGCGTTTGGGATATAGATTTAAATGGTCCATACTGTAATTATGAATGATGTGCAGGAACCAAAGCTCTTTTCTCAATGGATTGCTTTAAAAACTAGAAGGGCTCAATATGATGTTAGGATTAGAAATATTATTTCATTTACTTTAAATCTTGATGAGTTTCATGAATCTCCCTGTTCAAAAATGCTCAGGAGATGTGGGAAACTTTAATGTTGATAAGGGAAGCAATATGAACCCAATTCCCTGTATGGTATGGTTTTGCTTTTTATGATGACAACATATTGAACGCATTGGTAATGACAACATATTGATGATACATATGTTTGATATGTTTTGTTATTTGATAATATATCATGACTACAACATATACTGATTGAATTGGTTGATTTGTATACTTGTTGTGACTATACATGTATCTACATCTATTGTATGCATTCTCATAATTCAATATTGTTAGATCACTTGCACAATGCATTATCTGGGTGAAGTAATCGATAAGAATGATTATGTAATCAATTAAGTTCATCAGATAGCCTATGCTTAACTTGTGGCAAGCAACAAGTTTTAACCAATTACATTATGTGTATAATCAATTAAAACTCATGCCTTTGTTAATGATCATTTGCAATATGCTATGATGTGTTTTTGAAGAGAAAAGTTTTCAAAATTTGTATAAGTGTAGTACTTAACCGATTACACTGTTTATGGAATTTGGTATACTTTGAAAACTATTTTGAAGTTGAGTCTTAACTGTCATAACGGTCATATTTTCATATATTTGACTTGCTTGTTGGGTGAAATCGATAACATTAAACACTTAATCAATTAAGTCTGTTTGAAGGTAATTCTGTGTAATATTGGTAGATATGTAATCGATTACATTATTTTAGTAATCAATTAAAATGTGTTTGTTATGTGCAATTCTATATATTGACACATGCCACCTTGTAATGAAGACTTTTGATCATTTTAATCTTTCATATATGATATCTGTTGGTGAAGAAAAGAATTGCAGGTGTGCCTAACTCTCCAAGAATCAAGACATAAAGAATTGGAAGATCTCGAAGGATTCTTGATGGAAGTCTGTGACCTTCATTGGCTGATCATTTTTCTGCACAACTAATTAAGGTGTTTTCTAACTTGATCAGAAATGTGTTTTTACAATCTTGGATTGTGTTTCCCTGTACATGTGGGACAAGAAGAAGAACTAGGTGTTCTTGTGACTTTGAGAAGGATATCAAAGGGTTGTTGCAGAGAAGAGGGTTGTTCTTTCTGTAGGTTTTGTCTTTCTATATTTGATTGTTGAGTTAGAGAGGTTTTTACATTTTGAGAGTGATCTTTGTAAAACCTTGGTGTAAAAACTCAAATCTTTATAGTGAAAAATATTTCAATCTAAGGTTGATTGGAAGAAACTGGATGTAGGCATTGAGGCCAAACCAGTATAAAAATCTGATTTTGTTTTTCTATCTCTTTAACTCTTTTACAACATTATTTTCATTGATTTGTTTTGATTCAAAACATCATTCTAAAGATTCCAAAAAAATAGCAAAAGAAAGAGTTTTTATAAGCAACCAATTCACCCCCCCCCCTCTTGGTGTTGAGAAACAAAGCATATTATTTCTTACATTTAAGAATTCATGAAGGAACAAATGATGTTAAATGTGCAAGGAAACTCTCATTGATTCAAGAATATGATATGTTTTAGATGCAACAGGGAAAAAATATCTATGAAGTGCAAAAGTGTTTCACATACATTGTTAATCATTTGTTCAATTTTGGTAAAACTTTTGACACTGATGAATTAAATATTAAAATTCTAAAATCCTTGAACAAAATAGGACAAAATAGTGTTATCTAAAGCAAAGCTTTTTATAGAAAACATCATTTAATGAATGACCGTTAAACTCTATAACCTTTAAAAAAATATCTTATGATTGATACCATATGATGATTATACATGTTGAATGTCTAAACAAATGATGCATTTATGAATGAAATGACAAATGATAAAATTGTTGGAAAATAGATAGGCTTCGTTTCAACACCAAGAGGGGAGGGGGGGTGGGGTTGAATTGGTGAGGTTTCAAAATCAGAGTCTTTTTAAAATCTTTTTCACAAAGTAAAAAACCTTTTCACAATTTCTTAAATCGCAAGTAATGAAAATTTAAGTGCAGCGGAATATCAAAGTAGACTACGTGATTAACAAAGTCGACTGAATGTAAAAGAGTAGGGATAGAGAATTCAAACACAGGTTTTTATATTGGTTTGGCCTCAATGCCTACATCCAGTGTCCTTCCAATCCCAGGAAGCAAATGCACTATAATGGTCAAGGTTTTTACAACAAGGCTTTTATAGAGACCTCCACGTCAAAAATATAAAACACCTCTCTAACCCTCTAACCAAAATATAGGCAATACACACAGTAAGATCCACAACAAGATATCCCCTCTTCTGCAATCTGCAACCCACTTTGAACAATCTTCAAAGTGTCCAGACTCCACGAGTCTACCCCCTGTAATCACAACAGGTACAACAGCCACAATCTTTACGAAGATTAAGAGAAATCTTGATCAGCAAGCAAGCACCACAATGTGCAGAGTTGATCAACCAATAAGCACAGCAGAATTCTCCTTCAAAACCTCTTCAAAGAATGATCTCCACGGTCTTCTTGATGATTTCTTGGAGCACTAAATCACAGAGAAACAATCTGAAATAGAATATGAAAATGTTAGTTTTTCAAAAGTTCTTTGAATAGTTCAGGTCGCGTCTATTTATAGATTTATATATATATATCAGATGCTCCTGTAGTCGAGTAAGCTACTAATAAAGTCGACTATCCTATAACAGTAATAACAGTTAAGTCAAAGTAGTAGTTGTCAAGTCAAACAAATTAATTTCACACTCAATACAATTGACTCTCATTCAATGCTTAACTTACATTTGAAAATATAGCCGTTACTATTCACAAGCATAACATAATTTCAAATAAAACAACTAACAAAGTCGAATGCAAAGCGCACACAGTCGACTTTGACACATCAGCACATTTTGAAATTTTTTTCATTGTAAAATCTCACATAGCACTATATTTGAAAATTTGTGCAAAGTCTTTAGTCTTAGTCGAATCAATTAATAATGAAGTCGACTTAAGACTTGAAGATTTGTCACACAACATAAGTTCATCAAAGTGCATGTGGTTTTCCTTTTCCAAAACATATGCAATGCAATCACAACAGATGTAACAATGAATATGCATTCATATATTAAGATCAACATAAAACATGTTCAATAAGATATCAATCAATAAGCAACAGAACATGTAACACATAACAAGACATGTGTTATTAATACTGTGTTGTCATCATAAAAAACCAGAGTGAATAAGCACTATGAGATTAAGGTTAGCTAAACCAGTGCTTCCCTTATCAACAATCTCAACAAAAATTTCTTAAACACGCAACAGTGTTTAACGTTCAAAACATTTAATGTGTGTACGATAAAATACTTCATTATACTTTGTTCTTGATATTTATGTAGATCAATAAAGCAAAAACATCTGATCAGAATCACTACACCCAAGAAAAATAAGTTGTGAGAGAAGAAGACGTTGTGACTAGGTGAACCAAGAATGGTGAGAATACTTGTTGTAAACTTGGAGAAGTAAAACTCGTGTAATCTTATTAAAGATCAGTGCAACCTCTTAAGAGTTCTTAAAGAATAATTGAACGTAGCTTAGGTTGAGTGTACCAGTATAAAATCCTTGCTTTGCTGCTTTGCTTTTAAAAACGTTTTACATTGTAATATCTTCTTATAGAAAGAGCCAGCATCTAAGTTTTATACCCAAATTACTCATCTTTTACAAATCCTTCAGATGCTGCTTTATGAAAAAGTCTTAAAGCTTATTCTAAACATCATCGTCTAAATATATCCTTCCTCTGACAATCTTTTGAAAACCTATCAAACGTCATTTGCGAAAAGTTTTGAAAATATATCCTTTCTTGATTTTTAAACCTATCAAACCAAGAAAGGAAGAAAAATATTGCCTTCAAGAATGAGATTTTCAAAATTAAAAATCCCAAAGAAGATGATGAATTTGATGATGAAAATATGAATCTCATGATAAATAAGTTCACCAAGTTCATAAAGACCAAAGGGAAAGGACAATTCAAAGGTATTAAAAAAAGAATCAAGGATCATCCTTTAATTTTAAGTGCTACGATTATGGGGAATTGAGATACATCGAAGAGATTTTTCAAATGCTAAAAAGAGTAAAGAAAAGAAAGGACGAAAATTTTCAAGAAAAATGCCTATATTGTTTGGGAAGAAAATTATTCAAGCTCATCCAACTCAAGCAATTTAGATGAAAAAACAAATATTTGCTTAGTGGTAGATAATTATTCTTCTAGAAGAAATGTTTGTACGGATAATGAAAATTATGATGAACTGTATAATTCTTTTCAAGAATTATTTAATGAATCAGAAAACATATTTGTTGCACATACTAATTAAAATTTGAATATAAAGCTTTGCAAAATAAATTTTTAAAATCATTGGAAGAAGTAGAAACTTTAAATAACTGAATTTCAATTTTAGAAGAAGGTAGAAATGTATCTGTTGAGTGTGCATCATGTAAAAGTCATATTTTTTACATTGACATTCTTGAAAAAGTACTTAAGATGCAACTAAATATAAAAATATTGGAAAACCAAAGATTAAGAAAAAGGATTTTAATAAAAACAAGCATGTTCCTAAGAAAAAGAACAAAAATAAAAGAACTCGTAGGTATGGTAGAGAAAGGAACAACTTATTCTACAAACTCAAATATTGTTAGATGTTTCTATTGTATGAAAAAAGGTCATACTTCAAATAAGTGTAACATTAAACATTATAGAGTTCCAACTGGAAAATATGCATTGGTAGATATTATTAAATGATATTATTTTGTCTTTAATCCAGAGGACCTAAACAAGTTATTGGGGACCTAAAAAACTTATTCTTTCTATTTTGTAGGAATCTTCAAAATCTATTAATTTTATGTGGTATCTTATCAGTGGTTGTTCAAGACACGTGATTGGAGTTAAGAAGTTTGTAAATTTCAATAGAAAGGAACAAGCCTATGTTGCCTAAGGGGAGAATAACAAAGACAAGATCCTTGATTATGCATCATCTAGGAATATAATATGTTTAGTTGTTAAAGAGGAAAATCCATAGTTATAACATAAAAGAGTTCGTCATATTCATATGCAACATTTGAATAAATAAATATCTAAGGACCTAGTAATTGGATTTCCAAAACTAAATTTTGAAAAAGATAAACTTTGTAGCATGTAAAAAGGGTATACAAGTGAAATATTTTTTCACTATAAAAACACTATTTCTACATCTAAACCATTAGAACTTTTGCACATGGATTTATTTGGTCCTTCTAGGACAAAAAGTTTTAGTAGAAATTACTATGTTCTTGTGATTGTTGATGATTATTCAAGGTATACATAGACTTTCTTTCTTACATTTAAAAGAGTCATTCAAAGCATTTAAGAAATTTTCCAAAGTAATCCAAATGAAAAAGATTTCAAAATTAAAAGAGCATGACATTATTCATAATTTTTATGCACCTATAACTCCTAAAGAAATGGAGTTCTAGAAAAGAAATATAGATCCTTAGAGAAACTTGCTAGAACTATGTTAAATGAATCAAATATTCCTAAATATTTTTAGAATAATAGTGTGAGTACTACTTGTTATGTTTTAAATAAAATGTTCTTTAGGCCAATTTTGAAACTCACTCATGGTGAATTTTTTAAAGATAGAAAGTCAAATGTTGCTCATTTAATGTTTTTTTGTTGTAGATGTTTTAGCACAAAAATACCGTATAACGTCGTTGTTTTTTGGCCTTTCACGTCGAATTCGAGGTCGACATCATATCGAGAAACATTAAATTAACGTCGAATTTAAAAAATTCGACGTTAATCAAATTGACGTTGAATTTTGTCAATATTCGATGTTAAGCAATTGTTTTTGTTTTTTTTTAATTAATTGTGATTTTTTTTACAACTCTACGAGACTTGAAAAGCAGAAAAACAACAAATTTCTGTTTTTGGTATTTTATAAAGCATGAACTATGAACATGTAGTATAGTATCAACAACAAACAACAATTACAAACAAGTTCAATCAAACAACAACAAACAAGTTCAACCAAATAACAACAACAAACAAGTTCAACAAAAAAAGCAACAAATAAGTTCTTCAAAATGAAAACGAAAATGAAAACTAACCTTCAAAAGGTGGGTTCGTCGGAATAGAGTGTTTCCACCAGTGAGAGAGAATGCGCCTATGAAGGACAAGAACACGAAAATAATCGGTCAAAACAAACGAAAAGCATATATAAAGTAGTTAATTAACATGCATTTGTATCAAATGAAAGAAAGATTACATGTGATGGTCGTCAAACTTAGTTCGAGAAAAGTTTAAGAGAAAAAGGTCTCGCGTGCTAAAATAAAGTGAATGAATTTTCAATCTCCCACTCAAATTAAAAAGGGGAAACTTTTGGTTGACAAATAATATGCCGAAGCTCCTACAGAATTTGACGTATTATTGGTGGTTTAAAAGAAAAAAGAATTAAAAAGAGGTAACTTTTTGGCTTTTGGCTGAAAAATATAATGCATCGAAGCTCCTACAGAATTCGACATATTATATGTTATTTAAAAGAAAAAAGAAAAAAAAATTGAAAAGGGGTTATTTTTTTGTTTCTGGCTAACAAATAATACATCGAAGCCCCTATAAAATTCAACGTACTATTGGTGGTTTAAAACAAAGAAAAAAGAGAATGACACGTTGCTTCAAATAATTACCATGATAGAACGTCGAATTATATAGGGCTTCGACGTTCTACAGTTGCATTTATTTATAAAAACGTTACCAGTTATTTATAACGTTAACTATTCAGTGATTGAACGTTGAACGCGTGACGTTATACATTGTTTTTGCACTATATGTACGTAATAATAACAAAAGATTGTTTTTGCACTATATGTACGTAATAATAACAAAAGGGAAAATTTGATTTTAAGTTGGATGAATATTCTCTTATTTTACATTATACTTTTACCAACAATACTACAAGTACCATCACTCCATTACAACCTTTTCGTCATTATTGTTTACGTTACATGAGATAAAAATAAGATTTCCACCATCCAATTCTTTCTAGATCAACAATGTTTTCAAGTACTTGATTTCTCTTTCTTGAGATTGAGACCAATTTTCTTCCAACAGCCTTCTCTTTGATAGTTACAACATATATTTTTATTCTTAATTTTGTTGTGTGATTTTGATATTTTTTTTGGAAAATCTTCTTTCTTTACTTTGTTCTTTCTATTATCATTATATCTTCACCTAGGTTGGTATAACTGTATACACCATTTCAATTACTAGGATTTTTAGGTGGTTTTAACTTCCTCATTCGAGAATGAATTTATACCACAAGTTGTTGTACTATCTCGATCGCCCAGGGTTCGATCCAAAGTCTAAACCGGAATCTGAAGATGGATAAATTGTATATGGATCAATACAAACACCTGTGATACCTAATTTGGATTTATTAGAGAGTTTTGATGATACAAAAAAAAAGTTGTTAAGTCTAGGAATTAAGCTTAAGGCTCTTAGGAAGTTTTTATTTTATTAATCACTCTTTTTTTTCTTTATTCCTAAGGATTTACATCTAAATTATAAGAATCTTTTAACAAAATGAAAACCTCCTTAAAGTTTTGGGCTCAATTCCTAGACCCAACAAGTTTTTTTTTTCTAAGTCCAAAGTAAATATTATATGTGTTTGGATTGGTTCATGGACAACTTAGTCCTTGTCCTGAATCGCAACATTCATATTTTTTTAAACTAAGAACAACTTGATTGAAATTATCTATAAATTCGTTTGCTTGGTATATGATTGTTTTGTCAAACATAGACAATTATATAAAGACTTTGTTGTACTAACTTTCCAGTTTTGCCTAAAGCTTGTTGATAGTCTTTTCTTTAGTGATAACAATACTACAGTATGCACATTTTTCTTCATCACATCTTTTATGTAGGTGCAAATTCCTGGTAGTTAGAATTGTAAGAATCTTACTATATGCAAATTGCAATTCATTTTGAAAATCTTCTTTCATGATACATTGGTTAATTATGAATCATTTTATACCTTGAATCGTGACATGAATTAGATTCGAATTTCTATTTTCGTTGCACACAACTCATGATCACACACGTACATTGAACGAAGTTATGCACATGAAATGAAAAATCACAAAAAACAAACTAATAAAACGAAGAGTCACGTATGTATTGAGAAAGACAAGAAAAAAAAGAAAATAATAAGGATGGAGAAGAAGCATATAGTAAAAGCACTACGAAAAAGAAACACAAGGGAAGCACAAGGGAAGAAGCATAACAAAAAAGAATAAAAGAATCTTAATGGAGAAGAAGAGAGTAAAATTAATGAAGAAATGGAGAATAAACTCACCGGAGAAGAAGAATCACAAATACATGTGGAAACAAATTTACGGTGAAGAAGAACAAAATCATTGTGAAACGCTCTTGAAACATAATATTACTGGAAGTGTTTTGCATTTTAAATATATTTGTTGTAAATTTATTAATATTATTTAAATAATTTGAATACTTTACTTTTGTTATTAATAATATGAATGCTTTGCTTTCAAAATGTTTCTACTAACAACTTTTGTGTTTTTCTAATAATATTTTTGGAATGCTTTGTGTTTTAGATGTTTCTACTATATATACTTTGCTTTTGAATTGAATATCTTGCACTTACTTTTTAACTATTATATTAATAAATGGAGAAGAATGTGTTGCACTTAATCTTGATTACTTTGATAACTCACAATAACATTTTTATATTTTTATATTTTATCTTTTTATTTCTATGCAAAATGAATTATTATTTAATGATTCTTTTGTTTCTTTAAATGACATTTAAAAATATATAATTGTTCTTGTACTTGTTTATTTTTTTATACAAAATTAGTTATTTTTTAAGTATTCCAAGTATTCGACTTTATCATTGTTCGTCCATCACTATGTTTGGTTGAGCTGGGAGATTATCTATAGAAGATAGAATCATGCCAAAGTTAGTGTTTGTTTGAAAGATATAACAGTTAATGCGTAATAAATGCAATTACCGACTTCAAACTTGTATTTATAGTTTTTGGATTGGGTTTTGAATTAACAGTGGCTTAATCACGACCTAATTGCTAGTAATTATGCTTTCTTCTAAGCTAATTAATGCTAGAGTTAATCTCATGGTATTTTGGTCGTTCAGCCAGTTACGTGATGACTGTGCGGTCCATCACAAAAAAATAGTACATAGAGCGTTTAGCCCATAAAACTTTAATCAACTATATAAGTATTGTTCACATAAGTGCATGGGGTGGTGTTATAAGAATGAAATATCATCTTGTTCAAACAAATGAAAATTATATATTTAGCTATTGTTCACATAAGTGCGAAAGAAATTTTTAGCATGATCAAATGCATATTAATATAAGAAAGTGCTTAGAGTATAAAGATGAAATGTTATTGTCTTTATTAAGTATAATTTTTAACTTAAGATGAGAAAAAAAGTTAAAAAGAAGATATGAAATTTTTTTATTATATAAACGCCCCAATTCAGGGTGTCACGTATTGTATTTAAAATTAAAATGTTTCAAACTTTTTATAGCATGGAAAAAGGTATTAATTAAAAATGTTGACATTTAAAACATGCAAAATTATAACAAAGTCCTAACTTACCAAAAATATTATCCAATTACATAATTCTGAAATTAATAAAATAAACAAAGAAATAAAATTAACCCAATTACATTGTTTTTAAAATATATAGCTCAAAAATTTTAAATAAACCAAGTCTTTTCCCCATTCTCGTGTCTCTATCATGCATTTGGAGTATATGCAACATCCCTTGATCCCGTATAACCAAATATCATACGATCATCACAAGACATACACATAAACACAGACAAGTATGGGTAAGCTACTGTTAACACAACCAATAATAACATAATATATACATAGAAAATAAGCACAACTTAATAACAAACATTCATCTACAACGCTATCCTTTCTGACATCATCATCTCTACACCATGATCGTCATCAACATCCTCATCAACCATATCATGATCATATCGTCAATGTCATCCTTATCAACATAGTCTTCAAATACATTGTCATCATGAACCCCCAACATCATCATGAAAAACCTTGGTCTATCTCTTGTACCCAATCACACACCTATTATACTGAATAAGCCTGCTCGAGTCATCTCGCCCTCACAGCTAAAGGACATGTTTCCTTGCTTTGTAAAGACTTACGAGTAAAAACGTTGGCACATCGCACATCGGTACTATACTCAACAACGAGCTGGAGGCTAGGCAAAAAGTCATTCCCCCAATACAAAGAAGGTGCAACACTCTCTTTTCGCACACAAGGCCAAAGAGAGCCTTTTTCCTATATCACATGATCAAAAGCACAAAACTCAGGATTTACTAGGTACACGAGTAGACACGTCCATCACCTTATAACCATCTCACCAAAAGGCCAAACCACATATTATGGATTTCACCCATCAAAGGTATAATAAATCATAACACATTCCATTCATCTTTCCATATTGGTATTAATATCCCATAATCACATGAAGTCAACCAAACATAGATTAATACAAATCTCATGCTTTAATTCATACCTCATGATACACAAGAAAAACATACTCTTACATTATCCAAAATCACCCTCACACATATACATGCACCATGATTTCCATCAGAATCAACTCAACATAAAAGAATACAATAACAGCTAACATACAATGGATATCTCAACACAGAATCATCACACGTACACTCGCATACCTTTACCCATCAATGGAATAAAAAATCATAAACCCTATTCACACTCACATGCATAAAAAACTAAGTAAGATTCCCCATACCTTGGTCATTCCTTCCTTACAAAGAAATCCCAATTCACTGATAAATCCACAACTCGCTCACTCTCCCTTTCCTCTTAGGTTACTCAATCTTCTTGTTTTGGTGTGTCTACCCTCTTTTCTCTCAACCCTTTTATAAGCTTCACCTAAACCTTCGCCTAAGATCCCCAAAATCCTAACATCCTCCTTCCATCTTCGGATTTTGCCTCCATTAACATGCCTTTAACGTCACCCTCTATCATGTTTCTCACTGACCATTAATTGTTATTTTACTCCCTCTCACTACAACCTCACTCTGACCTTAAGGTTTGATTTCTCCTCTGCCCTCTCTTGTGGTTTCCCTTCATGTGTACTCGGCCCAGCCTATGTTTCCAAAAGCAAACTAAAAAAATAAATATAATTGTAGCAAAATAAACATAGGCCAAATTCTTGGTCCTAGCCAGTTTCAAACTCACGTCCTCATGCCTCACTCATTAGTGCATATCACATTACCACTAAGCCAATTCAATTTTGCTCATATCATACTCCTTTTAAGCTAAAACTTTGTTTAAGCTAAAATTCTTAAACTAAGAAATTTTAATTACAAAGTTTAACCTCTCAATAATGCAATGTCTAGCACTTTCACTCAAACCACTATAGGAATGGACAAAATTTATTTAAAATCAATTTAGTGCTATCAGAACTAACATCGTTTCCCCAACAACAATGGAGGTTTAGTTCACCATAGACATGGTGAAACTAGATGAAAATAATGAAAAGATTTAAAGATAAACCCTAGAATTTGTAGATTGGAGCTTCTGCATCCAAAATCCGCCTTCCAGGGGTGAAAAGAGTGGTTTTGCGTCTCCTTCTGCCAATAGATAGACCCTCTAGGTTGTGCAAATCTATTTATAATTCATTAAAAATCAGCAGAAATTGGCCCAGGCCCAAAAGCATAGCGCTCAGCGTTGGGTTACCGCTCAACAGTAGATGCGGCACTCAAGATGGATGCTCAGTGTTGACACCCAGGTGTTTGGCAGTGACTTCACTGAAGAAGCCAGCGCTCAGCGGTGAGGTAGAACTCAGTAGTAGGCGCGATACTCAAATTCTCCCCTCAGCGTTAGCGCTTGAGCGTTTGACGGAGATCTCCACAATGAAGCTGGCGCTCAGCGGTGGTTGCGTTTCTTCTTTTGTGCACTTTTCCATCTTTTCTTGAGTCCAACTCCTTCCTACTTCAGCTTCTTTCATTCAATTCATGTTAAATCCTGCCAAAATAAGGAAAACCAAGCACAAAACAAGGAAAACCAAGCATAAAACCAAGAAAACCACCTTTGACTCTCTTATTCTCTAACTTAAGCAAAATGCATGATTTCAAGATAGTTTCTAAGTCATAAAGGGTGTGTTTTGAATCAAATTTAAGTATAAAAATAACGGTTTTTGAACCGTTATCACAACCCTAAACTTAGAACTTTGCTTTTCCTCAAGCAAACAAAATGAAACTTAGTCTTCCACCAATCATCACAATGGTTCAATCACATTCAAAAGCTTTTTCTCTCCAAGACAAGTAATCACTCAAATCAGCTCATCAATAGAATTTAGTCAAGATGCACACATGCTTCAATTCGTAACAACTCATCATGGTGTTCACACAATCACATAATACCAAAAAATGTTATTCTCATGAATGATCAATTAGCTAAGCACAGATATAATCATAGATTCATGGAATTATTCCTCACCAGAAAAAGTGTTTCACTCAATCCCTCAGGTGTTTCTAGAGGACACTCCTTCCCTCTACTATCCACATGTCACATAAAACAAAATTGCCTTTCATTTACCACAATCAATCATCATCACACACATGTCATCACAAGGACTTTTTCACAGTTTATAATGAGGTTGGGCTAACAAGAAAAATTGGTTTTTCTAGATCACAAAATCCTTGAGTTAAGAGAGTCATTCAAACATTCATAATTCAAGTGCAAACTCTCTTTTTACCAATCTCACTCATTCCCAACTTTCCCTTTTCTTTGCTTTGAGCTTATCTTTTTCATTCTATCTTTTCTATCTTTTTCATCTTTTCATGCTTTTTCTCAACACATTAGCTCAATGCTCATCTTTTTCTTTTTCAATCTTCCCAACAACCCCAAACTTGAACCTTTATCAATACCTCACAATAATTCTCAACTTAACTCAAGGTAAAGATTTTCAAAAAAGGGTTTTCACACATTGTTTAAGGCTAAGGTTCAAAAAGGGTAGAACACATCATGCTCTTTTTAATTGGGACGAAACTTTTTTGCATTGGCTAAGAAAGGGCTAATCAAAAATGGCCTTGATCATATGACACAAATGCAATTCAATCATCGAAACCTGGACAATATCATTCATGCTTTCAAGTAGATAGCAATCATTCAATCAAAAACTCTGGAGCTCAAAACCTCACATATTAGCTCACTCACTATTCCAAACATCCCAGATAAACACCCTGCTTAGCATCATAATCACAATCATAATATCATCATGCATTTGTTAACGTCGTCCTAATTTAAGGACTAATAGTAAGAGTTTCAAAACTATGAGGACAAAAAACCATCAAAGTTTCAAGAAGGGACCAAAACCAAAATCGTGTGATACTTAAGGGACGAAAAACATATTTAACCTAATAAATATTTTCCATGTAAGAACCTAGAAAATAGTTAAGAGTAGAAAAAATATTTTATAGAATGAACACTTGAATATTTTGTTACTAAAGAAAGGTAATTGTAAATAGTATTTTATTATAAACAAATTCGTTATAAAAAACATTTATCTCTCTAAAACTCTTTCCTTTAGACTTCTCTAATCTCTCTCTCTAAATTTCTGGCCCTATCTTTCATCTCTTTCAATATCCAAGCACATATTAGTGCTCCTAGCTTCAAGGACAACACATATAATTGATCGACTTCTTAGATAGAGTAAGTTAAATTTTTATCTTATTCTATAGTCAAATCATTGATATGATACATCCAAACTCTTTTGGTCTTGCATTTAAACTTAGGAAGTTCTATAGGAATCTTTGTTCTGTTGTGATTCTAAGGATGTACTTGAATCATTAATCCGAACTCTTTTTTGTTTTTAGAGTATCATTTGAGATATAGATTTTAGAATGTGAGGAAAAATGAGTTTTTTTACTACAAGTATAAGGAGATAGTTTTGAAATTTATTTTTTATTGATGAATTTAGAATTATATGAGGTGGAATTATGATGAAATGAGTTTTGAAATTCGTTAAGAATGATTCATTTCATGTATAAATTGCCAAATTGAAATTGATATATGTGACTTTGATTATTTGCCCTTATATCTATCTGAAATGGTTGTGTGGTCTGATTCCATATGAATAAGACTCTTTGATAAATGAAATTATGTACATTTTAACGAGAATTGAGTGAAAGCTTGACAAATGATTCATAATACACTTCCAAGAATAATTAACCTACATAATTATGCAATCTTCCTAGACGAGCAGATAGCTCGTTGAGCGATAGTTCATAATTTGCAAGTTAGAGAGCTTCAGTATATGTTGGCTGCAAAACCAACGGTAAGTGCATCGGTGGCAGCGTAGCAAGTGATAAATATCGTTCTCTCCCAAGGGACTTGTGCAACACATGACAACTCTTTCTTTTATAACTCAATTAGACATAAAAGTGCACAAAACAACACAAGAAAGTCTTTTTGGTATTTTATCAAATAGTTGGTGTGGAAGGAATTTAACATAAAGTATTTACAATTTGTTAAGACTAGAATTCATCCATTTCATTCTCATGCATTCACAAACATCTCAATTCCATCCAATAGGTGTTCAATTTCCGTTCTAGGTTAAATTCACATTTCTCAATACATCAAGAACCATAATTCAAACATGGGTGATCAATCCAAAGCAAGCATTAAGCATAGAATTTGAATACTAACATGAATTGGAAAAGCATACAGCATTAACATCACAAAATACATAAGAATTCCATGTTTTACAACTAATCTCAACAAATAGGAAAAGCCCTCCATGGTGGAGAACTTAGGGTTCTACAAAATAAAAGAGATAGGGAAGAAATTCAAACCAAAGAGAGGATGCACATGCTTTCCCAAGGTTCTTGGCAGCTGCTCCATGCTAAATTTGCGCCTCCCATTCACATCTCCATCTGCAATTTGTGACCCATCTTCTTCCTCAACCCAAAAGGGGCAAAATCACTATTGATGAAGCTTAAGACCCAAGGAGGAGTAGGAGAGCTTCCCAACACCCCAAACAGCCTCCAAGGGCCTCTCCCAATCTCTCTAGGTGAAGAATGAAGTGTAGGAGGAGAAGAATGCTCAAAAAATCGCAAGACCCATGTTTAAATAACCCAGTTTGACACATCAGCACCGTTGGCGCTCAGCCCCCTTCATGGGGCACCCCGGACGCGAGATTTGCGCGAAGACTGGCGCTCAGCCTCCTTCCTGGGGGGCTCAAGCCTGATCTTTCTACACTGCATCTTTTTCTCTTTTTCTGCAGATTTGCTTGCTCCAAAGGCGCTCAACATGGGTATTTGCTTCAACTTGATCTTTTATTGTCCCAAAACATGTTCTCTTGAGTTTTTGCTTGTTTTCCTCTACTAGAATTGCTTCCTATTCATTTATTTCACACACTCAAATAAAGATATTAGAGGTAAAAACAAGCATGTACTAAATAAAACACAAGAAAACTAGAAAACACACTAAACTTGAGGATAAAACAAGGTAAAATCTATGAAAAAGTTGATTTATTCACAAAATATATACACAAAAACACGTAAAATCAACCGTTATCACTCTCCCACACTGAAAACATTGCTTGTCCTCATGCAAGAGGTAACTTGGCTAAGAAAAACATCTACTCAACAAAAGTCAAATAACTAGGAAGCAAGTTCACAAATGAAATTAGATAGCATTCATGAGTTCTCTTCTTTCAATACCAATCCAAAGAGAATATGTGTAACGTTGTAAATCCTTAGCTATGGTGCTCACAATGCAAATGTTACAAAAATAAATGTACATGCTTTATGAGAGATTAACAATCATGGCAAAGATGTTTTCATCGATCAACCAAAGGAACCAATCCTCACTAGAAAAAGTGTTTTCACTCAAGCACACTAATGTATAAGGGTGTGTCATTCTCTCATCTACCTCTAACAGCACACAATTTGACTTTGTTTTTCATTTCAAGAGCCAAGAATTATCAAAAAATACAAACACAACAAGGGCTTTATTTGATGTTTGGACAAGGCAAAGAAGGAAATTGGTGTATCTAGGTAATGTGAATGAGCAAAGAGAGAAATCACATCATTTTTACAGTTTTATCATTATACTCTCTTTTGTCTGAAAACTAGAACAACCAAACACCAACTTGCAGTCACCTTATTCATATTTCTTTTTCTTTTTCTATTTTTCTCTTTCCTTTTCTTTTATAGATGACATATATACAAGAATTCTTCACATCAACCAACACCAACTCACATTTTTTACTCATGCTCCCTTTTTAATAATAACTTCCCCCACACTTGAGTCATACTACTGACCATTGAAACCTTACTCTCCCATCAAGGTGAGATGGTCAATCATATTCAATAAGGCTTAAGGTTTCAAAAGTGAAGGTAAGTTTCATTAAATGCTCAAAGGTTTGCACAAGGGTTCTATCTTTGAAAACACAATAGCCTATTTTGGGTATATGATGCAAGGAGGGAAAGAAAGACGACCTTATTTCAATGTAAGCATGCAAATGAATAATAACTAGCAATGAAACTCAAGCAAAGTTAATTGTAAACCAAGAGTGGTAGCACTCAAATAAAAACTCTAAGGCACAAAATATGACCCGGTTAAGTTCTTTGGTTTCCTATGGTTGTCATACACCATGCTATAATCATTAACCATAATAAAAACAATAACAACATTCTCAATATACCCACATAAGATCAACCACAAGCATAAGTTTTCACTAAATCACAACACATTCTCAATGTATTCAAAATTCAATTTATCAGCAAACACAAATGGTTCTCCTTAAAGTCATGCAAAACTCACTCAAAGTCACTGAACAATTGCATCATATTTGTCAAACCAGCCAAGTCACACTTATAATCAACAAGCATGAAAAGAAAATAGAAAGGGAAAGAAAAAGCAAACTATTTTTTGGTCGACCAACTTGCTGCTCAAATTCCCTGACTCCTTGTGTATTCTTTTTCATCAACTTTCATACTTATCACTTGCAAGAACACCAAGAAACTCGAACAAACACGTTATTCCAATTTTTATAGAAACCAAGATTTGAGAATTGAAAATTGAAAAACATAAAGATAAAAATAAAAGCAACATATAGAGAAGTAAAATAGAAAAATGAAAAACACAAACAAAGAGACAAGGAAAAGAAGAAACAAAAATTGCAAACGTGAGCACACCAACTAAACAACAATTTCAAATGCAGAATGATTGAAATGGATTTCCTAAATGACCTCACTCAGATCCCTCTTGTTGCAAGATCACTTAGTACTCTCTTAAGGTGATGAATACTACTTTCCTATTCTCTAAAGTAAAAACACTCAGATCCCTCATGTTGCGCATATCTAAGTTTGACACACCTTACCCAATCCATTGGCCTAAGAATGTATCAAAACTTGCATTAAGAACCAGAACAGTGGGATCCAAATACATAATCACAACGTCTGTCACACGGGTGACTAGTAATATATGGGTTGATTTAGCTAGTTCGGCTACTAAAATCCCATCCCTAGGACCTTCCAACAACTAGATCATGCTCTAAGGCGTACCCTGAAACAAGCTTTAAGTACAAACCAAACCAGTGGAAAGTATAAACATCTGTAGGTAAACTGCATATAAGAAACACAGACAAAACAGACATACAATTGGCAAAGAACTCCACTTTCCTTATTTTCTAAAGTTAGAACACTCAGATCTCTCTTGTTGTGCCTACCTAAGTATGACAAACCCTCACCCAATCCCTTAGTGTAAGAAGTCCATCAAACTTGCCTTAAGTTCCAAAACAGTGAATCCAAACACACAACCCCATCCTTGGTGATTTTCACATCTGGTTTGATTTAGTTAGTTTCGCTAATGAAATCTCATCCCTAAGAACTTTCAATAATTGCATCAAGCTCAAAGGCGTACCCCAAGACAGGCATTAAGTTCAAGCTAAACCAATGGAAAGTCTTAAAAGCTAAAGCCAACTGCAGACAAAGCAACATTCAAAGACAAAACAAATAACAAAGTCTAAAAGAGCCATAAATGCCCAAATTGTCTTATGTTGGAACACAAGTCCCCGGCAACGGCGTCAAAAACTTGTTGGCTGCAAAACCAACGAAAAATGCACCGGTTGCAGCGTAGCAAGTGATAAATATCGTTCTCTTCCAAGGGACTTGTGCAACACATGACAATTCTTCCTTTTATAACTCAATTGGACATAAAAGTGCACAAAACAACACAAGAAACTCTTTTTGGTATTTTATTAAACAATTGGTGTGCAAGGAATTTAACATAAAGTATTTACAATTTGCTAAGACTAGAATTCATCCATTTCATTCTCATGCATTCACAAACATCTCTATTCCATCCAATAGGTGTTCAATTTCCGTTCTAGGTTCAATTCATATTTCTCAATACATCAAGAACCACAATTCATGCATGGGTGATCAATCCAAAGCAAGCATTAAGCATAGAAATTGAATACTAACATGAATTGGAAAAACATACAACATTAACATCACAAAATACATAAGAATTTCATGTTTTACAACTAATCTCAACAAATAGGAAAAGCCCTCCATGGTGGAGAACTTAGGGTTCTACAAAATTGAAGAAATAGGGAAGAAATTGGAACCAAAGAGAGGATGCATAGCCTTTCCCAAGGTTCTTGGCAGCTTCTCCATGCTCCATTTGTGCCTCCCCTTCGCATCTCCATCTCCAATTTGTGACCCATCTTCTTCCCCAACCCAAAAGGGACAAAATCACCATTGATGAAGCTTGAACACCCAAGGAGGAGTGGGAGAGATTTCCAACACCCCAAACAGCCTCTAAGGGCCTCTCCGAATCTCTCTAGGTGAAGAATGAAGTGTAGGAGGAGAAGAATGCTCAAATAATCGTGAGACCCATGTTTAAATAACCCATTTGGACATATCAGCACCGTTGGTGCTCAACCCCCTTCATGGGGCGCCCGGGCGCGAGATTTGCTTGAAGACTGGCATTCAACCCCCTTCCTGGGGGGCCTTGGCCTGATTTTTCTGAAATGCATCTTTTTCTCTTTTTCTGCAGATCTGTTTGCTCCAAAGGCATCCAACATGGGTATTTGCTTCAAGTTGATCTTTTATTGTCCCAAAACATGTTCTCTTGAGTTCTTGTTTTTTTTCCTCCACTAGAATTGCTTCTTGTTCATTTATTTCACACACTTAAATAAAGAGATTAGAGGTAAAAACAAGCATATACTAAATAAAATATAAGAAAACTAGAAAACACGCTAAACTTGAGGATAAAATAAGGTAAAAGCTATGAAGGAGTTTATTTATTCACAAAATATATACACAAAAACACGTAAAATCAACTGTTATCAGTGTACTGGGTTCGCTAAGCAAGAGAGTATTGTTGGGTGAATTTGTAAGGAATTTAATCCTAGTACTCTCTTGCTGAACAAGCCTATAAGTCGTTGAGTGAGTGTTCATTTTAAGTTTGGTAAAAAGATAAGGGAGGCTTAATCGTTGGTCAAGCCAATTAATCTTTGAGCGAGCACCTTCTTGGAGGTGACTTGCTAAGCGAGTAACTGCACATGCCAAGTGAGTTTGACAAACTTTGTATTTTCTAAATGTGTTGGAATTGTGAAGAGTTTGTTGAGAGCTTTGTATACTGTAGAAATATGATGTATGAGACTGAAGTAATGGAATTTTATTTTGGTTTAATATGAATAATGTTAAATGAGAAATCAATTGTATTATTTTATTTTGGTGTGGTATGTATTAAAAGGAATACTACCATGTATTGTTTTGTGCGGGGTGTACTGACGATAGTTATTGAGATGAGATCATCTTGACTTTACTAGTAATTAGATTCATATAAATGAAAGTAACTAGTTGAGAGAATAAATGGAGGTTCATATATAGAGTATCGACAATAGTCGAACTTAGGAGAGATATTAAATTTACCCTATCATGCTCTGTAGATCGAGGAGCCACCCATACACATTATAGTTATAACTCCTAAATGGCAAGAGTAATTCAACAATGACAGGTGCATGATTTCAAGATATAGTCAAAAGTACATTAGTCCTTCAGATCATGTTTCTGGTTATTTGTTTATGATTAGGCTATGAAAATCTTTATAGTTGGATGCAGATACTTATGAAACTTATTTAGATATTTTCTAAATTGCAAATGTATATTTTTTTTGTTTAAAACTTATAATTTTTAAATCAATGTTAACCTACCTTTTGTGTCTTACATACAGTGTTTTGTTATTCACTTACTTTGACCGTATATTTCACAATAGGTTTTGAATAATGTAATTACAGAAAAGGAGCGCAAAATTAGTAAGAGAAAAATTTTGTATATGAATATTTTAACATAATTATAGTCAATAGTATGATGTATCATCTTATTCATTTCTTTTTTTTAAGACAAATTATTATTTTTATATTTAAAGGACTGAACTATATGTTATAAATAAGTCTTTTGATATAATTACATAATTATCTCTTATTGGTATTTATAATGCTATAATTTGGTGAATTGAAATTCAAATTATACTTAGATAAAGGTACAAATGTCAATTGTACTGAGATGCAATACTACAGCACAAAAAACAGTTCTTATATACCATTTATCAAATTAATGATTTAATTAATATAAACCATTTATCATAATTCGCTTATATTACTTATATTGAAAGAGAAAAGTGAAAATAATTTTTCGGAAATACCAAGAATGATAATGAGAAGTGTTGTTATTTTCATAACAATATTCTTTTTAAAACAATTATCTTTGTTGTAATTATATTTCAACATAGATTTTAGCATAATACTGTTCATCATACGTAACCATTGGCAAAAATGCAAGTGTGGACAAAGCTAGAAGAGTCGACATGAGACTTACGAAAGAAACAAGAAAATTATGAATATATTTAAAAAAGTATTCATGAACACGGTGTTTCATCCTTTAATATACACTTAAAAAGTAAAAATATAAGTTTATAGATGATATAATATGATAAAAAGAGAAAAATGAAAAGTAAAAACAAACATATAATAAACGTAGATAAAATAATTATGTATGCGTATGATTTTTCATATATATATATATATATATATATATATATATATATATATATAAAGACTTGTCATTGGTGATTTGGCCAACTCATCTAGGCAGGTTTCGTTTTAAAATTGGAAATATTTTTTTTATAGCAAAATATCACTAAACAATTTATTTTAAGCATAATTCAATCATTAAAAAAGTGAATTGAAATATAAAATAATAGATGGAAAATAAGTGTAAAAATTTGTTAAGTGCGAAAGTAACAGGGTCATTCAGAATTATAGTTCAGAAACAGATTATTTAAATCAAAGGCCACTATTCAGTACACAGAAACCCCCAGAAACAACTAGTTTTGCTTGCATTGAAGCACTGATATCGACATAATCTACCAGTAACCTCAAGAACTATCTATGCATTATCACCATGATGGAATAAAGAATAATAACAACAATAACATAGACATGAAACAATGAGCTATAGCTGACATTACTGGCCGTTATAATCTTTATCATGGTGAAACACGACATACATGTTCAATCCTTGTCCTTTCCCCTTTCCCCTTCCCTGCTTCACAGTTCCGCAGGGCCTCCTTGAAACAAAAGATTAAAAAATCAAAGCAGCCATGGAAAAAGCAAAATCAAACATTGACATCAATACCTCATTTCTGCGGGTGGATGAACTCCTATACATTCCTGAATCCATCAATTCAACCATCCTTACAACAAAGAAAACCAACAAAGAAAGACACAACCAGGAATGAGCACACAGAGAGATTTCTCAACATTCAAGTCACCACCACCTCCACCACAAACAAACCTAAAATATAATCAAACTCAGCACATTTTCTTTTCTCCGAATAGAATCACTGTAAAACTCATACTAACACGAACTGAATACTCCATTTCAAATTTCACAAACTACCTCACATGATAACAAAGACTCGAGACAGTGAGCTTGAAGCTCAATAACAATCATATAGCATCACCCTACCCTAGGATTCATTGCACAACGCGATAACAATCATATAACATAGATAAGGTGACAAAGAATTACTCCGATTTCTCCAACACGTGCTCCGTTGAATCATCCTCCGGGTTCTCCGCCTCATCCCCATCGCGATTGCGGTGGTTCACGGCGGCGACGCGGCGCTGTCGAACAATGTTGGAGAAATTCACAGATAAATCGGAGTAGATAGAGCGAACCTTGGAGATGTTACCGTGGATCTGAGTCATGAGACTAACATTCTTCACCATGTTGTCAGGAATCTTCGACTCGTGGTTGCTGTTCACTTCCTCGATCAAAGCACGGTTTTCGTCCAGCACCGTCTGCGCTTGCCGGAAGCTCCGAGTGAGCATGTTCCAAGCCTCGTCATCGCCGTCGCATTCCTCGTCCTCATCCTCGTGGCCGAAGTCATCGGTTCTCTCTCCGGCAAACTTCGGGCTGTTGTTGACCCAATCAGGCTTCGTCGTCTCGGCGGTTTCGTCCATCTCCGCCGATTCCTGATTTCAAGTACGATCGAACATTTCGTTGTTCACACGAGAGTCTCAATATTCGGAATAAGTATTGTAATGAAATTTGTTGTGGCGTTTCTTGCAGCAATGAGAAGTTGGAGACACGGGGCATTGACCCAACCATGGCGGTTAGCCTTGTGAATTTCGTAGGTGATATTTGATTGTGACAGTCCATTGAGAGTCGGGTGATTTGACGTTGTTGGGGAGCTGGCGAGTGGCAATTGCAGTCTGTGAGCGAATTAAATGACAGACGGTGATGAAAGGAGATAAATATCTTATTGGGTTTTGAATACGATGATAAATAAATAAATAAATAAGGAAATATCCTCCCGCGTAGTCAATTTTTAAAGGAATAAAATAAGAAGAAAAATAAATATCCCGCGGCTGACGGCACGAGAAAGTGTAAAAGCGTAGTTACTTGGACTTTTTTTAAGATTAGTCATAGGACTTTACGTATATGTAAGTATTGGAATAGTTTTTTATATGCAATTAAAATTATGTTAAAATATATATCTGAGATTTTTTAATATATTATTTTTTCTATTTTTATAGAAAGAAGTTTCGTTTTATTATTTAACTATTAAAATTAAGTCAATGATGTAGTTTTGAAACACTATCCTTTTTTTCATCTATTTTGAAGCACGATTTTGAATTGTTTGTTATTGATACAAAATATAATGTGTAGGTATTGAGTAATTTGGTATAAGAGTATAAGTGTTTTAAATGAGATAGACTTCGAATATTTGATTGGTCAAATTTAAAAAATAAAAAACACTTATAAATATAAATTTTAATTACTAAAGCTTTATTATAAGTTAATATATGCTAGTGTTGGAAGATTTGTTTGATGGGAAAGGGCCAAAACAAATATAACAATTTGTCAAAAAGTTATAACGCAGCGGAAATTCAATCCCCCTTCTTGCGAGAATCTGCGAGGAGCACCAAACAAATAGAACAAAAATAGAATCCAAAGCACAAAGAGACACCAACAATTTTTAACGTGGAAAACCCCTCAATGCAAGGGTAAAAACCACGAGTCGTCCAGACCAATGAAAAATCCACTATGATCAATAATAGGGTACAAAAGAGTCTCCAATAATAATACCAAAAGGTATTTTCAATAAGCCAAATTAACTAAGCACAAATGCTTACAAATGAGAACAAAGAAGATGAAAATTCTCCAAAACAGGGCTGCTGGTGCGGGACCGATTTCTCCCAATCTAGACCTCCGATTGACGATCCGAACGGTCAGAATGAAGAACCATATGTCTGGAACCTACTGTCCAAATATCAGCTCGATCCAACGGTGAACGACTTCACAACGACGAAAACACCAGTGCAGGTTTAGGGTTTTGCGGGAATGGCTTTCTCTCTTTCTTTTTTTCTCTCACTTGGCTTTTGTCTCTCTTCAAATGACTCTCTTATCCTCTACTAATCTGACCCATCTCATTTTAACCTAATGAGACATAATGGACCACACTATTTGGGCCTATTCTCCACATAGGAAGGGAGCCCAATAACCCAACAAATCTCCCCCTCACGACTATGTGGAGATATCCGCCAAACCGGCGATCTCACAACAAACTTCAAACTTTCCTCTTAGCAATGCCTTGGTCATCATATCAGCACCATTATCATCTGTATGAACTTTAGCTAGTTCCACCAACTTAGCATCCAAAACATCACGTATCCAATGATACCTTACATCAATATGTTTGGATTTAGAATGAAAAGTTGGATTCTTACCAAGATGAATAGCACTTTGACTGTCACAATACAACAAGTATTTACCTTGCACAAAACCAAGCTCATGTAAGAATTTTTTCACCCATAACAACTCCTTACATGCTTCAGTAAGTGCAATGAATTCTGCTTCAGTAGTAGACAACGCCACACACTTTTGCAACTTTGATTGCCAAGACAAGGCTCCCCCTGCAAACTGAATCAAATAGCCTGAAGTGGACTTCCTGGAATCAATGTCTCCAGCCATATCTGAATCTGAGTAACCCACCAAAGTAGGCTTATCACCTCCAAAACAAAGCCTCAAACCACTAGTACCACGAAGATACCTCAAAATCCATTTCACAGCATTCCAATGCTCTCTACCTGGATTTGACAGAAATCTGCTAACTGTACCAACAGCGTGTGCAATATCAGGCCTTGTACATACCATTGCATACATCAAACTACCCACCGCAGAAGCATAAGGAACTTTTCTCATGTCTATCTTCTCAGCTTCATTTGAAGGACTTTGTTTAACACTCAACTTAAAATGAGTAGCAAGAGGAGTACTTATAACCTTAGCATTCTCCATTTGGAATCTTTGCAACACCTTCTGAATGTAGTGCTCCTGTGATAGCCAAAGTTTCTTCTCTTTTCTATCACGAGTGATACTTATACCAAGAATCTTTTTAGCAGCTCCCATGTCTTTCATAGCAAATGACTCGCCCAGTTGCTTCTTCAACCTGTCAATTTTGGAAACATCTTTCCCAACAATAAGCATGTCATCAACATATAGCAACAATATAATGAAATCATTCTCAGAAAATTTCCTGACAAAAACACAATGGTCAGAAGTAGTCTTCTTGTAGCCTTGCTCACACATAACAGACTCAAACTTCTTATACCACTGCCTCGGAGCTTGCTTTAAACCATATAGGCTTTTTCGTAGCCTACACACATAGTCTTCCTTGCCTTCAACAAGAAAACCATCTGGTTGCTTCATGTAAATCTCTTCCTCCAAATCACCATGAAGGAAAGTTGTCTTCACATCCATTTGCTCAACCTCCAAATCAAGAGTAGCAGCTAAACTTAACACAGTTCTAATGGATGTCATCCTCACCACAGGTGAGAAAATCTCATTGAAGTCAACGCCCTTTCTTTGTCTAAAGCCTTTCACCACTAATCTGGCTTTATATCTGGTAGATGTAGAATTGCTCTCTTGCTTCACCTTGAAAATCCACCTGTTCTCTAAGGCTCTCTTACCCTTAGGCAATTTTACCAAGTCATAAGTGTGATTATCATGCAGAGATTTCATCTCATCCTGCATTACATCCAACCACTTTTGCTTTTCTTCACTTTTAATGGCTTCCTCATAACATTCAGGTTCTTCCTCATCAGTCAACATCACATACTCATTGGTAGAGTACTTCTTGGGAGGTCGTTTTGGCCTGTCAGATCTTCTGGGTTGAGCTTCAGGTAGCTCAGGTACATCACCAAGACTGTCATCATGTGACACATCATGTTCCTCTTCATCAACATTATCAATAGGAACATTCAAGTTATATTCAACCTGCTGATTATCAATATCACCATGTTGTTCATCATCATGAGCATCAATATCAAAATCATTAATAGACAACCGAATTGGATCAACATTAGCCACAATACCATCTTCCTTAGGTGTAGACTTCTTCACCTTATCAATATCTTCAATGGTTTGATCTTCCATGAATTGCACATCACGACTTCTAACAACTTTCTTTTCAATGGGGTCATACAACTTGTAACCAAATTCATCTTGACCAAAACCAATGAAGATGCATTGCCTTGTCTTCACATCCAACTTGGATCTTTCATCCTTTGGAACATGAACAAATGCTTTACAACCGAAGACACGCAAATGATCATAAGTAACATTCTTACCAAACCAAATCTTGTCTGGCACCTCAGAGTTCAAAGCAACTGCAGGACTTAGATTAATAACATGCACTGCTGTAAACAATGCCTCACCCCAGAAATGCTTAGGCAATTTTGCTTCAGAAAGCATACACCTAACTCTTTCAATCAATGTTCTGTTCATCCTCTCAGCTAAACCATTCAGCTGAGGAGTTTTGGGAGGAGTCTTCTCATGTGCAATACCATATTGTCTACAATAAGCATCAAATGGTCCACAATATTCACCACCATTGTCAGTACGAATGCGCTTCAACTTCTTGCCTGACTGCCTCTCAACCAAAGCATGGAATTCTTTAAACTTGTCCAACACTTGGTCCTTTCTCTGTAGTGCATAAACCCAAAGCTTCCTAGAACAATCATCAATAAAAGTAACAAAGTAAAGTGCACCACTAAAAGACTTTACCTTTAACGGGCCACAAACATCAGAATGCACCAATTCAAGCAACTCTGACTTCCTGGAGGGAGGATGCTTCTTGAAGGATACTCTGGTTTGTTTACCAGCCATGCAGTGAGAACATTTCTCCAACTCTACATTTTTCAATCCTGAGAGAACATCCTTTTGAGCTAAGCAGTTAAGCCCATTTTCACTGATGTGTCCAAGCCTTCTGTGCCACAAAGATGACTCCATATACATAGCATTCACACAATCTTTAGCAACCAAAGCTTTTGTCTAGTAAAGCTTAGAGTTTTTCTCCCCTTTAGCCACAATCAAGTTACCTTTGGTGAGTTTCCACTTTCCAGAACCAAAGTGGTTATCATATCCACCATCATCAAGTACCTGCACAGAAATCAAGTTAAAGCGAACATCTGGAGCATGTTTAACTCCTCTAAGCAGCAACTGCATCCCCATGTTGGTTTGCAAGTGAACATCACCAACACCAATAACTTTAGACACCCCATCATTACCCATCTTCAATACTCCAAAATCACCAGGTGTATAAGATGTGAAGAACTCCTTCCTGGATGTAACATGCAGTGTAGCACCACTATCAATTATCCACATGCTCTCATCAGATACAAGATTAATAGTATCATAATCATGAAGACAAACAAGGTCACCACATGTAGTAGTAGTAACACGATCACCGTCATCATTATCTCTTTCTCTTTGTTTACCCTTTTTGTCTTTGTTCTCTTTCTTCCACAAAAAATAGTTCTTCTTTATATGCCCTATTTTGTGACAATAGTGACACTCCACATTCTTGTACCGAGACTTGGACTTGCTCCTGCTTTTATCTCTACCATTGTTTTCTTTCTTCTGGCTTCTCCCCCTATTCTCTGTAATAAGAACTTCTGAATGAGATGAAGTACCCTGTGTCTTCCTTCTCATCTCCTCATTAAGAGCACCACTCTTTGCCATTTGCAAAGAAATATCACCATTAGGGGTAGCACTTATCATAGAAACCCGAAATGTCTCCCACGAATCCGGTAAAGAGTTTAATAGGAATAATCCCAATAGATCATCATCAAATTTTATACCCACTCCTGCTAATTGATCATAGCGTCCTTGAAATTCACTCAAGTGATTTGAAACAGGAGTTCCTTCCTTGTACTTTAACTCCACAAAATTTTTCAGCAAGTACAATTTATTAGTCCCTGACTTAGAGGCATACAAGGACTCAAGCTTATCCCATAGGGTTCTCGCATGTGTCTCATTAGCAACAAAATTATAGACATTGTCATCAACAAACTGCCTTATAAATCCACATACCTGTTGATGTTCAAAATCCCATTCTTCATCTGACTTGGATTCTGGCTTATCGGAAGCAAAAACAGGAAGATGCAAATTTTTCACAAATAGCAAGTCCTTCATCTTGCCTTTCCATAAGTGATAATTTTCTCCATTCAAAGAAATCAATTTTGTATGTGCCTCCATCATTCACGCAAACTAAACAGTCCCTTAACCAAAGAGCTCTGATACCACTCTGATGGGGAAAGGGCCAAAACAAATATAACAATTTGTCAAAAAGTTATAACGCAGCGGAAATTCAATCCCCCTTCTTGCGAGAATCTGCGAGGAGCACCAAACAAATAGAACAAAAATAGAATCCAAAGCACAAAGAGACACCAACAATTTTTAACGTGGAAAACCCCTCAATGCAAGGGTAAAAACCACGAGTCGTCCAGACCAATGAAAAATCCACTATGATCAATAATAGGGTACAAAAGAGTCTCCAATAATAATACCAAAAGGTATTTTCAATAAGCCAAATTAACTAAGCACAAATGCTTACAAATGAGAACAAAGAAGATGAAAATTCTCCAAAACAGGGCTGCTGGTGCGGGACCGATTTCTCCCAATCTAGACCTCCGATTGACGATCCGAACGGTCAGAATGAAGAACCATATGTCTGGAACCTACTGTCCAAATATCAGCTCGATCCAACGGTGAACGACTTCACAACGACGAAAACACCAGTGCAGGTTTAGGGTTTTGCGGGAATGGCTTTCTCTCTTTCTTTTTTTCTCTCACTTGGCTTTTGTCTCTCTTCAAATGACTCTCTTATCCTCTACTAATCTGACCCATCTCATTTTAACCTAATGAGACATAATGGACCACACTATTTGGGCCTATTCTCCACATAGGAAGGGAGCCCAATAACCCAACATTGCTAAGTGAAGGTATCCTCTGGATTTATCTAGTAAGTGTTTTATATGATATCTTCACTTCAGAAAAAACAAGTGTCTAAGCATATGTTTTATCTGAGTCACATAAGTGAAAGTATTCTTTGAAACTCTAATTTGAGCAAACACATACATTATGAAGCATGATATTGTTTAATACTCTCACTTATCGAAATTATATTTTATCTCTCACATCCATATTCAAATTTAATATGAAACATTGTTGAATTGTGTATTTCAATGACTTTTTGTTTTATATTCATGGAATGAGGATTTTGAACGATGTTGCGTGTTACATGATTTGCATTAAATTGAGATGTGTGTGTGATTTTCAAGGTCAAAAATATGTAATTATATGTAAATCATGATTTTGTGGATATTAAGCTAGAATATATGTTGTATTAGGGATTCACATGTTGAAGTTTAAAAGAGTGAATCAGAATGCATGTTAAAGTCTGAATAAAAATACACTTTAAACTCATCTTAATTCATTTAGGTTAGGTTACATATCCAAAATGCTAAAATGGACCAAAGTGTTAGAATACAATAAATGACTAACTGCTTTTAGTTAGCTTTTAGTTTTTTTAGTTACTTTTGTTTAGTTCCTTTTCTTTCCTCTTCTATATATTACTTCTCTACCCTTTTGTAAAGTCAAGATACACATACAGATATACAATAATACACTTTACTTTCTCTCGATGCTTTCTCTCTGTTCTCTTTCTCTTTTTCTCGGTAAGTTTGTTTTTCCCTGTTCTTCAATGTCGGTGAATGTGCAGATGTTTCGATTGCAAATTTTCTCTTGATGGTATCAGAGCTCTTCGTTTTGAAGAGCTCTGTTGTGCCACTCTGACCCTTTCTTTCCTTTTTTCTTTTCTTTCCTTTTCTTGGTCTTCTTTCTGTTCTTTTTTTTGTTTCACTTCTTCACAGACTTCTTGCACGATGACCGACGACCATGCTCAACACTCTAGCTTTCTTTACCTCCACCCAAGCGAAAGTCATGTGGTACCACTTGTTTCCCCTCTCCTTGCATCTACCAACTACCATGCCTGGAGCAAATCAATGCTCACCGCCCTAAGCGCCAAGAACAAAATTCAGTTCGTTGATGGAACCGTTGAACAACCGGAAAAGGAAGATAGCACTTACGGTGCCTGGAAAAGATGCAATAATATGGTGGTCTCATGGTTGGTTCATTCTGTCTCTCCAGACATTCGCCACAGCATTCTCTGGATGGATAGTGCCCAAGCCATTTGGGATGATCTGAAATCAAGATTCTTCCAAGGCGACCTCCTACGTATCTGTGAGTTACAAAATCAAGCAGCGTCTTTGAAACAAGGAGACGGTACCGTGACTGAATTTTTCACCAAGCTTCGTGTTATATGGGATGAACTTGAGAGTTTTCGTCATGAACCAGTTTGCTGTTGTAAGGAAAGATGTTCCTGCAAATCAGTTTCCATTCTCTCACAAAGAAAGCAAGAGGATCGGGTCTTACAGCTTCTCCGTGGTTTGAACGAACAATATGGTAATATCCAGTCCCATGTTCTGTTAATGGACCCTATGCCTCCTATTTCGAAAATATTTTCATATGTTGTGCAGCAGGAAAGGCGGGTCATGAATAATACTTTTCTTAATGGATTAGAAATAAAAAGTGTTGTCGATGTTAGTACTTCTGCTTGTTCTTATTGTGGCAAGAATGGCCACACAGATTCAGTTTGCTTCAAGAAACATGGCTTCCCCAATAACAAGAATTCTACTGGAAGAAAGGCTTGCTCCCATTGTGGGAAAAATGGTCACACCATCGACGTCTGCTACAGAAAACACGGGTTTCCTCCTGGCCATAAATTTCATAATGGCAAGACCCTTCTGACCAACAGTCAAGATACCAAAAATGATGACCTTGGGGAGGCTCTTAATCAAGAAGTTCGTTTGACAGATCAACAATATCAATCCCTCATGGCCCTTATCAAACATCCCAATGATACAAGAGCAACACCAACTAGCCAAATCAGTTCTATGATTTCTAACTCTACTAATTCAGGTACAACCACTTTTAATCTTAATTCACATGAAGACCAAGGTATTATCTCCTGGATCTTGGACTCTGGCGCAACAGATCATGTTGCCTCCTCTCTTACTCACTTGTATTCTCATGAAAAGATTACTCATGTAACCATTAACCTCCCTAATGGCATGAAAACCACAGCCACTCACAAAGGAATTGTTAAAATCAGTGAACAAATTTTTCTCCAAGATGTTCTTTTTATTCCAGATTTCTGTTCTAACCTCATTTCTATATCTGAATTGGTTGCACACAACCATTTACGTATTATATTTACTAACTCAACATGTTTCATTCAGGATTTGACAACAAACAACAAGATTGGTTCAGTTGAGATACATAGAGGACTGTACATCTTTTGTGGCCCTATCCACACCACACACAGATTTGTCCATTATGCAGAAAGGCATCATATACCTAGATCGACATGTAAAAATATATGGCATAATCGTCTAGGCCATTTATCTGATAGTAGATTAGAAATTTTAAGACAAAAGCATAGCTACATAGACTCAAGAACTGATAATTGTAATGCGTGTCATATTGCTAAACAGAAAAGACTGCCCTTTCTTCATAGTACCTCTCATACTTTAAATGCTTTTGATCTTATTCACATTGATATTTGGGGACCTTGTTCTAATCCTTCCCTGCATTCTCATAGATATTTTCTAACCATAGTGGATGATCATACTAGATACACTTGGATTCACTTAATGAAAAGCAAATCTGAAACTCGCCAGCATATTGTTCATTTCATTGCATATGTTAAAAACCAATTCAAAGTCAGCATCAAGACCATTAGGTCTGATAATGGCAGTGAGTTTGCTATGACAGATTTGTTCAATTCAGAAGGTATTATTCATCAAACATCTTGCATTGAAACCCGTCAACAAAATGGTATAGTTGAGAGGAAACATAAACATCTTTTAAATGTTACTAGAGCTTTACTTTTTCATTCCAAAACTCCCATTCATTTTTGGACCTATGCTCTTAACTATGCTACTCTGATTATTAACATTATGCCTACCCCTTTTCTCAATAATAGCTCACCACATGACATGCTATATCAAAAAGATTTTGACTTTTCTAGATTAAAATTTTTTGGTTGCCTTTGCTATGTTAGCACTCTTCAATCCAATAGGAAGAAACTTGATCCCCGATCCAAACCTAGCCTATTTCTTGGTCTACATCCCACCACAAAAGGTTACATTACCTATGATCTTACCACACATGATATTAAAATTTCTCGCAATGTTATTTTTATTGAATCTGAATTTCCTGATACCACTCAAAATGATGCTACTGACCTCCCCTTTTCTTTGCCTATACATAATACTCAATTTGTTTATGATGATGATCACCCTATTATTCCAGCTCATAATCTGCCCACTCTTGATGACCATGTCCAAGATAATACAAACAATGAATATCATACTCCTAGACGGACCAATAGAGTTAAAAAAACCCCTGCCTACCTTAACGATTTCCAGATATCTTCATATAGCACCACTAACACTAAATACCTCATTGACAGTGTTTTGACTTTTGACAGATTATCTCCTGCATATAAAGCCTTCATTTTTTCTCTAGATAGTCTTGTTGATCCTCAGGATTACAAGGAGGCCCTGAAGCATGATCATTGGCGACAAGCTATGCAGGAATAAATTTTTGCTCTTGAACACAACCGCACCTGGACCATCATCACCCTTCCCCCCAACAAGAAGGCCATAGGGTGCAAATGGGTGTACAAAACAAAGCAAAAAACTGATGGGACCATAAACAGATTCAAAGCTCGCTTAGTCGCCAAGGGTTACACTCAAATGGAGGGTATTGATTACTTTGACACTTTTTCCCCTGTAGTTAAATTAACCAATGTTCGCTTTATTCTATCTTTGGCATCAGCTCAAAATTGGCATCTACGACAATTAGATGTCAACAATGCCTTCTTACATGGTTATTTAAGCGAAGAAGTTTATATGCAGCTGCCACTAGGGATCACTGCCCCAGGTAAAAACCAGGTTTGTCTTCTCCACAAATCCCTTTATGGATTAAAACAGGCTAGCAGACAGTGGTATTCCAAGTTATCCTCTTTTCTTCTCTCTCACAATTTTTCACAAACATCTGGTGATCACTCTCTCTTTACCAAACATAATGGAGATAATATCACTATAATACTTGTTTATGTTGATGATATCATACTTACTGGCAACAAGATTCATGATATTGATACAATTACTACCATGCTCAATGATCAATTTAAAATAAATTATCTTGGTAATCTATCTTACTTTCTGGGTTTTGAGGTTGCTAGAAGAAAAGAAGGCATCCTTCTATCTCAGAGAAAATATGCCTTGGACCTTCTCACAGAAACCGGGATGCTTGATGCAGCACCTGTCAGCACTCCAATGAATTTCTCCACCAAAATATCCTCTAAAGGTGATCCTCTTGAAGATCTTGATGCGTTTAGACGCTTGATCGGAAGACTTATTTACCTCACCAACACTCGCCCGGATATAACCTATGTTGTACATCGTCTAAGCCAATACTTCGCTGACCCAACTACACTCCATCATCAAGCAGCCTTCAGAATCATGTGTTATCTCAAGCAAACTCCTGGTCAAGGTATACTTCTAACTGCAACTAACAATCTCTCTTTGCAAGCTTACAGTGATTCAGATTGGGCTAGATGCTCTGATTCCCATAAATCAACCACCGGATACATTGTCTACCTGGTAACTCGCCAATCTCATGGAAATCAAAAAAGTAATCCACAGTCTCACGTAGCTCTTCGGAAGCAGAGTATCGCGCTCTTGCTCAAACTATCTGTGAACTTCAATGGCTCACCAATCTTATGAAGGACCTTCGCCTCCCGCTCTCTCAGCCTACCACCATCTACTGTGATAACATGTCTGCCATTAAAATTGCTACCAACCAAGTTTTCCATGAACGTACGAAGCATATCAAAATTGACTGCCATCTCATCCGGAAAAGGTTCAAGAAGGCACTGTCAAGCTCCTTCCTATACACACTACACTTCAACTTGCTGATATCCTGACCAAAACTCTTCCTCCTTCCACCTTTCATAACATCAACTCCAAGCTTGGCACCATCAACATCTATGCCAAGCTTGAGGGGGGCTGTCAGAATACAATAAATGACAATAAATGACTAACTGCTTTTAGTTAGCTTTTAGTTCTTTTAGTTACTTTTGTTTAGTTCCTTTTCTTTCCCCTTCTATATATTCCTTCTCTACCCTTTTGTAAAGTCAAGATACACATACAGATATGCAATAATACACTTTACTTTCTCTCGGTGCTTTCTTTCTGTTCTCTTTCTCTTTTTCTTGGTAAGTTTGCTTTTCCCTGTTCTTCAATGTCGGTGAATGTGCAGATGTTCCGATTGCAAATTTTCTCTTGACAAAGTGTTGAATTTTTAAATTTTTAAATTTTTAAAAAGAAAATCTTAATACATATAACTATTTTTGAAGCAATTAGCCATATTTTTACAACCCTTTCTTAAACAATAAGTAGATTAAAAATATTCAAAGTTTTGTCGGATTTTTTTTAGATGAATATGTTGAATAATTTTTTTTCCATAAATATTTTGCTGTTGTGTTCATAATGCAACTCTTTAAAATATATGTAAAAATTTTAAAAAATAATAGAGAGAATAATTTTTTATTAATTGTCATTTTAACTTTCTATTTTTTTATAAATTTGACAATAAACAATATATAACACTTTTAAAATATGAAATATGTATAAAACGTTTATAATTTGTAAAATCATTAAAATAACTTCATAAAAAAAAAACTTTTCATTATTTGGAATCATGATAACTTATACATCGTATTTAAGGGACAAATCTAAAAGAACTGTATGATTAAGCTGTTTAGTTGTATTTTAAATACCTTTTCATTTGTCTAATCATAAATTGCCTACATTTTTTTAAATGACATAAGAGAAAAACTATTTTATTTACCGATTTAAAGTTTAAGATTAGTTATTATTTTGTTAAAAAAATCCTACATATAACTTTTAGTTTTACATATTTATCATGAAATTAAAGAGAAAAATAAATAATAATAACAAATTGTAGCAGCCTAAGAAATAGATTATTTCTATTCTTTTGAGTTTTTTTACATGTTAGGTATTAAGCAAAGTCAGGTAGATAAAAATATATATATACAATCATACACAATAAAATATAATATAAACTTATCACAAAATTTCAGTTTTTCAAAATAGGTAAAAGAAATATATACAATCATACAATAAAATATAATATAAACCTATCACAAGATTTCAGTTTTTCAAAATAGGTAAGTTTTTAAATCCTTCAAAATCAACTAGACTATCAAATTATACTACATCATATAACTATGTACATATTCCCAAGAGATTCCCAAAACACAGCTCTCATTCTACAGGCTAGAACCTCTCCTCCTATAACATTGTATGCTCACGACACATAAGCAATCATTGTAAAATAGACACAAAAACAAACAAGCAAAAAGAAAATTAATAATAACTTTGAGAAATTATAACATATCCATGAATAGTTGAATTCTAGATTAAATTTATTTGAATTTATATATTAACTTAGACATAAAAAATCTTGCATCTGTCAAGAAAACCTCTTTGCGGATTAGAGCAATAGCTCTGGCTCCACTTGATCTAACAAACTGATCAATTTTTTCTTAACAAAATAAGTTATCTTATGGTCTCATCAAACGAGGAATCTCATCCGTAATCCTGTCATAAGAACTTTTTTTCAACTCTCATTATCTAAAATATGACACTCTTTTGTAAACCTAATAAAATATGAAATGATTTCTGACCAACACATGCATAATCAATACATAACATTAAACTAACAAAGATTTGCACTTCTATTTTAGAAGCACAACCCTCAATTCTTAAAATAACAAACAATTCAATGATTTCAATCTTTCCATTCCATTCCTCTCATATAATTTCATATCCTTGATACTCAATCATTTGCTCATCATTCATATCACATCCACAAAATCTCATCCTCGTATGTATTTTTTGTATTTTCACATTTAAACCATACTCTATTCAAATAAACTTCCAACACCATCCAAAACATATATAAAATTCTTTCATCACATTGACATACTTTACATTTTATATCACACACATCTATCATTCCTTAAACATTATTTTGTTCCAATTACTATGGTGAATTTATAGAGGATGGATTTTCATTGCCAGTTGAAGCAAGAATGAGTATTTTAAAAACGGGGCAAAGGCAATGAGCAGAAACGTTCACAAAATCATCCACAGTAAGAGTGTCTTTGGATAGATACAAATCCAGAAAAGTATTTTTAAGAGCTTCTCTGCTTAAAAAAGCTCAATACTTGCAGGAGAGAAGTTCTGAAAAACACTAATTAAGTTATATCCAAAAGGTTCATCGTCAAGTTCCAGTTGGCTGTACAATACGTTGGAATATAATACACTTAGCATTTCACTTCTCTTCAACTAAACAGTATTGGCATTTCCTTCACATTTTGTTGTCATTAAACCTAATCTATTCAAGTCAACTAGGGAGATACACAAGCTACCGACAAGAGTGTATTCATATATCTAGGTCATCATCTGGGTCCTCATCAGAATCTGGCATCTCGTCATCTGAATCACGAAAATATATAATCTCACCCATGGCAGAATCCTCCTTTTTACCACTTGAAATGGGATTTGCCTCACTGTTGCTCTCTTCAAGGGATCTTCTACCATCATAAATTTGTATTGGTTTACCGTTTCCTTCAAGAATGAAGAGCTTAAGAATAAGAATTTATATATAACTGAAACCATGTAAAAGAATTAACAAATATAGATCAATTTCATACCCTGGTGTTCAAAAGGAAGCACAACATTTGACCTATCAACTCGCTCCTTCTCTGAAAGCTGGAGATTGAATTGTACCTATTAGAGCACATCAAGATTCTTCTTATTATTTATTTACAGTCAACAAAAAGGAAGCAACTTCTTATCACAACGCACTTGTCACTTGGTCTCTTCTGGTAGTTTCCAAATAGGTTTACCCCGAATTTAGTTATGTATATGCCAATATCCTCTGTTTTGAGTACTAAGTCCTTAGCATGTATATTCATTTATTCAGCACACGAGATTTTTCAAACACAGTTTGTGCCCATTGCAAATTAGATATAGTCACTTTTATGACATGTAATGTTAGAAGCCCTAAGCATTTAAACCGACTGAGCACATTGGGAAGTAATTAGAACTTGGACACTAAGCTTGATTTCATCTTTCCTAGCATCTAAATTTTAGGGTAGCTTACCAAATTCGTTCCTGAAAGCAGCATAATTATCAAAAAGTCCTAGATGTGAAAAAAGATACTCAAGTTCGTCCTTCTATTAAAGTTAACGTCTATGCCTATGTGACACATGTCTGTTTACGTTATAATTGAAATTATACAAAAAGATGACAAAAGATGGTACAAAGTGAAAGTTGTTTTTTTTTTTAATTTTTCAACAATATGACGTCACAACACATCATTTTCGATTCAGTCCTTGAACTTAACCACTAAATTTCATTTTATCCCTGAAAAGTATTCTCAAATTTCTAATTAAGTCCTATGTTACGTATAACTTATATGCACAAATATCACCATCCTCGACCATTTTCACTTCTTACCTTGTTTTCGCAATTTATGGTCCATATTGACTTACCCTCTTCCGTCTTTATATCAAGTTCATCATTTCTAATACTAACAACCTCACTGTGTTGAGTCCTAGTCTCAAGGCTCAATGCTTAGTTTGAGCTATTCTTTCACATTGTCGTTGTTTTCATTAATTTAATCAAATAAATATATGAAATAATGACACATTGTTTGTTATGCTTATAGAATGACTATATTTTGTTGAACTAAAGTTCAAATTTTAACAATCTTAGAGCAGATTTTAAAGTTTCAAATTGTGCATGTAACAAAAAAATCTGCATATGTATTTGATCAAATAACTAGTAAACTAATTTATGAATGACTATATAATAGTAGTAGTCATTAACTCATATAGCACCATCATACACTTTTAGAAATGAATTTGGACATTTACCCCTAAATTTTACCATGTTTATTTTCAGGAAAGGCCTTGTGAATGCTATGCACTCCATTCAACAGAAGCAGAAAAACCTTTTGTAGATTATTTGCTTTCAAAACTAAAATACCTAATTTCAAACAAGTTGTTAGTACTTTGGTTTTTGCTTCTAGTGACATGGACATAACATAACAGTATCACTTCCATCTACTGGAAACAATAAACTAACCTTTGGCAGTAGGCCTGCAACGGCAGTTCCATCCACTGATGAAACAGACGCAAAGCTGATTCCTCCAGATTCAACTTTAAATTCTTCGCACTGTATAAAATTACAGAGATATTATATCAATGCATCAAACTTTTAGATTTGTCATTCCAGATAAGCTTACAAACAGGAAGAAAGAGATCACCGTTACTCTAACTCGTCCATTTCTACGTTTGGACCTGACATTAAACTTTCCCTTGGTAAGGTTTTGCTGAGAAAAGGAATCGCCTAAACATCCTTTCTGACCATCTGCAGAATGATATGGGTCCACACTAGCTACCATGGAGGACATGTACTCGAGAACAGCCACAGCCCTCTCTTCATGAAGGTCAGAATGCAATAATCCAAAAATATTTGAAATTTGATCTGCAACAATAGAACAGAAACCAATGTAAGGAAGAAATCAATGATGCATAAAGTCAATGCACGCCATAAATTTTAGTTGCTGAAATAATCAAATTGTCCCACTTGTTCAGATACTCTTAATAATTTACTCAACTAAATAACACTTCATTACACAATACAATGAAAGGAACTTCACTAAAATAGTTTAAGATGGAATACCATGGCTACGCAGATCACTAAGAAGCCCTGCAACTGACTGCAAAGATGCATGCCTCAACAGTTCACTTAGCTGATTATATCCGACAAGAATGCATTAGGATTACAAATACAAAAACTAATAATACGAGATAAACCAACAAACCACAAAGACTTAAATAGAATATTCCACATAGAATCCTTGAGCAGGAAGTACTTTCTCTTTTTCATATTGTCATATTAAAGTTTAATTTGGAAGTCATTGTAAAATCTTCTTGCACAAGAAACTTACATATACAAACAGGTTAGATAATTAGATACAGACTACTGGGAAAAAAGTTGTAACACAATAGCTTTATAACTGCTTAACAGTTCAATTATTTCCAAGAAAAATTAAAAGGTTAAAGAAGATAAATTGATGCATTCCACCCATGATTTTCCTGAATTTACCAGGCCCTTTTAACTTTCAGGAAGCCAACTTTAGAATTCAAATCATCTGGTACCACGCAAAATGAACTGCATAGAATATTAAAATATCCAAGAGCTCTGAAGTCTATGTCACCCTTTGATGTGGCCAAAGTTAACAAGTTCCTATTGGCTGAATTAATAACTATTGAAGCAGTATAAATCTTAGAACGTAAGACCCAGACTCCATTCAGTGAAATGAGAAAACCAAATTGGCAAAGTAAGCATAGATAAAATGTTCTTATGGCCATTTCAAGAATATGTGTTCTTGTTCCAGGGTTATTTATTTCCATTAGCGGGAAAGGAAAACAAAAAAAGAATTCTACTAAAAAAGTTTCAATCATACAGTATTCTGGTACTTATTCATGCAACATGCCCAGCATTGAGGCACAAAGAATAGTCATTCCCAAGACACCATCATACTAAATTCAACTCCATTTAAAGTCGTAGCTTGGTATTCTCTTTGTATATCTTTTATCTTATTTTGAAATTCACATAATGAATACGTACCGAATCTATGGCAACACAGAAGCGGGCTTTATTTTCTCCGACCAATCCTGCACGTATATGATTCAAACAAATATTCAAAAGAGAAATAACTTTTTCAAAAACAGTAAGCATGAAATCCATCAACTGATACACCAAACTTTTACTTCGTAAAATAAACAAGACAAATTATAAGCTAACTTTAGCTACATAACAATTTATATTTAATACCTCTACCCAGTTCAGTGATTACCGAAAACAACTTATCCACATCCTTCACAGTTTTAAAAGAACTAGTAGCAATCGAAATTTGGGGAGAACAATCTGTCGCATTTGTAGATTTCCTTGTCTTATCCTTCCAACCAAGAGGATCTGTATAGCAATCCAAAATGTGAATCCTGCAAAATAACATTTCATTATGAATTCAACAAATCTAAATTTACCCAAGATTGAAATGAAATTTAAAAAAAGAAAAAAAAAACAAACTGGTAATACACAAGAAATGCAGTTAAAACAACAAAGAGACATTTTAAACATTAAGTTCAGAACGTTTACCATTTGTTAGAAGAAGCAACATCCACTCCATTCATATTTAACAAAGCAGCGTAAGACGATGGACTCCGAGAAAGTGCAACAATTACTATGCCCCTATGCAAGAGAATTCCAAGCTTTTTTGGTTAAAAATACAAAGTTTGTGATAAAAAAATTCGGGGATAGTAAACTGACTGTGACTGGGATTTCTGAGCGATGACGTGTGACGAGAGTTGAAGGAGAATGTGAGAGAATACATGAAAGGCAAAAGGCGAAGCGAGAGAGTCTTTGATTGTGAGTGTGGGTGCAAGTTCTCCCTCTAACGCTCCATCCCTCAGTGTCCTACAAATTGAATCTGCCATCTCTGTGGTACGGAACAACTGTTACTCACGGCGGCACGGCGGAAAAAACTGAGATGGAATTTGTATAGTTCACAGTGAGTGGCGGCACGGCGGCGCAACCGCTATGAACAGATTTAGAAAACAACGGAAAAAGAAAAAGGCAAAGGGTTCGACCTGTCCCGACTGATTTTCCTTTGCTGGTTAAACGGAATGTCGAAGGCGCTAAACTTGACGCCGTTTTGGTATTCTCTTTTAGAATGTGGTTAAATTATTTTACTAAAAATTATAAATATTACAGCAAAATTTAAGAATTAAAGCTTGTAAATTTACTACTAGGTTTAATTAATTTGAAATGTAGTAAATTTGAATATTTTAAATTAATTTTTTATGAGGTATTTAAAACTTTTATATTTTTAAAACGAGACTCTATCATTTTATTCTATCCTCAATTAAGATGATGAAACACTACACTTGTTTTACATTATCATTGTGTTTGTGTCTTGACATTAAAGTAAAAATGAAAACTTAATTATATATTTAATTTATTTTTAAAAATATTTTGTTTTATTAAAAATTTAAAATAATTATACTTCTAATGTAATGATTTAATTGTTTGATTTTGCACTTTAGAGCAAAACACTATCAACTTGAATAATATTTATAAAACATTAATTATTTTACTTGTGTCTTTATACAGTTGATTTAATTTTTGTTTTAGTATTTAATTTATAGAATAAAATGATGTCATTTTTTTTATAAAGACAAGTAGGTTTACTTGTGTCATTTTTTACTCAAATTAAAGACAAAATACTCAATTCAATTAAAAACATAAAAATATTGTGTATTTAATAGGAGAAGACAAAATGAACAGATATTAAATTGAAAGTATTTAAATTAAATTTATAATTAAATTAAAATTATAATTAAATTAAAATTTAATTAAGCAATTACTGTCTATGTGGATACATATGAGCAATTACGGTGCAAAATAGAGTCATCTTACTCTAATTACTTTTAAAAATCACCGTTTTAGTTAGATGCATTGTTGACAAAGTTTCAAAATTCATAAACAACATAAGAAAGGCATTAAACAATTTGTAAGATTAACATTTTTTTTATGATTTTAAAAAAATAAAGGGTTAAATATGTTTTTAGTCCTTATACTTTCAAGCCGTTTTGGTTTTAGTCCATCTTTCAAAGTAAGGTACATTTTAATCCTTCTCTTTAAGAAAACATAATTTTTCGTCCTCCAAAACTAATGGCGTTAAAAAAAGCTGATCTGGCTGACGGTATAGTGACACGCTATAAACTTAGAAACTCTCTCTCTCCACCCCCACCTCCATAGCCACAGCGAACTTAGAAACCCTTTCTCAGGACAACAAAAACTTCTCATTCTCCTTTCCCTCCTTCACCCTCCGCAACATAACCCTCCTCGGCGACTCCTTCCTTCGTAATGGCCTCGTTGGTCTCACCCTCTCCATCACTATCCCCGACTCTTCCTTCGGCACCCTCTTCTTCAACCACTCCTTATTTCTCTCTCTCTACCAACTTCTCCTTCTCCGTCACCAACACCACCCCCTCCTCCACTTTCTCCTTCTTCCTCAACTCCTCCCACACCTTCCTCTCCCTCAATTTCCACCCCAACCAAAACCATCTCACCCTCGACCTCAACGTCTCCTCAACCTCCTCGATTACCATCTCCACTTCCATTGATCTCAGCATTGACACTCCGAATTTTGTTGTCGAGTGGATGGAGAAGGGAGAAGATGGAAGAAGGCAGCGGCGATTGCCACACCGACAAGGAGGAAGGGGAGACAGTGGCACAACATGTAATTGATCCGGTTGGTTGATTTGGGTGGGCAATTGGACTCAGGCACCGAATCTGAATTGCGATGAGTGAATTGTGGTGTCTGCGTTCTGTGAATGAGTTCAGAGGTCATTTCTTTTTTGTTTATTTTGTTCTCTGGAATATGTGAATTGAATGTATATAGTTAGATGGAGATGAATGTGTATTGTGAAGCATGAAACAGGGCTTTATAATCGCTCCAACATTCTAGCAGCGCTTCGAATTTTGCTGTGAGGGCATTCCTATTTCTTCTAATTCCACTTAGGGTAGTAAGAATCGTGGTAAGAGATTTTTGTTTGGTGTTTGTGTTGCTATTGTTGGTCCTGCTTTTTTCTTCCTTGTGCTTGTGGTTTTGGGGTATGTTTCTTCTCTGAAGTGGCATGGTTTGAGGAAGAAGAAAGGTTTTGGCCACTAAGGGGTTTCATGCCTCAAGGGTAATTGGGAATGGGTCTTTTGGAACAGTGTACAAGGCTTTGTTTGAGTCTTCTGGGACAATAACTGCAATCAAAAGTTACCGGCATAACAGTATCTTTTCCTGTGGGAGAAGGAGAGTTGAGGTTTGGTAGTAGAGGGACAAAGATCTGAGGAACGAGATAGAGGGAGAGAGAGGGAGAAAAGCTGGGAAAAGATGTCACAAAAAAAATGTGGCATATCACCATCAGCCATTTTTTAACGGTGTTAGTTTTGGAAGATTAAAATCAAAATTTCCAACACAAGAAGGACTAAAATGTACTTTACTTTGAAAGAGAAACTAAAATCAAAACCGCTTGAAAATATAGGGACTAAAAACATATTTAACCCAAAAATAAAAATCAACCACTTGTTTAATAAAAGAAATGTGATAATGTTGTTGGAATTTCCCTCTTCAGAGTTTCAAGAGAAACAACATGGAGGTCACAATGTCAAATAATGTAAGATCATTTGTATGAAGGGTAGGGTCGATGTGCAAAAAGTTGACTATTGGCACAAGTTTTGCTAGAAATACTGATTATAAGAAACTGCCATTTAAAAAATATCCTTATGATTATTTTAATGCATAGTGATCCAGTTATTATTATTTATGCATGAATCATAATCATAATTCATGTATAGAAAGCCATTCAAAATTTTCTTTACTTTTTGTTCGTCTCTAAAACATAAGGATCCAGTTATTATTATTTATACTACAGATCATAGTTCAGACACAAGTCATAGTGTCACTTTATTCTCCCTTTCCATGGAAGAGAAACTCAAGTGAAGAAAATGGCACAAACATCAATGGAATTTAAATTTCTTGATTTTTGAAGAATAATTTATTAGTAATTTAGTATAAATAAAACTACAAATTAGGCTGCAGGTGAGACTTGGTGTATAAAAGGTGCCATAAAATGAAAGATTACTGGAAGAGAAGGCATTTCTAACCTATTTGAGAGACAAAATGAAGGGAAGTGGAGAATTGCATTGAGATATGGAACTCCATCTATACCATATTAAGGTTTTCCATCAACGCTTGGAACCGATTCCTCGCTCACAGAATTCAGTGGAAGTCTTGCCTTAGTTTGCTCCAACACTTTATGAGAGGTTAGTAGAACCTGTCCAGATTCTTCACTCTGACACATAATTATGTTTTTGACAGCAACAAGAGATGCATGGAACTGGTCTTGCTCATGTGCCTTCCAAATCCCCGGGCACTTATCTGCACTTTCAAAGCAGGGAATATCCTGCACCTTCCTTTTTTGCATCTCATCCTTAATCATCTGAAATTTGTATTATATAATAAGAGAAGTGAGGAATACATCATTACCTATGTTTTTACATTGCTAACATGAGCTGATGAATATATAAACAAAACACCCTCTCAAGTTTCAAGTATCCACTCCTCACAATACAGAACAAGAATACAGCACTAATTGAGTGGCAAATACAAGTAACCTGCTACAAACCAAATGTTCTCAGGCATATGCTTATGATCATTAACTTTTATTTATTGCTGCCAATAAATTCTTAATTTCATTTCTTGAAATATTTTTCTCTCCTAAACGGTTCCTAAAGTGAAAGAATTAAGCAATTCTCCAACTATTAGAAATCATGACAAATAGTTCTCCGAGTAATGAAAAATTCATCAAATTATTCCCTGGACATTGGTAAAATATACCAATTTGAGTAGCTAAAATGATGGTTTATTCTTATTGCTGCAGATTGCAAACACTTTCTTTGATCTTGCTAAATCATTTTTCCCAATCTCCATTCAATTCTTCTATGATATTCACTAGATTTGATGCGTGTTTTCTTTCTTAAGGTCGACTAAGACAATGGTACCCATAGAAAAGAAATAACTCAAACATGTAGTTTACAATTAAAGGAATTCAACCACTACAGAGTAAGCAGAAAGACACCAAATAATAATTAAATTCTTAAGTGAATATGGTCTTCCATAGATCATTTTTTGTGCCATGATGGAATTTGAAGCACATGAATTACTTACAAATTTATAACCTTTCCAAGGCTGCAGGCTGAGTTTTACTAGGTGTTTTCGTTTGCAGTTTTAATAAAAAGGATCATAAGCACTCTCCAAACAATTTTTCTCCCTAGATATAATATCTGAAATATGTTTATGTAATAAAGGATAAAGAGATATCAGTACTGCAATACTTGAATAACTGTAATACCTTTAAAAAACACAACATAAAATTGCAATCATCAAAATTTGAAACACAAAAATGGCATAATCAAGGAGGATTAGAGGACTTTCGTTTTGCCTTGTACGCAAACTCAAAAAAGACTCAACTTGCTCGTCTTTTTTAGTCATTCACAGGACCGTGTTTAGAATATCTATTGAATTGATTTCATTTATCTTTTATTTTTTAACCTGTTTTATGTTTGGCCTAACCCTTTTTGGCCAATCTACTCTTTTTTTAGTTTGGTTTACACCATATTAGAATCTTGCCCATATCCAAGAGTGAAGGAGTGTATACTAGTGGGCCTAGCTTGACCTATTCATCCAGAAATGACTTAGCCCTCTTTCTAATCTTACCTTTATGGCTCTACGTGTGCATTAAAATTATACAATATGCATATATACGTTTGTGTTAGAATAATTACTAAGTCTACTTATGTTAGTGTAGTCAGAAGGACTAAAGTAGGGAGTTGTGTGTTGGGTTATCTCTAATTATTGTACCTAACTGTCTAGGACAGTTCTTTGACCTTCCATCTCCCTATTGTATCAACTCTTTATCAATATAAATAGTAGAACATGAGAAGGGTCCATTAAGCCCTCAAGAATATATTTTATCAGTTTCTAATCTCAAGTTGGTATCAGAGCAAGTTCATCTTGCTCTGGTTTCTGTCGTGGGTTGTCCACCAGCATTGTCATTATTGGTCGCATCTGTCTGGTGCCCTTTGTCATTGTCTGTGGTCGTCTTGTCACTATCTGCAGCTGTCAACTGCAATTTGAAGCTCTTCAACTTGGTTCTCTACCATCTCGCATCTGTTCGCCGTTGTTCGTCGTCCGCCGTCACTGTTCCGTCCGGCGACCACTGGATTTGGTTCGTCTCTTCACGCAACGACCACCCCCACCGGTGCCGGAGTCTAATTCTCTTTCACGCTCCGCCAGGCGTAGCTTCTTTGTGCACTGCGAACAGGCACATACTATTCACGCGCCACCCTCTGTCCGTCGGAAAGTCACCGGGACACCTCCTCTCTCTGTTTTGACCCTTAAAACCTCACTTCAGTGAAGTCCAGAAGCTCCCCTTGAAGAAAACCCTAAGAAACCCTCTAGGGTTTTTTGGTTCCTCATTGCCACTGTCGCGTTTTTCCTTCTGGTTCCTCAAGAATGGCATCTGGAAGTGTTCTTTCTTTCTCTGGAAGTCCCTCAATTACTTCCGAAAAGCTAAACAGAAAGAATTATCTGTCTTGGTCTGTTGCCGTGGAAATGTGGTTCCTCGGTCAAGGACATTATGACCACCTTGAGCAGGATGGAAGCCAAGTACCTTCTGAAAAAGCTGAACAATGGAAACAAGCATATTTCCAATTGTGTGCCCTATTGTGGCAATCTGTGGAACCCCGACTTTTGATATCTCGTAGAGCCTTCAAAACATGTCACTCTTTTTGGAAGAAAGCTCAAAGCATTTATGCTAATGATATTCAACGTCTCTATGATACAGCAAACAAGCTTGAATGTCTCAAAATGACAGACCATGATATGGTCTCCTTCATGACTGAAGCCCAAGCAGCTGTGGAAGAGTTGAGAATGTTCTTGGAAGTGGAATCTTCGAAAGACATCAAGAAGAAGCTTGACAAGTATTACATGGTGATGATCCTCTGTGCTTTACATGCTGATTTGAATCATATTAGAGATCAACTTCTAACAAGTCATGAGGTCCCTTCCTTGGAAGCCTTGACCACAGTCTTCTTCGTGTTCCAGTGCCTCAATCTCAGGAAGCTCCTGAAACAATGGAACCATCTGTCATGGTTGCCACGCGAGGAAGAGGAGGACGGGGCACTAGAGGAGGAGGACGTGGAGGTCGGGGACATCCACAGTGCACTTATTGTAAGGGGGTGGGTCACACCCAAGAAAACTGCTACTCCTTGCATGGTTTTCCTTCAAAAACAACCAATATCTCTAAGGCTGAAACTCTCACTTCCAACTCCAAGTTCACTGAGGAAAAGTATCAAGAGTATCTACGATTAAAGTCTAACAGCTTGGCGCAATCATCTCAATCCCCAAGTACATCCACAACTTGCATTTCTCAATATGGAAGATCAAAATTCATGGGTAATTGACTCGGGTGCTTCTAATCACATCTCTGGTAATACCTCATTGTTCTCAACCCTTTCCCTCCAAGAAAAACCCCATTTCAATACCCTTGCAAATGGCTCTAAAACTTGTTCAAAGGGAGTCGGTCAAGTCTCCCTGTCTCCCTCTCTAACTTTGAAATCTGTTCTTTTTATCCCTAACTGTCCATTCAATTTAATTTCCTTAAGTCAGTTAACCAAAATGTTACATTGTTCAATAACTTTTGATTCAAAATCTTTTGTTATACAGGAGCGTGGCTCGGGGAGACAGATTGGAGAAAGATATGAAGTTGGAGATTTATACCATTTTGGATCTCGTCCACAGGTATCTTGTGTTGCAACTCTTCCCCCTAAAGTGTTACATGACCGATTTGACCATCCTCACTTGTCAAAGTTAAAAAAGATGTGTCCTGAACTTAGTGGTCTTCAGACTTTAGAATGTGAGTCTTATCAACTAGGAAAACATGTTAGATCTGTCTTTCCTAAAAGGTCTCAATCAATGTGTATTTCTAGTTTTTCTATTATTCATTCTGATGTTTGGGGACCTAATCTCGTCTCTTCTTTTGGTTTTAGGTATTTCGTTACATTTATTGATGAGTATTGTAGATGTACTTGGGTTTATCTAATGAAAGATCGCTCTGAATTGTTACCCATCTTCACATCCTTCTTGAATGAAATCAAGAACCAATTTGGTCAAGTAATTAAAATCTTACAAAGTGATAATGCTAAAGAGTATTTCTCATCCACTTTTTCTGTAATCCTTAGCTCCCATGGTATTTTGCATCATTCCACTTAACCTCATACACCCCAGCAAAATGGTATAGCCGAAAGAAAAGATAGACACTTGGTTGAAACTGCTCGTACCCTTTTGCTTGGTGCCCATATTCCTGTTCATCACTGGGGGATGCCATCTTAACTGCATGTTTTCTTATTAATAGGATGCCCTCCTCCTCTCTCCATAATAAAGTCCCTTTCTCCATTCTCTTTCCCAATGATCCTCTCTTTCACACCTCTCCTCGAGTTTTTGGTTGTGTATGTTTTGTTCACGACATGTCTCCAAGGCTAGACAAGCTCTCCGCTCGTGCGATCAAATGTGTCTTTTTGGGCTATTCTCTGCTTCAAAATAGGTACCAGTGTTACTCTCCTGAAACCAAGAAGTACTACATGTCTGCCAATGTTACATTCTTTAAACAAACACCTTTCTTCTCTCCATCTGTTCAAGATGTTCATATCTTCCACCAGGTCCTTCCTCTTCCAATGGTTGAGTCCAATATCTCCAATGTCTCAGTCAATCCAAGTCATGCTCAAGGTCCTCCCGAACCTTCCTCTCCACATATTGATATCTTCCGACATAGTACCCCGATGGGTAATCCTCTTCCAGAAAATGGTGGATCTCCTCCTTCAGATTTTTCTCCCTCACCGCCTCCTGCCACGCCTCCTATGAAGATGATTCTGGTTGGCCCATTGCTCTCAAAAAAAGTACTTGTTCCACTTGAAAGCCTAAATCCCATTTATAATTTTCTTAGATATCACATATTGTCGCCCTCCTTTTATTCCCTTTTATCCTCAGTGTCTTTTGTGGTTATACCCAAAAATGTGAAAGAAGCACTTGATCATCCTGGATGGCGACAAGCCATGATTGCAGAAATGCAGGCTCTTGACCACAGTAATACTTGGGAGCTTGTGCCACTTCCCCCAGGCAAAAAGGCTATTGGTTGTCGGTGAGTATATGCAATTAAAGTCGGCCCTAATGGTGACATTGATAGGCTAAAAGCCCGGCTAGTTGCAAAAGGGTACACTCAAGTTTATGGCCGTGATTATTATGACACCTTTTCTCCCGTAGCCAAGATGACTACCATTCGTCTATTCTTCACAATGGCAGCAATTCGTCATTGGCCACTTCATCAATTGGATATCAAAAATGTCTTTCTCCATGGTGATCTAGAGGAAGAGGTTTATATGGAGCAACCTCCTGTGTTTGTTGCTCAGGGGGAGTATGGTATGGTTTTCAAATTGCACCGATCTCTATATGGGCTCAAGCAATCACCACGTGTTTGGTTTGGAAAATGTCAGAATATGTGAATTTATTAAGAAATAAATATTACAATTAATTTGGCAATTATGTGTAATCCCTAAAATTAAGGGATTAGGATTAGTATTTATTGGGCAGATTTCCTTTCATTAAGATTAGGTATTATTGGATAGATATCTCCTGATTTAGAGACTTTATTTCCGGAGATTTTTTACCTTAATTAGACCATGGTTTGTTTCTTTTTAAACACCTATGTATTGATTGAAAAGTATGAAAGTGAGAATAATTATTTTCCAGCATCCTACTTCTGTTTACAACATGGTATCAGAGCTCTAGGTTTTTCCTGGAGCCCTGGTCTTTGTTTTCTTGTCTCACGGCCTTCATTGCCGTTTCTTAAATATTGCTGGCCTTCATTGCCATTCTCATCTAAAAAGGGGGCAGCCTTAATTGCTGCTGTTATTCTTTCCGCTGTGTTAACCTAACCTCCCATTACGATGTCTGACGCTACATCAAGTAGAGAAGTCTCTAGTTCTTCACACAAAAATGGAGAACTCCAAGGTCTCCGAGCATCATACAGGCTGGATGGGAAAAATTTTCTCAAATGGTCCCAGTTTGTTAGAACCTATCTCAAGGGAAAAGGATGCCTGGTTCATCTCCTTGAAAATGGTCCAAGCATGGAGGATCCAGCATTTGCAGCATGGGATGAAAAAGATTCCATGATTATGTCTTGGTTATGGGACTCCATGGAAGCCACCATCAGTGACACTTGTATGTTTCTTAATACTGCTAAAGATATTTGGGACTCCATAAACCGCACATATTCCAAAGCCAATGACGCTGCCCAAGTATATGAAATCAAAATAAAAACTGCAGCCACAAAACAAGGAAGTAGAGGAATCACAGAATATGCGGCACTGTTGCAGAATCTATGGCAGGAACTTGATCATTACAGAGTTTTTGAAATGAAGTGTGCTGAGGATGCAATCCTCTTGAAGAAATTCATAGAGAAGGATCGTGTGTATGATTTTCTAGCAGGACTAAATCCTGAATTTGATCAGGTTAGAGTGCAAATTCTAGGGAGAAAGGATATTCCTTCACTAGAAGAAACCATCTCTATTGTTCGTGCAGAAGAGAGTCGGAGGAGTGTAATGCTTGAGTCTCAACCAATAGATGGGTCTGCTCTACTTACCAAACCTGATCTGGTGCAGAAAGGAAATGAGCAAAATACTAATTCCCTATGGAAAGGAAACAGAGATAATTTATGGTGCACCTATTGTCAGAAACCGAGACACACAAGGGAGAAATGTTGGAAATTGCATGGCAAACCTCCAGGAAAGGAGTGGGTGAATCGTGGTGGACAACAAAAGTCCCAAGTACATGTAACACAAGCAGAGATTAAAGAATCTCCAGCAGTAGACAGTTTCAATATGGAAGAGATAAAGAAACTGAAAAAGATATTGGGGAATATGGAGGAACCCTCTGGATCATGTTCTCTTGTTTTCTCAGGTAAAACTTCGTGTATGAATACCTCATATAATGTGAACTCTTGGATTGTGGATTCGGGAGCTACAGATCACATGACACACTTATTCCACTTGTTTCATTCTTATACACCCTCACCAAGTAATAGAAAAATTATTGTTGCCAATGGGTCAGTAGCTACTGTTGCAGGATATGGTAATATCCAAGTAAACCCCAACCTTATGCTTAAAAATGTTCTCCATGTTCCCAAACTCTCAGCCAGTCTTCTCTCCATAAAGAAACTAACCTCTGATCTCAATTGCTCTGCAATTTTTTTCCCATCTCTATGTGTTTTTCAGGAACAGGACTCGGGGAGGAGGATTGGACTTGCTAAAGAAAAAGATGGTCTTTACTACTTGGAAGTATCTCAAGAATCCAAAACCAACCAAGCAAAATCCCTTCACAGTATAACAAATAAGGATGAACTATGGCTATATCACTATCGTCTAGGACATCCATCATTTAAGGTGCTACAGTTTATGTTTCCACATCTGTATGCAAACTTAGATATCTCAAAACTTCATTGTGAAACTTGTGAATTAGCCAAGCACACTCGTGCATCTTTTCCCAACAGCAATAATAGAAGCTCTCAACCTTTTCAATTGGTTCATAGTGATATATGGGGACCATCTCCAGTACCTAATATCTCTGGGGCCCGCTGGTTTGTAACATTTATTGATGATTGCACTAGAGTTACTTGGCTCTATTTGATTAAACAAAAATCTGATGTAAGCACTATCATTCCCATATTTCACTCTATGATTAGAACTCAATTTGGAGTTAATATTAAAAGGTTTAGGACAGATAATGCTAGAGATTATTTCAACCAAACCATATCCTCGTATTTCCAATCTAATGGGATCATCCATGATTCTTCATGTGTTTATACCCCACAACAAAATGGAGTGGCAGAAAGGAAAAATGGGCATATACTCAATATAACTCGGGCACTTCTTTTTCAAGGGAATGTTCCAAAAAAATATTGGGGAGAAGCTGTTCTTACTGCATCCTATCTTATTAATAGACTTCCCTCACATGGCCTAAGTAATAAGAGTCCAATAGAAGTCCTAAATAATTTCTTTCCTCACTTTAAGAAATCAAATGGACTGATTCCTAAAATATTTGGATGTACAGCCTTTGCACATGTCCCTGTTCAAGCTAGAGATAAACTGGATCCCAGGGCTGTTAAATGTATTTTTTTAGGATATTCAGCTACACAAAAAGGGTATAAATGTTATGATCCTATCATTAAAAAGTGGTATATCTCAGCTGATGTCACTTTTCTTGAAACTGAACCTTTCTTTAACAAAACCAGTCCTACAGAACAATGTCTAGAAGACCCTCATGAAAATACTGAGTTCTTAATTCTGCCATATACCAACAGATCTGAGCCTCCAACTATACAACATAATTCTGAACGAGAATCAGAAGCCGAAATGGATACAGATTTCCCCATTGAAGCAACTCGAATAGAAGTTGACAAGGTTTACACCAGGAGAAAGAAGATTCCAGATATGATGCAAGTCCATGAATCCAATCCAAGTTCTGCACCAGAAAATGAAGAAATACTTGAACCAGAAAATGAGATTGACCTTCCAATAGCCATCCGAAAAGGTACTAGAAATTGCACAAAAAAACCTCTTTATCCTCTCTCAAATTATGTTTCTTATGATAGATTATCAGCTAACCATAAAAGCTTTATTGTAAACTTGAATTCTGTGGTTATACCAAATAATATTACTGAAGCACTAGCAAAGAAAGAGTGGAGAGATGCTATGCAAGTGGAAATGACAGCATTAGAGAAGAATAACACTTGGGAAATTGTGGATAAACCCAAAGAAAAGAATATTGTTGACTGTAAGTGGATATTCACAGTAAAATATAATGTTGATGGGTCACTTGAACGATACAAAGCAAGATTGGTGGCCAAAGGATACACTCAAGCATATGGAATAGACTATGAAGAGACGTTTGCACCAGTTGCTAAAATGAATACTCTAAGGATTCTTCTATCCTTAGCTGCTCATTTTGATTGGAAACTACTACAGTATGATGTTAAAAATGCCTTTCTTCATGGAGACCTAGAAGAAGAAATCTATATGAATATCCCACAGGGGGTTGAAGGAGATAGACAAAATAAGGTGTGCAGACTTAAAAAGGCATTATATGGACTGAAACAATCTCCTAGAGCATGGTTTGGGAGGTTCTCAAAAGTTATGAAGGGATTTGGCTACAAACAAAGCCAAGGAGACCATACGTTGTTCATAAAACATTCAGAAAAGGGGAAGGTAACAATTCTTTTGGTGTATGTGGATGATATTATAGTAACTGGGAATGATGAAAAAGAAAAGGAAAAATTGAAACAAAGACTAGTCCAAGAATTTGATCTCAAAGAGCTTGGAAAATTGAAATATTTTCTAGGAATTGAAGTAGCATACTCTAACCAAGGAATCTTTATATCCCAACAAAAATACATAACCGATTTGTTGGTTGAGACAAAGACTATTGGATGCAGACCCGCAACCACTCCAATGGACCCCAATCACAAACTGAGTAAATCTAGAGATGAACCAGAAGTAGAAAAAAGGATGTACCAGAGGCTGGTTGGAAAATTAATATATTTGGCGCATACCCAACCAGATATTGCTCATTCGGTAAGTGTAATAAGTCAATTTATGCATGAACCAAAGGAGTCCCACCTTCAAGCTGCCTACAGGATTCTCCATTACTTAAAAGGCACCCCCGGAAAGGGAATCCTATTCAAGAAGAATGAAAGATTGAACCTTGAAGCCTACACTGACGCAGACTATGCAGGATCTCTGATTGATAGAAGATCGACTACTGGATATTGCACTTTCCTAGGTGGAAATTTAGTAACGTGGAGAAGTAAAAAACAGAATGTGGTGTCTAGATCATCAGCCGAATCAGAGTTCAGAGCACTTGCTCAAGGAATATGTGAATTATTATGGATAAAAATTATTCTGGATGATTTGAAAGTTGATTTGAAGGGTCCCATGAAACTGTATTGTGATAATAAATCAGCAATAGAAATTGCACACAATCCCGTTCAACATGACCGGACAAAGCACGTTGAAATAGATAGACACTTCATCAAAGAAAAAGTAGACAAAGGTTTAATATGCATGGCATATGTCCCATCCAGGCAACAAGTAGCTGATGTTTTAACAAAAGGTCTCAATAGCCCTATCTTCCAAGATCTTATAAGCAAGCTGGGAATGACCAATATCTATTCCTCAGCTTGAGGGGGGATGTCAGAATATGTGAATTTATTAAGCAATAAATATTACAATTAATTTGGCAATTATGTGTAATCCCTAAAATTAAGGGATTAGGATTAGTAATTATTGGACAGATTTCCTTTCATTAAGATTAGGTATTATTGGATAGATATCTCCTGATTTAGAGACTTTATTTCCGGAGATTTTTTACCTTAATTAGACCATGGTTTGTTTCTTTTTAAACACCTATGTATTGATTGAAAAGTATGAAAGTGAGAATAATTATTTTCCAGCATCCTACTTCTGTTTACAACAGAAAATTCAGCTCCATTGTTAAAAAATTTGGGCTAAAACGCAGTGAAGCAAATCATTCAGTCTTTTATTATCATTCGTCTCTCGGGAAATGTGTTTACTTAATAGTATATGTTGATGATATAGTTATTACGGGAAATGATACTGTTGGAATATCTAAATTGAAGGAGTACTTGTGTAGACATTTCCAAACCAAGGATCTTGGAAGCCTCAAATACTTCTTAGGCATTGAAGTAGCTCAGTCAAAAGATGGAGTTGTAATCTCCCAAAGGAAGTATGCTCTGGATATTTTGCAAGAAACATGCATGATTGATTGTAGACCGGTTGACAGTCCTATGGACCCAAATCAAAAATTAACAACAGAAGGTGAGTTATTCTCCGACCCGGAGAGATATAGGAGGCTAGTTGGAAAACTAATCTATCTCACTATTACAAGGCCAAATCTATCTTTTGCAGTTGGAGTGGTTAATCAGTTCATGCAAGCTTCATGTGTTGGCCATTGGAATGCTATCATTCGCATTCAAGGTATGGGAAAAAGGCTCCCGGACAAGGGCTGTTATATGAAGAAAAAGGAAGCCTTCAGGTATCAGGATATTGTGATGCCGATTGGACAGGTTCTCCTATTGATAGATGATCTACTACTGGATATTGTGTTTTCCTTGGAGGAAACATTATCTCATGGAAAAGTAAGAAACAGAATGTAGTGGCTCGATCAATAGCTGAAGCTGAATATAGGGCAATGGCATCACTAACGTGTGAACTTATATGGGTGAAGCAGTTCCTTCAAGAGCTTAGCTTCTGTGACATCCAAAGTATGAAGATGTATTGTGATAACCAAGCTACTCTTCACATTGCATCAAATCCAGTATTTCACGAGAAAACTAAACATATAGAAATTGATTGTCATTTTATTCGGGAAAAGTTATTGTCAAAAGAAATATGTACCGAGTTTGTTGGATCAAATGACTAACTCGCAGATGTGTTGACTAAGTCATTAAGGGGATCTCGGATTGAGTTTATTTGTTCCAAGCTTGGTACATACAATCTGTATGCTCCAGCTTGAGGGGGAGTGTTACAATAATTCCTAAGTCTACTTATGTTAGTGTAGTCAGAAGGGCTAAAGTAGAGAGTTGTGTGTTGGGTTATCTCTATGTACCTAGCGGTCTAGGACAGTTCCTTGACCTTCCATCTCCCTATTGTATCAACTCTTTATCAATATAAATAGTAGAACATGAGAAGGGTCCATTAAACCCTCAAGAATATATTTTATCAGTTTCTAATCTCAAGTGTTTGCATCCCATATTATTTGAAAGACATAGAAGCAACCATATAATGCTTTAGAATGGATGCACGCATGTTAGTGAGTAACAGGGATCCAAACACGCTGATAATCAAATAGCCTTTGTCTAATTATAAATTGCCCATGGTGAACAAAATGTTTCATTCCTTGTAGAATAATACCAAGGAAAACAAAAAGCAACACTAATAAGTAGGCAATTCTGACATGGCATAGCTAGCATAATCATTCAATAATAAGTAACAGATAGCACATCCCAAGTTTCCTATAACAGTCTGCATGTTGAAGTAACATTGACAACTATATATAGATTGTTGTGAAACAAACTAACAACAGTTTTAAATGGAAACTCCACTGGTAAGCATAGCCAGCTTCCATACTTATCATAAGTAACAAGGTGTACAAAGAAAAATAACACGTAGCACTCCTAAACTTTTATCAGGCCTCAAATATAAATCTATAGCACTCCTAAACTTTTATCAGGCCTCAAATATAAATCTAATTATGAAATAGTGGAGAAGATCAGGAGAAATCTCCCTTGTGTATTTAACATACACATAGGGTAGTTTATTTATAATGTAAGATATGGGTTAAACCCTAAATACAGAATGGGTTGAGCCCAATTAACATAAACACACAACTTAACATCTAACATTCCCCCTCAAGCTGGAGCATATAAATCATATGTTCCAAACTTGTTACAAAGATAGTCAATTCTAGGTTCTCGTAAGGACTTGGTGAATATGTTTGTCAACTGGTTACTTGAGTTAACGAACTTAGTCTTGACATCTCCGGATATGATTTTTTCTCTAATAAAATGACAATCAACTTCAATGTGCTTGGTTCTCTCATGGAAGACAGGGTTAGAGCTAATATGAAGAGCAGCTTGATTATCACATATAAGTGTCATGTGAGTGACATCTCCAAATTTCAATTCACTAAGTAATTGTTTAAGCCACACAAGCTCGCAAGTAGCTGATGCCATAGCTCTATATCCTGCTTCTGCACTGAACCTTGCCACAACACTTTGCTTCTTACTTTTCCAAGATATCAGGTTGCCACCAATAGAGACACAATATCCAGAAGTAGACCTCCTATCAGAAGGGAAACCAGGCCAATCAGCATCTAAATAGCAAACGATTTTTGTATCGTTGTTAGGACCATATAGCAAACCTTTTCCAGTTGATCCTTTAATATACTTCAGTATGTGAACAACTGCATCCCAATGATCTTCACATGGGGAGTTTAGGAATTGAATCACCACGCTAACTGCGAAGGAAATGTCATGACGCGTAACAGTAAGATAGTTTAATTTACCAACTAATCTTCTATATCGTTCAAGATCTGAGACTCCCCCTGATTTGGTAGGAGTTTGATGTTAGGATCCATAGGTGTCTCAACAGATTTACAGTTCATTAACCGTGTTTCCTCCAAGATGTCTAACGCATAATTCCTCTAAGATATGACAATACCAGTATTGGATTGTGCTACTTCAATACCAAAAAAGTACCGGAGTTTGCCAAGATCTTTGGTTTGAAAATGGTGACAAAGGTGTTGTTTCATCTGAGAGATGCCAAGATAGTCGCTTCCTGTGAAAACAATGTCATCGACATACACTATTAAGTAGATACATCCAGCACTTGAGTGGCGATAGAACACTGAATGATCCGCTTCACTACGAAACATACCAAATTGTTGAACAACATAGCTAAATTTACCAAACCAGGCTTGAGGAGACTGTTTTAGGCCATATAAAGATTTGCGAAGAAGACATACCAATCCAGATGACTCCCCCTGAGCAACAAAGTCGAGCGGTTGCTCCATATAAATTTCTTCATGCAAATCACCATTAAGGAAAGCATTTTTTATATCAAGTTGGTAAAGCGGCCATTATCGAAGAGTGGCCATGGCAATGAATAGGAGAATAGAGGTCATTTTTGCCACTGGAGAAAAAGTATCACCATAATCCAAACCAAAAATCTGTGTGTAGCCTTTGGCAACTAGTCGAGCCTTCAAACGATCAATTGTACCATCAGGACCAACTTTGATAGCATACACCCACCTGCAACCAACAACAGACTTTCCAGATGGTAATTGGACAAGCTCCCAAGTTTCACTTTTTTGTAAAGCACTTAATTCATCCAGCATGGCTTGACGCCAGCCAGGATGAGTTAAGGCATCACCCACAAACTTGGGAATTGACACAGAAGAAATGGATGAGACATGTGTAAAAAGATAGAGAAAATTTGTGGTAACTAAGAACAGTATAATGGGGGGAAGGGTTACGAGTATAGCGTATACCTTTACGGAGGGCAATGGGCAGGTCAGCTCATTTGCTGGAACCAGAGGAGACATAGGAGGCGACACTGGAAGTGAGTCATGAGGGAGACGATTGCGGCGACTATAAACCTGAAGGGGTGGAGTTGAAGGACGATCCTGTGGGGAATGAGAGTCTAAAGAAGGAGAAGGATCACAGCAAAGAAGAATATCAACAGTAGCAGGTGGAGGTACAGAACTAGAAAATAAATGTGAAAAGTAAAACGAAGATTCATCAAAAGTGACATCAGCAGAGATGAAATGACGATTGAGGGAAGGGGAAAAACACTTATGGCCCTTTTGTGGCCGTGGAAATCTTGAGACGACACATTTGTGAGATCTAGGAGATAACTTATCAAGACCAGAACTAAAATCATGAACAAAACATGTAGACCCAAAAACTCTAAGAGGTAATGGATGTAAAGGGTCTTGAGGAAATAAGACAGAATGAGAGATTTTATTATCTAGGACAGAAGACGGCATGCGGTTTATGAGATAACATGCAGTGAGAACTACATCACCCCAAAAACGCAAGGGTACTTGACCATGGATTAGAAGTGTATGAATTGTTTCAATAAGGTGTCTATTCTTGTGCTCAGCCACCTCATTTTATTGAGGGGTATAAGCACATGAGGTCTAATGAAGAATGTCATGAGAAGCCATAAAATGTTTAAACAGTTGAGAAAGGTATTCACGGCCATTATCATTGTGTAAAGTTCAAATAGAAACCCCAAACTGTGTTTTTATTTCATTGAAAAATGATTGGAAAATAGAAAACAACTCAGAACGATTCTTTATTAAAAACAACCAAGTACATCTGGAATAGTCATTAATAAAGATAACAAAATACTGAAATCCTAAAGTGGACTTAACACGACTAGGTCCCCAAATATTAGAATGAACTAATGAAAAGGGGGACGATGCTCGTTGTGAAACACTACGAGGAAAGAAACTATGAGTATGTTTTCCTAACTGACAAGACTCACGACAAACTTGATAACTTCGACAAACTCGGAACAAGTTGTTGCAGTTTGGCAAGACTGGGATGACCTAACTAAGCATGAAGAAAGGATGGTGACTCCATGATTACGCCAACATGTGGAGAAGGGCGGAGAAGATATAGGCAATGAGACTCACATCCTGTGCCAATCATGTGTTTCGAACTTCGATCCTGCAAACAAACAGAATCTTTGGTAAATGAAATAACACAATTAAGGGAATGAGTTAGACGACTTATGGACAATAAGTTGAAGGGAGACCCAGGGACATAAAGTACATGATCAATAGATATGGACGGAAAAATATGAACAGTACCAATACCATGAGATGAGACTCTAGACCCATCAGCCATTGTTACCGAGGATAAATTATCCGAACATGACAAGGAAGAAAACAAGGACTTGTTACCAGTTATATGATCGGTGGCACCTGAGTCAAGGACCCAAGATCCGAGGGAGTGAGTCAGACCAACAAATGGTGTACATGTGCATGCAACAGATGCAGATGTAGTGGAACTAGAGTGTTGACGATCCTCATACCATCTAAGAAATTCGTTGAAGACTGCAGGGTTGTCTACAGTATTTGATGAAGTAGGATGGTCTACAGACGGTGATCGGGGAGGTGGATCAGAATTAGCCATTGCTATAGGTCAAGGAGGACGTCCATGAAGCACATAACATCTATCAATTTTGTGGCCTAGCTTGCCACAGTGGCCACATTTTGGTCGTCCTTTACCTGGCTTGCGAGACCGACTTCGATCATCACGTTGGGCAGCCATAACTGAGGAATCATCAGTATGAGGAGATGTCGCAATGACTGGTTTGCTCGGAATACGCAAAAGAGCAGAACAAGTAGAAGTAAAGTTGGATATGACAGGAGAACCCAAAATTTGATCACGGAGATGGGAGGAATCATCAGAGAATCCGTATAATGCCAACAACATGAAGAACTTTGATCGTTGTTCCAGTTCTTCAACAAGAGTGGAAGCAGGAGGTAATAGCTCATTAAAATCATGAAGGAGGGCATGAACTTTACCCAAATATTCTGCCATGGGACCAGGACTGCGCTAACAAACACCATAAAGACGCTAGGTGTCATTTGTGTATAATAGCTTCGCTTGTGCCCATACTTTTGAACATGTTTCATATGATCGAAACATTTGTTTCAGTGAGGAGTGAATGGTGGACTTTATGACGATGCATAACTGGGCATCAATTTTCATCCAGCGGGAAGTGTCATCTATGGTAGCACTAGTCACATTTTAAGATGATCTACATACCCCTGACTCTTCAACCAAAGTTTGATGTCGGACGCCCATGTTGCATAATTCGTGCCATATAACTTGTCAATGGACAAGTGTACATTCACATAATTGGTGTATATTGAGGAATCAGAAGATGAGGCACCAACAGAAGAAGATGAGGCACCAACAGAGGTGTTTGTAGACGAGGAAGACGCCATGGAAAGGGAGAAACCCTAAAAATCCAAAGTGCTCCGATTGACGCAACGACCACAAATCCAGAAAGAGGGCGAGGAGGTGATCACGACAGTCCTGGTCGGCGGTGGAACTCTCCGGCGACGCGTCGGCACGCGTGGCAGGAAACGGCAGGTCTGGCGAATGTTGCGGTGGCGCGTGGAGGCGCGTGGGTGGTCCGTTCGCCGCGATCTTTGCACCACAGTGGTCACCCGACCGAGACGAATCGGATGGAGTGGTCGCCAGTCAATTCTGGAACTCTGGCAGCGGCGGCAACGGCGACGACTGCGGTGGTGATGTGTACCGGAGACTGTGGAACAGGTTGGAATGAAACCTAAGCTCTAGATACCATATGAAATAGTGGAGAAGATTAGGAGAAATCTCCCTTGTGTGTTTAGCATACACATAGGGTAATTTATTTATAATGTAAGATATGGGTTAAACCCTAAATACAGAATGGGTTGAGCCCAATTAACATAAACACACAACTTAACATCTAACACTAACTATCTATTTTGTTCTTAAAAAAACATCTACCATGATATGTAAATATTAATAAGCCGAAGATTTTAGTTAGTTAATCAACTAATGTTAGTTTGTGGATGTATGGTTATTGCTCATAAATAAGGTAGGTTGTTATATTATATACAACTGCATCTAGACTGAGTTTAGACAAATTGAAATGATAGTCAAGTCCAATGCACAGTTTCTTTGAACTCTCTATTTTGTTCTTCCCTATTCCCCTCATTCCCTGTCTTTCTGTTTCTTTCATCTTTCCCACTTAAATTCTAACTAAAATTTTGATGCAGTGGCATGATTTTCCTCTTATAGAGTACATGGGTTCCTCTACCGAGTTTCAACACCAATTCCCTACATTTGAAATGCAAGACCCTTGAGGGAAAGCATCTTCCTTGAAGGAGGGGAATTGATTGATATGTGAATATAAACAAGACAATTGCTTTAGTTAGTTAATTAGTTAGTTAGTCAGCCAGGTAGTGTTAATTCATAGCTGTTTGATAGCTGCCTATAGATAAGGTAGGTTGCCGTATTCTAGACAGCTAAATCTAGATTGAATGTTAATGATAGAAGTGCAGTGCACATATTCTTTGACTCCTCGGTTCTCTCCTATCTCCCTTAAACCTCCCTGTCCGTTTTGTTCTCTCTTCCCCTCTTCTTTCTCTTTTTGTTTCTTTCTCCCTCTTTCTTTTTCTTTCATCCTTCCAACCTAAAATATATATCACAGCATTCTAAAATTTTCTCAGAGCCACAAACATAAATCTAAATATCTATTCTATTCCAAACAAGAAACTAGTGATTTGGGGTTTGGAAAGGTCTGAATCCGATACAGAAATCTCAAACTAATCAACTACATTCTCACTCCCAACACACCTCCTCTCAATTCATGTCCAATTCAGAAATCCACCCTTTGACCTTTCAAATCAATGTTAATCTCCTTGAAAGTTGCCTTGGAAGGTTGAGCCTTCAACTGGGGCCAAATTAAGAAGGGTTACATTTTTCATTAACCCATTGCCCTTCTGTATTTCTTATTCAGTTCTACTAAACTACATATCCAATCATTCAAAATCACTAGTCAAACTAACCATTCTCTACCTTTCAGACTAACCCAACATCAAATTACCCTAAACAACATAGCCACTAAACCAATTGATGACAAAAATATTGTGAGAAACAAACCTGAACCAAGTTGGAGTCAAGCTTAAGGGGTCCCACTTGCGCCACGGCCAACGACCCAAAGAAGTTCCCCAACAGGGCCGCATCAGGCACGCTCAAGCCCCTCACAATCCCAGCAGCAAAGCCGCCGAGAAAACAATCGCCGGCGCCGGTGGGATCAACCTGATAAGCGTTGAACGGCGCTGCCTGAAACGCACCGTTTTCAGAAAAAACCTCGCACCCATCCTTCCCGTGCGTGACGACCACGCAGCACCACCTTCTCGCCTCCTCCACATCGATGAACGACGCCTCGTCGGCGGAGGCCTTGAGAAACGCAACGCGCGGCAAGAGGTGGAGGAAACTGCTCTCGTTGAGCGTCACGTGGCTAACGCGACCGTCGGAGGGACCGAACCTGCGAATCAAACCCTGAATGTCGACGAACACGGTGTCGCAGATCTCGAGCATCTTCTCAAGAGTCTCCGGGAGAATCTCCCCGCCGACCCCGACTGCCAGGCCGAACGCGAACCGCGTCTGGACCGGGAGGTCGTCCGGGCGGATGGGGTCGCAGGAAATCACGCGGTTCAGGAGACGGTCCGGGTTGCCCGAACCGAAGTGGGCGTGGAAGAGGGTGGTTCGCGATGTGGGGATCGTTAATGGAGGGTGCGAGGATGTAGCAGCGGCGTAGGCAAATTCCGGGCCCACCTTTGACACGGTGTGGAAGGGGAGAGAGAGGGCGTCGAGGATGACGGAGATGAAGGAGGCGGCCCCGCCCAGGGTCTCGGCGGAGATGCTGCCATCGCGGTGAAGGACGTCGTGACAGTAGTTCCCGACGAGGAGGCCGCGGCGGGGAGTGGCTATGGTGTCCGTGACCATGAGGAAAGTGGAAGGTCGATCATGGGACGGAAATGAAGGCTCTTTTTTATGGGTTGTGATCGTTCATGCCAATTCCACAACAATCAGAAGAAAGAAAGAAGAAGAAGATTTGTTATGAACAGTGGAGATGTGAAAGGAAGTGGGCGCGCGCCAAAAACAGATTTTGGTGTCACGCTATGGTGACTCCACCGCCGACACCAAGCCCCAAATCATACTCAATGGATCGTAATTATTCGATTTTTCTTTCCCTTTTTGGACTGTTTCAAAAATTTGAAATCCAGGTCAATTTTGGAAACTATGATCTTGGCTAAAACCAAAATAAAAACACTGCATTTAAGTTTTGTGCTTAATGTAACAAATTAGACTAACCCTACCACCTTTTAGTTACGACAACTCATCATCCTATTGCTAATAAACCAAAATCGAATGGGAATGCACCACTTTCTAAAGTATTTTGACAACTATAGAAAAACAACCAATACAAATTGCTAATGACAACCACTATGTTCCATAAACGAATTTCAACCAGAGTACAATTAATGTTGATGTGCATATATTCTTTCTCTATTTCAAAAAGTTAAATATTTTTTTTTCTCCATAGATTGAGGAATAAATTAAAAATTTAATGAGTGCGGATTTTTTTTAATTAAATTATGTGCTTTTCTACTAGTTATTGAAAAAGTTGTTAATTGTTTTTCAAGAGAGATTGGAATAAGAAACTGAGTTTTCATTAATAAAGGAAATTTATCGTCTACATTAACTTACATTATATTCTATTTTAAATTATAGATATACTATTATTCTTAAAGTAGAATTAGTTTTCTTTTAAGTAAAATAAAACTAGATTAATTGCTTCTAAATCAGTGTACTATCATCTTAAAAATATATATTATTGTTAAATTATAGTTGAATTTAAACCAAATACTGTTTAATTTGTTTTAGGATAATGATACTTAAACAACATTTTTTTGACAACATTTGAACATCGTCTACGTGTCATTTTGTGATTGGTTCATAGTATTGTTTATGATTATTATTATTGATTGTGGAATAATTTTGGACCAATCACAGAATGACACGTAGATGATGTTCAAATGTTGTCAAAAAAATGTTGTCTAAGTATCATTATCCTTTGTTTTAAGTTTAACAAAACCTATTTTCTTGAAAATATTATTCGTGTATAAATTAAATTTTAATTTAATTCATGTAAATTTTACAATGTATTAATTTTAATTTATATAATTAAATTGTGTGTTCAATTAATTTAATTTATTTAAAGAATATAATATACCGTGCTTAGGAGGAATTTAATTCGTTCAAGGAAAATACCATTCAAACATTTTTTTACATGTTTTTCTCGGGATGTGGAGAAAACTACAATTAATAGAGTCTCTAATAGTTTAATTTATTTAAGGTTTAAACTTTCTCTTAGTTCTCACTTTTGTATGATAATCTCAGTCTCATATTTGTAATTGTTTTAATTGAGTTATATTTTTTGTAAGATTGAATCAATTTTATCATAATCGTTAAGTTGTCTCAGACGTCGTTAACTTGAGTTTAGCTGTATTTTTTTTATGGTGTGATATTGTGTATTAAATTAAATGGGTGATGTGTTTTAGAATCATCAAATTCGCGTGGTGACGGTGCTTCTTCTTCCCTTCAACCATTGATCACCTTTCACCTCTTTCACTCCTTTTCTCCTCCGTCGACGAAGCGTCTCATCTCCATCGCCGCTTACACTCTCCCATTCTTCAACTCCCTCCAGTACGGTTGTTACCTCCTGGCGCAGTACCCTAAGCTCGTTGTCCTCTTCGATCCAATTGTCCCCTTCCTCGCCTTCTACAGATCCATCCTCGACGATGTCATTGGATGTCTTCACCCTACACACGATGTCGTCGCTACCTTCACCAGCCACCAAGACGATGTTCGGACGTCTCCTAATCAGCCCTAAAATGCAAGAACGGAGCATAACCACCTAAAATTGTGAGAGCGAAAAACCCAAAACCCAAATCAAACCTTAACCCCAAAACTCAATGCCCATATGCGAAACCACAAGAGAACACAAAATATGATTTTACCCTCTGCGTGCTTGAAGCTTGTCGAAGTCACTAGTGCAAAAAGGGCTTTAGACATTTGTTATTTTGGCCTTTTAACGTTAGATCTAGATCCGCCGTCTGTGTGGGTGACGTTAATAAAACGTCGGACTGGAGAAGACCGACGTCTATATAGACGTCGATTTTGGATATAACAGACATCTATAGAGACGTCATACTTGGGTATAACAGACGTCTATATAGACGTCAGACTTGGGTATAACAGACGTCTAAGCATGTTTCTCAAGTTAGTTTTCATCTTCTTGTTCAGCGAACAAAATCATACAAAACCATACAATTTTCATCTAACATGCTAATTATAGTAACACAACTAAACTTTTTCACATGCATATATTAAAAAGCCAATAACACATGCATACCTAAAAGCCAAAAAATGCATACACAAAAGCCAAAAACATGCATACACAAAAGCCAATAACATGCATACAAAATAAGTTTTCAACAAAGAAGCTAACCTTTTTAGCAGATTAAAATAGCAATGGAGGGAAATGAAAAAGTGCATGCCCAAAAACGCAGGCCAAAAAGGATAAAAAAAGTAGCCCAAGAACACGCCAAAAACTACACCAAAACGCAACGAAAACGAATTTTAATCAGTTCAAATGAAAGATATTTCATCAAAGAGTAATTTAATCGAAGTAAAAGTAAATTTAAACAATCCAAAAGAGAGAAAACACACCTAGAAAGCAATGCCGCAGAGGAGAAAAGCGCGAGGAAGAAGACGATGAATAGTGGTAACTACTCGCGGGTTCACATTTTGCATTTTAAGAGGCTATAAACGTCGAGTCAATGGGGGACCGACGTCGATAATAGTATAGACGTCGGGGCCCTAACTAATATGATGTCTTTATGATTTAAAAATTAATATTGGCGGGGCATATAGACATCGGTTACTAGGGGCACCGACTCTAATTGAACTTTTCACCTACCTGTCAAGCATATAAACATTGGTTACAGGGGGACTGACGTCTATAATCGTATATAGACGTTGGGGGTGGCGGGATTCGACGTCTATATGGCAGAAAAGAATGACTATTCACCTACCTGTCAGGCATATAGACGTTGGTTAGGTGGGGACCGACGTCTATAATATTATAAACGTTGGGTTCCCCCTAACTGACGTCTATAATGTCAACTTATTTACGAAAATGCCACCGGTCAATAATTTATGTCGGATATTCTCTAGTCCGACGTCTAAGGGGTGACATTAAAAGCTAATTCTGCATTAGTGAGTATTGATTTTTAGGTTAATTTTTGTCATAAAATGCAGGTTACGGCTGGGCTTGTTGTGGCTGAGTCTGCGTTTGAATTTGAATATAGAGATCTTCATGGGTGGGTCATCATGTAGTGGCATAAACTATGCTGTCATAGTATTTTCACGATTTCTAATTTATGAATATTCAATTGCTCAAAGGAAATATACTCATGGGTCGAAGTGACTCTGAAGCGTTGCAATTCATTCTCGATAGCAGGAAGATGTTAGTCAAAACGTATGGTTCATTAATATCTATTATTGACTTCATTCTATCAAGAATAAACACAGGTGAGCACTTGAAACTTTGGGTTATTATAGATATCGGGTTTTACATTTGTCATTATTTATGATTAGACGTCTTGTTCGCACATGTGATAGAATACTGTATTTAGATCATTTAATGCACGACGTTCGAACATCGACATTTTTGTTCCAGATTGGGGTTTCTGTTCTCACACGACGACATCGTTTTTAGTTTGAGAGGGAGAAAGGGTGTGTGTTTGGGGAGTGAGGGTTTGAGGGTGGAAGTGGGAAGGAAGCAGCTTGGGCAGAGGAGCGGAAGAGGTGAAAGGTGAACAATGGTTAGAGGGAAGAAGAAGCACCGTCGCTATCTGGATTTGATGATTCTAAAGCACATCACCCATTCAATTTAATGCACAATATCACACCATCAAAACAAAAAATACAACTCAACTCAATTTAACGTCGTTTGAGACAACTTAACGGAAATTGGCTCAATTTTACAAAAATTATAACCCAATTAAGATAGTTGCAAATATGAAGACCCAACTGAGATTACCATACAAAAGTGAGGACCAACCGAAGATTTAAACCTTCATTTAAAGGGTAAGGTTGAAAATACTTGTCCTACTGTATTAATATTTTTTATTTTAAATAATTCATTTAAATTAACGGTCATAAAAATGAAAATGATGTAATAATTTTAATTTAAAATAATGGGTACTTAAAAAGGTAAAATTGGAAAAAAGAAAAGTACATCTAAAGGAATCTTCCAAGTGTAAATAATATAGGATGAGCAGGTGAAATTTTAGGTTTGGTTTAATATATTTATAGAAGATATGTTAAATTGTAATTTTAGTTCTTTTCATTTATTTTATTGAAAACTAGTTTTTTCTCTGCTATTTTAATTCCATATTTTATTTTTCATTTAGAAACTAAAATATAATGTTTGGCAAAATAAATCTGACTAGACTAACTATGTTTAACGAATAATAGAATTTCAGTTTAATTCAATATATTTTAACTTGATATAATATAAATACATTTTGGGCTCAGCCCACATAAACTTACCAAAAGCATTAGAAAGGCTATGTTTTCCTGCACCCTATAATTTCTTCTTCCATCCCATACCCATATTAAAATTACTAAATTGCCTTTAATTAAAAAATAATAAAAACCCTCGTCTAAACTACCGAATAATAGAAACCGTTCTCCCTCTCATGAGAGTAGCGCCATTACATCATATAAGAATGACAAATAAATTGGTAGGTATGGTTATTTCCAAATAAAATTCGCAATGTTAAATGGCAAATATTTATTATTTGTAGATAATAGATAGTGAATATTTTAATATTTGTTTTTAAACATGTCGCATGTACGTATTGAATTATCATCTTATAAATATTCATTACCAGTAAAAATAATAAAGAAATATTAATTTTTATTTTTTAAAATTAAATTTAATTAAAAATAAAATTAATTTATATTTTATTAAGTTAAATTTAATTAAAATTAAATTTTAATTTATATTTAATTTACTTTATATTATATTATATATTTTTTATAATTTTATTTAAAAAAATATATAAAATATATTTTTTAATTTTTGTGAATATTTATGAATATTCATGTATTTTAAAATATCTATATATATTTTTTAAACAAATATCCGTTCCAACCTGATCTCTACGTCTATACATCTGCACTCCATATTATGGACCATATATCTGACCTCCATTGTTGTCGGAAGGTTCTTCTCCGGACTACACCGCACTCTATCCCCTTAAAGGCGCATCTCCCAGTACCTCTACTGACGTAGCGTCGGAACTCAGCCTTTGAGGAGTGTTGGCAAAGTGAAGAAAAAAAAAAGTTTATTTCCATTTCGTTGTAGTTTGTTTGTTGGGAAAGAGAGGTTTAGACGACTTTTTTCATATTTCGAATACATTATGAATTTCAAAATCAGAAATGTTTTTAATTTAGTTAGCATACTAATCTGTAATATGTTTTTTAATTAGAATAGTACTGAGTTGTACCATCCGTATTTCACAATCCATAATATAAAAAAAAAATCCGAAAATACGTTATAATTTTAATATATTTATGAGGTGCAATGGCATTGCTGTCATGAGAGAGAGAGAGAGAGAGAGAGGGGTTTTTTTTTTATTTTTTTTTATTTTTAAGGTTTAGATTATGGTTTTTATTATTTTCTAATCAAGGATGATTTGGTCATTTTAACATGAGTATGGGGTGCATGAAGAAATAGCTCTTGAAAATGTTAAACTTTGGGTTTCATTCTAGAGGTTCCAACTTAAGTTCGGTTTTGTTTTAGCCATGGCTTTTATTTCCTCAGATGGCTAATTTACTTCTATAAATGTAATTTTTGAATTATATATTTTGGAAAATTTTTTGAAACAATATTTTGGAATGAATTTTTCAGAATAAAATTTCCAAAAACGAGACTTTTATAACAAAATTTCTAGAAACATAAAATATATTCTAAAATAAACTTATTGGAATAGAATTTTTAGAATAAACTTTTTGGAACACGCATTTTAGAATGGTTTTTTTTTTTTTGAAATATTTTTATATGAAATGTGTTTCGAAAGAGCTTTCTGGTAAACATGAAATACGCAAAAACTTTTCAAAATAAGTTTTTTATTTTTAATTATTTTCTCACTTCTTTTTCCTCTATAACATTATCCCTCTTTTCTTTCTCTACAACACCAGTGCAATGGTGGCAAGGACGACAACAGTATGTGGTGTGGAACAATAATAAAGAATTTTTTATTCTGGGGTGCAATTAGTAATTTTTTGGTATATTCGAAATTTTGGACATGGAATTTGCTATCTTTAATTGAAATAAAATAATGTAAAATGTAACAAAAGAAAAAATCTACACACAATATCAAGGAGAGTTTACACCAACTTGTATCAACTTAACTAAACACTCTTAATGTAAACTTAAGAAGATATTATATCATTTAATGTAATCTAATGTTCATAATTATAAGTATGCACCTCCATTGCAATCATAGACTATTCTCACAATATGTTTCCTTTTTGAATGTATATAACTAACTAAGGTATTTGTATAAATTTTTGTGTGAACAATTTTTAAAAATTAAAGTCTACTTTGAAGGTTAAAATTCACCAATGATATTTTAATGTTAGAACTAGAAAAAGTTTTTACATAAATTTTAAAATTGACATTGAAAATGACTGCGTTATTTTTTTCATATTTGTGAATGAATGTGGACAACAATTATTCAAGGTAAATTATTATTTAACTGATTTAGAAACTCTCATTACTCAATATTAATTCAGTCATAATTGACTAATTGTTATACACATTTTGCATTGGTTATGCTACAAAAGTAACTCAAAAGGTTTTTTAATATGTTTTTTGAGATAATTCTTCAAGTTGGAAAATGAAAATGGTAGTCACTTATAAATATTTATATAGTTTGAAATTAAATTTATAAATGAATAACGATATTGTTCAAATCTAAACAAAAGTTCCATTCAAAAATAAAGTTTTATAAGATTTATCTTTTTATAAATTTCAAGACGTCAGTTATTTTGGATTTTTAACGTCACCTTCAAAACCAACGTCTATACAGGTGACGTTAATGGGATGTCGATTTTCTGCAGGTGCAACATCGTTATAAACGTCGTTATAGACGTCAGTTAAATGAAAAGCTCGACGTCTATAAAGACATCAGACATTGCATTAACCAACATCTATGGACACTATAGACGTCGGTCAGTACATTAACCGACGTCTATGAAGTGTTCGTTGTGTTTTGATGCAGTTTTTCTTGTGTCTTTGGGTAGCGTAGTAGCACCTCCTTCTTTTGCTAGTTTCCTCATAAGAAAAAATTGCGTCTTTTGCATCTCTTATGACATTTCAACCCAAAGACGAACATGGGTCGTTGCCTAGGTCCATTCCGACCACCAATGAAAAAGAATACGGTGAGAATACGGTGACACCGTATTCTCACCGTATTCTTTTTCATTGGCGGTGGGAATGACACTATGTAAAGACCCAGGTTCGACTTCAGGTTGAAATGCCGTAAGAGATCCAAAAAAACGCAAGTTTTTCTTACTAGAAAACTAGCAAAGGGAGAAGGTGCACTATACGCTACCCAAAGACACAAGAAAAACTGCACCAAAATACAACGAAAACTCATTTTAATCGGTTCAAATGAAAGATAATATATCAAAGATTACTTTAATCGGAGTAAAAAAAACTTTAAATGGTTCACGAGAGATCAAACGCACCTGGAAATGCAGTGCAACGGAAAGAAAAGGCAAAGGAAGACGATCAAACTGCTGGTTCGCAAACTGCTGGTTCGCACTGATAATTTAACAAGAAATTAAAGGTCCGTTGCCCACAAACCCGACGTCTATAATCGCATATATGTCGGGCGCCTCACTAATCTGATGTCCATTCGATTTAAAAATTAATATTTGTGTTATATATAGACGTCGACTTGGCGGGACGTGACGTCTAATTGGCGGAAACGAATGACTTTTCACATGCCTGGTCAGACTATAAACGTCAGTTCGGTGGGTCCATGACATCTATAATCGCATATAGACGTCAGATGGTGGGATCAAATGTCAAGATGGAGGAAAAAATTAAATTTTCACTTACCTGTCAGACTATGGCGTTGGGTCGGAGGGGCACCGACGTCTAGTTGGCGGAAACAAATGACTTTTCACATACCTGGTCATACTATAGACGTTTGTTCGGTGGGTCCCTGACGTCTATAATCGCATATAGATGTCAGGTGGCGGGATCAGACGTCTAGATGGTGGACAAAATTAACTTTTCACCTACCTGTCAGACTATAGACGTCGATTAGGAGGGGCACCGACGTCTATATGACGGAAACAAATGATTTTTCACTTACTTGTCAGACATATAGACTTCAGTTTATAGGGGCACCGACGTCTATAGTATTATAGACGTCGGTCCCCCTCCAACAGACGTGTATAGGCTTCACTTATTTACGCAATTGCCACTGGTCAATAATTTACGTCGCTGCCCCCTCTAACTGATGTCTAATGGGTGAAGTTATAAGCCGATTCTGCACTAGTGGATAATGTTTCTCTCTTTAAATACCTAAACATAACATAATTCTTTGACACACCTAAATTTTTTACATTTATTTGACACTACTCTTACTTTTTATTCTCTTTTTTCTTGAAGAAATACAAAAGTTTACAGTTTTATAACAATTTTTTCCTTATATTATATGTCAAATGAATGTAAAAATATGTCATGGTACCATTATTTTAGAAGAAAAATGAGTCAATATTAATTACATGACACAATACTTACACTCGTAGCTAGAGGTGTCAATTTAACCTATGGCCCTAGGGCCAACCCCAACCCATTATTAAAAAAAGCCCTATTTTAAGAAGCCCTTCAAGTAGGGGGCAAAAAAAAAGCCCCAACCCCCAAAACCTCCTCTCAAGTGGATTTAGCCTCACTGCAAAACTTTAAGAAACAATATACATAATTTATTTTAATTTTACTCTCTCTCTCTCTCCCCCCCTTTCCCTCTCCCTCTCCCTCTCTCTCCCTCTCTCTCTCCCCCCCTCTCTCTCTCCCTCTCCCTCCCTCCCTCCCCCTCTCTCTCCCCCTCCCTCTCTCCCCCCTCCCCCTCTCTCCCCCTCCTCTCTCTCTCAAATAATTTTTAGGTAATGACAAAAAAATATATTCTCAAAAAATATATTCTCAGCAGCAGATGTTATAGTTTTTATTTTAATATCTGCATTTGAAAAAAAAAACTCAACCTATATTTTATATTTACAAATGAGAAACAACTATAATTTTTTTTTTATACTCATTTGGAAACCAAACATATACGTTATCATATCTACGCCTACAATTTATAATTTGCTCATGTCTAAAACCAACTATAAAGTTTATTACAATAATGACATTTATATTGTATTTAGAAATATCATTGTATATAAATGCAGTACTTTTAAATGTAATATTTTATTTTTAAATTTTTTAACGAAAAAAAAGTGTTGAATAAGAGATATTTAATCAAAGTCAAGTGCATGAAATTAAAAGAAAAAGTACATGAACATTTCTAATTTATGAAATAACTATTTCATCAGTAAATGTGAGCATATATTTCAACTCAAACAAATATGATAAAAAGGTGAGATAGAAAAACAATTAATTGGCACCATAAAAACTTTTTCATAAATGTAGCCTTAATTTAATTTTTATTGTGTAACATCAAATTATCATAAACTTGGAAAAAGTATATTTTTATTAACTATGCAATGCGTGTAATTAAACTTAAAATAATATAAGAAAAAGTAAAGATGTATAAAGATAATGAGTTTAGAAAAAAATAAAAGAAAAATTGGGGTTCATGATAAAAAGAAAAACTTATGGGCTAGCTTTAACTCACAGGACTTTAGGAGCTTTTGGCCCTGTGGGTTTTTTTAATAAGAATTATTTTTAGTCTTGTAGATTTTTTTAATCCTAATTCACATGAGTTAGAGCCATGACCTATCAAATGGACTAATTTGACAGTTCTACTCGTAGTTATCAAATTGTCTATTTCAGTGAAAGCAAATATTATATATATGTTAATTAATTCTATATAAACCCATCAAAGTTAATATCATTTATTCCTAAAGAGAAATAATTCATCTTTTAAATTCTAATATGCATCAACTTAGAATTCACCTAATGTTTCTCTTTAATCTGTTTAACGAAGTCATTAATTAAATTAAAATAATCTTAGGAGAACTTCACATCTATATTCATTTTTTAACTGCTCAATCAAATTTAACTTTTTTCTTTATCATCAAAAGCAAATAATTGAACAAACTTTCTATTAAAAAACACTTTTTTATCATATTAGTTTTCTTTAAATGATACATACCACTACCATAGATAAGTCTTTTAACAATGATTAAAACTGCTTTTCACTGACTAATGACCTTCTCGTTGAAAATATCGTCATTAAAAGTCAGGAAAACACAACGATACACTTAACCGTCATTAATATTTTCTAAAAACCATAACGATTTTCAAGTCGTTGTCATAAGTTGTCTTAAACTTAAACACAAAAAAGTTTTAAATTAGAAAACCACGACGGTTCTACGATTAAATTAAACACAGTTTTTCCATCGTAAAGATAAAAAAATGTTAGAAATTTCATATATTAAAAGGATCGTTACTTTGCTAATGTTTTGGATATATATATATATATATATATATATATATATATATATTAATTCCGAGACTAAACAAGTTGATTTCAATAAAAAACGAAAAGTAACCAACTTTTCTAGCACAAAGAATTTTCCATTGTCCAGTAAGTTAAGCAATGCAATGCAAAATGACAAACTATATAAAACAACATATAAATGACAAACTATACAAAAGTACTAGAGAATGTGTACTAAACATAGGAAGATTCACGTTCCATTATTAATGTTCTATACCAAAATTGTTCCTTCGTTAATGCTTCATAACTATATACATAGTTCCTGCATCAGCTAAAACCAAATAGGCCTTTTTCCTCTCACCAAAAGGTAAATAATTTTGATACTTTTTCTTCTTTCTTTTCACCACTTTATATCTTATACTATCTTCGAAAACAAAAAAATTATAACATTTTTTTATAGGTTTTTTTAAAGTAAGGATTAAATATATTGATTAATCCTTTAAACCTAAGATAAAACTAGCTTTAACCTTTTAAATTTAAACAAAAAAAAAATAAAAGTTTACTTTATTCTTTCAAATTTTAAAAAAAATTAGTCTCTAACGATTAAAAAACCGTCTTTAGGTTTTGTGTTTTAACAAAGCAATAGTGAACACACTGATAATACGTGGCGAAAATTCCGAGAAGCTTCATTGCACTTCATGGCTACAGACATTGGAAAGACACCATGGAACCTTGGTTATGTGTATACAATGAAACCACCAAAACATTCTCCTCCTACAACACAACTGAATCATCGTACTCCACAACACATTCAATTCAATTTAGTAACAACCTTCTTGTCCTACATATTTAAGCTAACTCACACTTCATCTCTCAATAGAGAAAATAAGTGTAACAACCTTAATTTTTTATTTTCACTCTGAAATTTATGCACATGAGCACCTACTCGGAGGGCATCACATCAGGACCCATGGAAGATGAAGATTTGGAGAACAACAATGAGAAGACGGCAATGGTGAGAAAGAAGTCAGAAGTAGTTGTGGCGGTCGCAAGTAATAATGGTCGTTCAGAAATGCTTAGGAATTTGATGACGAATTTGCAAGCGGTGTTTCTTGGAACTAAGCTTGCTGTGCTTTTTCCAGCAGTTCCTTTGGCTGTTGTTGCAACCTTTTATGGCTTTGGAAGGGTGAGTCCTCATTCAAGCTAACTATATTTACTCATTTTCCACAATTATATGTACATGTCGTAATACATCTTATAATTTAACTAAATTTGTAATGTGTTTAGATAACTCTTATTACACCAAGTTGTTTTTTTACACATTTTTTACACCAGTTTTATCATGTATACCTTTTCAATTTGTGAAATGTAGTCATATTTTAGTCTTTAAAATTAAAGAATTTTTTTTAAAAAAAAATATATGAAAACATATATCAATAAAAAAATAAAGAAAAAAATTAATTAAAATGATAAAATTAATACATCTGTAAATATTAAAATGTTGGTCAAGAGGGGTTAAATTTACAAAATTATTTCACAGGCTAATTTATCATTTTCTCAGTTATTAATGTGCCAATGCCTACTACTTCTAAGACTAAAATGTTGGTTATTATTAACAAAATGACACATGTTCAATATACTATATATAATATATATCATTAATTAATATTTTATCATATACATATCATTAAATAGTATACGAAAATTTTAAAAATATGTGTAATTATTTAACTCTCTAATATTTTACTTAAAAGTCAGACGTAACATAATTAATCATAAAATCTAATTTTCCTTTTGCCACGTAGCCTTGGATTTTCGCTTTCAGCCTCCTTGGCCTGGCTCCACTAGCTGAACGTGTTAGCTTCCTGACTGAGTAAGTTTGCACTTCACTTTTAACTCTACAGAATCCGTGCAGTTTCTTAAGTGTTTCTAACTTTTCTTTTCTTGATTTTTATTAGGCAAATTGCATATTATACTGGTCCAACAGGTACCATAATTGAAACTCCTATTACTAGAAATAGAAGAAATTTAGCTCTGAGCTGAGGTCTACTTTGCATATTATTGTGTGATAAAGGAAATTAAGTGACAAATTTGGTTTGGTTTATGGATGTTAATTCAGTTGGAGGGCTTCTGAATGCAACTTGTGGAAATGCAACTGAGATGATCATAGCATTATTAGCACTTCATCAGAACAAAGTAAATGTTGTGAAGTTGTCCTTGCTTGGTTCCATTCTCTCAAACCTTCTCTTGGTTCTTGGAAGCTCACTCCTCTGTGGTGGTTTAGCCAATCTCAAGAGAGAGCAAAGATATGACAGAGTATTCATCACTTCTTAATCTATCTGTTTTTTCTTTTTATAAAAATTTACTTTTTACTGAATGATCTGGTATAAAAAAAAACATATCTATTCTAAGACTTGAAAACATAATTAACCCATCTTTACATTGTTCATCTGAATTTTTGTTCTTAACTAATTTGTTTTGATACTTAACTATTGATGAACAGAAACAGGCTGATGTAAACTCACTGGTTCTGTTGCTGGGGTTGCTGTGTCATTTGCTGCCATTGCTGTTCAGATACTCCTTAGGAGGGGCCCATCATTCCATAGCCACCAACACTCTTCAGTTGTCCAGAGCAAGCAGTGTTGTTATGCTTCTAGCATACCTTGCTTACATCTTCTTCCAGTTAAAAACTCACAGAAAATTGTTTGATTCACAAGAGGTGATTATTTATAATTTGCCTTTTACCATGTATGCACTATTTATATATAGCTATATCTGTTGGGTATATTGAAGAGGAGGTTCACCGGAGAGACACAAACAATAATAAAATATGAATCTAACCACATAAGAGATTGACACCACTGTCTCCGTAAAACCTTAAGACAATGAATTAATGGGTGTTTCATCTTTATATAATTCTCTATTTTCTCATTTTTATCTAAAGTGAGACTCAAACTCATACTTGGATTCCCAACAATATCATTTCTGTGAATTCAATGTTTATAGTTAATTTTATCAGAAAAATTATACCATTCTTTAGGATTTTGAACTATGCTTAAGTAAAGGGTTTGTTTGTTGCACAGGAGGAAGAGGAAGATGAAGAGAAGGCAGTGATAGGATTTTGGAGTGCATTTACATGGTTGGTGGGTATGACATTGGTCATATCTTTGCTTTCTGAATATGTAGTGGGAACAATCGAGGTATATATATCTATCTATATATATAATTAATTCTAATTGTTCTGATAACCATGATTTTTTTTAAGGTATGAGCAAAGCATAGATAAGATTAACGGTTATAATTTGTTTTTTGTAGGCTGCTTCAGATTCTTGGGGAATTTCTGTAAGCTTCATTAGCATAATTTTGCTACCAATTGTTGGAAATGCTGCAGAACATGCTGGGTCAATCATATTTGCTTACAAGAACAAGTTGGTACGGTTTGTCAATTTCTAACACATGAGCTTAAGTTTAGTTTAAAATTAATGAATGGTATACTGTGTGGTGAATAATAATATGCAGGACATATCTTTGGGGGTGGCTATGGGATCTGCAACTCAAATTTCTATGTTTGTGGTAAGGCTGAAAAAGTATTACTGTAATAATGATCATGCTTGGAACAGAGGCTAAGATGATAATTAGCAGCCAAAATTTGATGATCTAATGACTAATGAATTTCAGGTTCCATTAAGTGTGGTTGTTGCATGGATAATGGGTATAAGAATGGATTTAGACTTCAGTCTTCTTGAAACTGGATGCCTTGCTTTTACAATTATAGTTACAGCCTTCACTTTACAGGTATACACAATATCTTATTATCATCATGTATATGTTACTTTTCTTTTTTTTGATGAATATATTTACCTTTTTTAATAATATGATTTGTGTTGATAGGATGGAACTTCACACTACATGAAAGGAGTGGTTCTTACTCTGTGTTACATTGTGATTGCTGCATGTTTTTTTGTTCTGAAAACTCCTCTAACTGGTAAGTGTAGATATATATATATATATATATATATATATATATATATATATATATATATATATATATATATATATATATATATATATATATATATATATATATATATATATATATTTGAAAGCTTGAAATGAAGTTGATTCCTGAACTAACATGGTTTTAATAATGTTACAGACCAAAATTCTATGGCGAACTGTGGAGCTAAACCATCGTTTGAAGCCATCAACACTTGAATGATTTTGCTTCCCCTTCTTCTACGATAAAAAATTTCATCATCCAATGGATAAAACTAAACTGTCTCAGGGATCAATTGCAAAGTTGGATATTTTTACTCATTCTGGGACTTTCATGATCAACTTCATAAACTACAAAACTAGAGACTAATTTCAATGCTTTATATAATAATTCTTTCTTCATAATAAGACTTAACATTGACGACGCTTTCGTTTTTAAATCACATCTATGTACTTTCCCTTTCTTTGAATTTTCTGCATATCATCATCTTCTATCTACTTAATTCACGTTGTACTTATGAATAACAATTTCCTTTTGTTAAATGTTGTATAGATAAATTAAATTTAGAATCACGTTTCATTTCCCAATCATGAAAATCCCGGTATTAAATTAATTATAAATTATTATTATTATTATTACGTTTAAACACTTTTATTTTTTTGTTGTTTAATCAAGTTTTACCCTTAATCCAACTTTTATAAACCAATTTATTTCAACCTTCCAACCCATTATTTTGATCTATTTTAGTTTATATATATATATATATATATATATATATATATATATATATATATATATATTATTTTCTACCATATAACCTCAGAGACTAAACGAAATTAAAAATTGTTTACATAAGGTTTAAAATCAAGATTTTTAAAATATGAAAACTAAATGTGTAATTAAATCATATCATTATTTTAAAAGTTATAAATAATTATATTTTGTAATGAAGTAAATTTTTAACATTTATTTTATACCGATTTAAGAATTAAAAAATATTTTGAAAGTTGTAAACAATGTATCCATTAACTAAATTTTGAAACACATTATATCTTCCAAACACTAGTTTTTCTATATTTTTTATTTTTTGTATTGTGGGGGTTTCAATATAATTTTAGTTTTAAATTATTAAAAATTAGAGATAAGATAAAGTTATATCATTCAAATAATTATAAATTTCATTTTATAATTCAATTTGGTAAAAATTGTAAGAATAAATTAGGGTTGAAATCTATATTTATTTTCAACATGAAAAAAAGTAAATTATTTTTATGTGATTGTTAATTATTCTTTTTCTAAAAGATAATTTAGTAGTTGACATAATGTATTTGAATTAAATTGACTTTTTTATATAATTACCAAGGACTTTTATAAAAAAAGTACGATTATCCAAGTTAATGCAAATTTTGATTTTTTTTTTCTATAGAAAACTTTATGCAACTGTATTTAATCATTTGTAAAATTATTTTACAAATACTTTATAAATAGACATCAACACAATTTTTTATATTTGTTATTGAAAATATATTTAGCAAACAAATTAAGTGTAACATTCTAATTTTTAATAATATTAACATTATTATAGGAGAAATTACATTAATAAACTAGAACCGTCATAAGAAAAATATACATGTACTTTTATAGTTATTCAAAAGTAACCATAATAATATAATATATATTAGAAAAGAGAATAATGTTTCTATCACAAAGCGTCGCGCGTAATATCTATAAAGAGATATATACAATATTAGCAAAGTAAGAAAACTACTACTGGTCTTCTCCATCCGTGTCTGCTAGAATTTGATCCAAAACAATTACTCATATATTTATATCGTAAAGATGATCATTGTAACTTAAAAAATAATAAACACAAACATAAAGAAAATTGTAAGTTTATCAAAGAACACATATGAACATTATTAAATAATTCAATTATCAATTATCAAACACCAATTAAATTTTATCATCTCGTAATCTCTTAATTTAAGTGTGCATCACGTGAGCAAATGTAAACTCTGTCAGTGAAAAAATAATGAACAAGATTTAATTCACTCAATTTTATAAATATATGATCCAATTGAGATATAAAAAAAAAATCCATTTAAGATTCATCAACAAATATAAAAATTAACATAGGGTTTAAACATAAAAATAATTAACATGAAGCATAAACTCCTATAAACTTGCTTGAGAAACTTGGAGATCTTAAGTTTGTTCTTCCTGCAACCAAACATGTAATTCAATGGTTGTGGCTTAGTCTACAAATATAATATAATTTACCAAAATGTAATATCTGAGTAGGACATTAAAATTTTTCCATCAACGTTTATTGATAAAAAATAAAAAATAAAAAATTACACTTTCAAACATCATGTAAAATATCTGAAAGGACAATAATAATTCACTTAAATTAAAGAAAAGAAAAGAATTAACTTTGAAAAAGTTTATTTATCAATCTCATCCTTATCTGTCGAAGGGTAAATCCCAAGTTAAAATGGTATTCTTCTCCCGTTAATAGCGTTAATTTTATTTTTTTAAGAAACAAAGTTACCTACACATTATTTTCTGTTTTTACCATATTAAGAACATTTATTTCTTTATCATACCAAGACCTAGCTAGATATTTAGAAAAATACAAAATTGATGAATTTAAACTAAGAAATTAAACATGTTATAGCTCCTGAGTTTTCTAGACATAAGCAAGTTTTCAATCACTTTAAATGATATTAAGACAACAAAAGTAAGAGAAAAAAAATAAAAAAAAAATGAAGTGGTGAAAGTAACAAAACAAAATAAAAATACACAAAAAAAAGGAATATATTCTAACAGGACTTGAAATACTTAATCAATGTTGAAAAACTTCATCACAATCATCAGTTTAAATATCTTAAACAAATCCAATTTATAATAACCAGTGATACCTTCAAACCAATATAGAGGAAAATCATTTAGTAGGTGATATAAATGCATAATCAAATCCTCTAAATATTTCAACATGACTCATTCTTAGTTGACACGGATGAAGACCTATACCAAAATAATCCATATGAAAACTTTAATTTAAGCATCTCAAAATTAAATTAATTACTAAAAAAACTTCAAACAATAAGTTATGTTCATCCATATTTTCTGAACTAATCAATTCTTCAAAAATGATTTCAGTTTCTCCTTCTTTGAGATCACGAGCCTGATTAAAATTACACATAGGAATAACAGTCAAGAAACATTTAGATAAATATAGTATGAATGATTGCGACACCATAACTAAAAGCAAGAATTAAGCTTGAACAATAATACCATTTTTTCTAGGGTATATAATTTATTGTAACAGAAGGAAATATCATTGATGGTCAAAACGTTCAATTAAATGACCAATACAAAATCATCTAAAATTTGATTTGACTTTTAAGTTGCATGATAGTGATACAAATAACTAGTTCCAATTTTGTAACATACCTCTAGTAAAGGAAATTGCCTGTGGTTAGTCAATCAATAAATTATTAAATGCAATTAATAAAAAAAAATAACATCAGGAAAAGTTGTTAATATCCCAAAAACTCTGCAAAACTATAAAAGCTATAACGCATTTCCAACCTCTTTGGGTGATAACTTGAGGCCAAATATTTCTTTTAACTAAATGTCAGATGGCAAAAGAATTTCCTCCGCAATTGTTTTGTTCTCTAAGTTGATTCCAACATTTGGGAACCTTTCTATCTCTCTTAGGAGCATCATACCAACATTATCACCACCATCATCTTTGTTCTAAACTTCAGTGACATTGCATCTGAAAAATGTTCCTTTCCAAGTTTCCATAAGAGAAAAGATTCCTGCAAAAAAATAACAAAAAAGAACACGAAACCATCTCATGACAAGTTTATAATAAATTGAAATATAGACACATTTTCACTCACATCAACTTATCATGAATTTGCATAACTAAACAAGAGATTTCTTTCAACCAAATTTGTCAATCAAAAGGTAAAAAATAGCATACCTTTTTGAGTCTACTTTCTTTGATGGATTTAATGTATCTGAAGTCTTCTTAACTGCAAGCATTCATGCAACTTACTCAAAGTCAGATTCCTTGACTTTGATATAAGGGATCTAGTACAGGACAAGATATATTTATGAAAGATTACAAGAAGATCTGCTTCAACTTTTACAAGATCATATATTAACATATCTCACCATTTAGATCCATGGAGAAAATTAAAACATGCAACCAAAAAACTGCATCTGTACAGAACAAAAAGATCAGCACTTAATGTATTATATTGTTATATAATATTATAAAATGTTCTGCAACGTTCATAAAGCATTAAAATCTTTATTGCTATCAAGATAATAGGCAAAAGGTGCAAGATAAAGGAGACTCGGTGCACTTGCAATACCAATCAATTGATGAGAGAGGTGAGAAATCCATACCTGAGGAGATAGCTCTTGCAAATCTGTTGTAGCACAGAGAAGGACAATGATGGAGGCAAACCGAGATAGTGAAAAGGAAAGTACAGAAGAGAAAGAATAACGCAGAAGAACAATCTAGAACTGAATGTTATTATTGAAGTGAATGAAAAAATCTGATACAGTAAGTACAAGAGAGTAAAATAAAAAGGGAAAAAAAGACAAGGTGGGTTGGGCCGTAAGCTAGAAGGCCCAGTTACAAACATTTACAAACATTATCATCCCCTCAAGCTGGGAGTAGATGTTTTTCATTCCCAGCTTGGAATGAAGATACTTAAAAATTGCAGGGACAAGAGGTTTGGTGAAGAGGTCGACAGCTTGTTCAATGGTAGAAATTGGGAGCAGCTTGAGGAGGCCAGTGTTGAGCTTGTCCCGAACAATGTGACAGTCGATTTCAATATGTTTGGTGCGTTCGTGGAAGACTTGATTAGAGGCAATCTGGTTAGTGGAGCGAATGTCACAATATACGATAGCAGGTTGAGTGGTGATAATACGAAGATCATGAAGAACGTAGGTCAACCATTGTAGTTCATAGGTGACAGTAGCTAGAGCCCGATATTCAGCTTCAGAAGAGCTTCGGGAAACAGTTTGCTGCTTTTTGGATTTCCAAGAAATGATAGAATTGCCATAATAAATGGAGTAACTAGTGATATATTTTCTGGATTCGGGACAGGTGGCCCAGTTAGAATCACTTTATGCTTTGAGCTTATTGATGTTGTTGCTTTGGAGGAGGATGCCATTGTCGGGACTTCCCTTAAGGTATCGAAGAATGCGGTGAGCAGCTTGTTGATGTTAGGTGGTAGGAGAGGAAACAAATTGGCTGAGATTATTGATAGAGAAGGTGATGTCGGGTCTAGTATTGGTGAGGTAGATGAGGCAGCCAATGAGTCTTCGGTAGGATGAGGCATCTTCATCACTGAGGAGGTCGCCTTGACTGGTAAGACGTGAAGAGTGAACCATGGGAGTGGGCATATGGGCGCAGTGTAGCATTCCAGCTTCTGTAAGGAGGTCGAGGGTGTACTTGCATTGATAGAGGTGGATTCCAGAACTGTTTCTAGCAACTTCCAACCCAAGAAACTAGGTGAGATCACCCAAGTTTTTGATGTGAAAAAGGCTATCAAGAGAAGTAGTGATTTGTTGTATCTTAGTGGCGTTGAGTTCATCTTGCATAGCTTGAGTCCACTGAGGAATTTTAGATGCTTCCTTGTAGGTGCGAGGCTCAGTGGTAGATAAAATAGAGAGGATGGTGTGCCTGAAATCAGAGGATAACCTGTCATAAGAGAGAAAATTAGTAATAGGATATCTACTAATGTGATTGGTGTGAAAATCTGAAAGATATGTAGGAGGACATTTGGGCCTAGTAGAACGCCTAACAGTATCAACATGCTCATCCATATTGGAGTCATCATCAGTGTAAGCGTTAGCTATGGGAATATATCAGCAGTGTTGGTAATGCTTGTGGTGTCATTGGTACTGGTGACAATATCACTAGCAACATTAGTATCAGTAGTAGTAGGCATATAAACATTATTACTAGGAAAGTTAATATCATCATAATTATGACTATAAGTATGAGGAATAGGAAAAGAAAGAGAGTTAGAACCAACATTATTGATAGAAGTATAGGGAAAGCAATTTTCATGAAACGATACATTGCGAGACATATCAATCTTATGATTTTGTAAGTTAAGGAACCAATATCCTTTGGTGTGTTGTTGGAAGCCAAGGAAAATGCCAAGAACAACCCTTGCATCAATTTTCTTCCTGTGAGCAGTCAAAGTGCTAATATAGCACAAACAACCAAAAACACGCAGAGCAGAAATATCATACAGATTCCCAAATAATTTTTCATGTGGAGTAGCATATTTAAGTAAGGGGGTAGGCATGTAGTTGATCAATAAAGTAGCATATTCATCAGTAAAACACCAAAAAAATAGTGGGCAAAATTAGCTTGGAACAAGAGAGATAGAGTGACATTTAACAAATGTTGGTGTTTACGTTCAACTATGCCATTTTGTTGAGGGGTTTCATTACAAGTCGTTTGATGGTTGATGCCTTTAGTGGAGAAAAAATTGTGCATAGCAAACTCAATACCATTATCGGTACGTATAGTTTTGATTGTAGTAGAAAACTGATTTTCTATGTTTGTGGTAAAATTAGTGATAATTTTTCTAACAACAAATTTGTCAGTCATAGGTATTAACCAGGTGTAACGAGAAAAGTCATCAACAATAGTGAGAAAATATTTGAAGCCACGCATAGAAAGAATGTTGCAAGGACCCATATATCAATGTGAATAAGATCAAAGATTTTCATAGTTTTAGAAGTACTATTAGAGAAAGGTAGCTTTCTTTGTTTAGCAAGATGGCATGCATCAAATATGTATGTAGAATTATGAACAATGAAAGGATATTTAAGTTTCAAGGAATTCAATCTAAAATGTACAAGCCACCAATGAGTTTAGCTATAAAAATCTTCTTTCTGGTTTGAGTGTCCTGTATAGTACAACCATGAGAAGAAAAGGTTAATTCATAGTTATTAAAAGAAATCAACTAAGATATAGAGATAAGATTAAAAGAAAATTGCAGAACATACTGGACATTCAAAAGGTGAATATTATTGTTAAGAGTAACCGTTCTAGAATACTCAGAACGAACAATATCACCATTAGGTAAAGCAATTGGAATTGGTTTGATTCTTTTATATGATGAAACTTTTTGAAGAGAAATACTTATATGGTCTGTTGCTCCAGATTCAAGAATCCAATTGTGTTTAGTATGTCTGGAAGTAAAAGTGGGACAAATATTACCTATTTAAATTGTGGTTTTTGAAGAGCTTTGCCAAAACTTGAAATTGTTGAGATGTGAGGCGTATGTCATCAACACTGCCAAGATTATTATCTTTGACATTCGCATTTTCTTCTTGAGCAGATGTATAATGAATCTGGGCATGTTTGTTATAGTGTTTATGTCCAGGAGGATAGTCGTGCTTCTTATAGCAAACTTCTTATAGCCGTGGGTAATGAGATGATTACCGAAGGCTTTTGAGCCGTCGGTAAGTTCCTCCGTGATTTAACTCCCAAATTGGGGTTTTCATTCCCCAATTTCATTTTCTTCACCCTTCACCGATTTCATCCGTTTCTTCACACACTTCCCTCCCTTTTCATGCACTTCCCTCATTTTCTTCACCCTCCCTCACTTTCTCGGTTAGTCCCTGGTGGTGGTCGTTCACAGTGGTCTTGGGCTAGGGTTCGTTGATCGTGGTTCCTTCACGGTGCGTGCTAGTTTGGGAGTCTTGGGCTAGGGTTCGTGTGGTTGCTACGTTGAGGGCTGGTGGTGTCGAGGGTGAGTATCAACATAGATTAAAACCAAAACTTGTGACCAAAAACCCTATTTCCCTCTCCCCTGCAAATCGTTTGCTCAGGCACATTGTCTCACTATCGCGGTTGTTCTCAGGCGTAAGTGCGTCATACAAGGGCATTGCGGTGGTGACGTGTTGTGGATGCTACATTGAGTGGTTGAGGTGTACTGGTCTACTAGGGCTGGGGCTGCCTTTGCAAAGGTTGTTGTCGAGCTCTTTAGCAGGTTTGTAATATGAGTTAAGAAATGTTGTTTCTTAGTCAAAATGAGTATTGTCTTATGGTTCGTTTGATTATAGCATTCTACTTCATTAGTCTTTTTCTTGCTCTTATGTGTCCAGTTTTATGTTGTGAAAGTCCTTCTTCCTTGTTAAGTAAAATATAATAAAGTTTAGACCCCTCGAAAAAAGAAATAATTGAGTGCGAGAAAGAGTCCTTGTTATTTTGGAAAAAGTAGTCCAAAAAGAATAGAGTTGACACAAATGAAAGAACAGAGAGAGCCAGAGCGAGAGGTTTGGGTTTTGCTGAGATATTACCTTGAAAGTGAGAAAGAAAGGGGTTCTTCGTTGTGATATATATATATATATATATATATATATATATATATATATATATATATATGTAAGTACTATATTTATAAAGCATAAGTATAGAAAAATAGTCCAAACTAATTAGACAACATAAAAGTTACATTAAAAGGGGTGATGCTTGGTTCTCAACCTTGTCTTCTATGTCTTGGCTATTGATAATTTATTCTCTTTCCATTCCTAGAAAGATGGGAAAATGGTTCCTCCAACTTCATTGAATAGTGTTGTGGAGAACATTTGATCCACTTCAGCTTCCACATCAGTTCTCTTTGCAAATCGTAGAAATCTGAAATATTAATTGGTGTTTCTATATAATATGAAGAGTAGCTAATCAAGAGGAGATTAATAATGGAGAGTGCAAGTAGTAGTTAAAACCCTAGTATTTTGGGAGGTTGAATAATTAAATTTAGGTAGCTAGCCAAATGGTTATACTATATTTTATTAGATTGCATGTATGTATTATGTATGGAGTTTGAATTCTATCAATAGTAGCAAAGTATGTTATGTGCAGACTGTGTTTAGGAGAATATCAGAGAAAGGAAAAAATAACAGAGGAAGTAAAAGTGAAATTCTCATTATAAAAACTGATGTATAAGCAACGTATATAAAGAGATGTTACTCTCAGACAAAGACAGAAAAGTAGTTAACAATAGTTACAGTAGTTAACAGTCCCCTCTTAAAGTAAAACTACTACAAGATCTAATTCCCAGACTATCTCTAAGCATCATGAATCTGGGTTGACGAAGGGCCTTGGTAAAAATATCAGCAATCTGATCTTTCGTGGAACAGTGTACCAATTCCAGCTTTCCTTTATTAACCTGCTCTCTCAAATAATGGAACCTGGTCTCTATATGTTTACTTCCCCCATGTGAGATGGGATTTTTAGACAAATTAATGGCAGACCTGTTATCAATTAGAAGACAAATGGGCTTGTAGCAATCAACCATCAGCTCGTCCAACACGGTTTCAATCCAAGCACATTGACATGCAGTCTCTCATGACGCTATATACTCTGCTTCGCATGATGAGAGAGCTACAACACTTTCCTTCTTTGAGCACCAGCTAAATGATGCTCCCATGTATTTGAGTATGTAGCCAAACGTACTTTTCCTGTCAAGCAGATCTCCGCACCAGTCCGAATCACTCCAGGCTTCTAATGTTCCTTTCACACCGTCAAACTTCTTTGGGTAGAAGACTCTATAGTCTGTTGTACCCTTTAGGTATCGTAATATATGTTTAGCAGTGGCAAGATGTGACTTTCTGGGGTCCCCCATGAACCTGCTGACCAACCCAACACCATAACATATATCTGGTCTACTATTACACACATACCTGAGAGATCCTACAATCTGTTTGAATAGAGTGGCATCAACCTTCTCATCATCATCTTGGAAAGATAGTTTGGTGTTGACAATCACTGGTATACTAGCATTGTTACAGTCTTCCATTCCAAATCGCTTCAATATTTCACTGACATATCTGCTCTGATGAATAAGCATTCCATCAGATGTGCGAAGAAACTCCAACCCGAGGAAATATCCTAGACTGCCAAGGTCTGTCATGTCAAAATCTCCTTTCATCTTTATTTTAAATTCTTCTATAGCTTCCGTGGAGCTGCCTGTAACGAGTAAGTCATCTACATAGAGGCAAACCAGCAAAACACCTCTGATTTCATCTTCTTTCACATAGATTTCGAACTCAACAGTACACTTGCGGAATCCAAAATTGATCAGCCAAGCATCAATGTGTGTATTCCAGGCACGGGGTGCTTGCCGCAACCCATACAAAGCTTTATTTAGCTTATAAACTTTCCATTCTTCACCAACTTTTTCGAACCCAGGTGGTTGAGTAACATAAACTTCTTCCTGAAGTGGTCCATTCAAGAATGCGGAAACTTCATATTTGCAACAGCAGCCACAAGCCTCACAGTCTCCAACCTTGCAACTGGTGCGAAAACTTCAGTGAAATCAACTCCTGGTCTTTGCAAAAACCCCTTTGCAACAATCTCGCTTTCAATTTAGCTACACTCCCGTCTGGCTTATACTTTGTCTTAAACACCCATTTGACCTCGATAGCTTGTTTCTGTCGAGGCAACTCCATTATTTCCCATGTTCCATTCTTTTCAATAGCTCTCAGTTATTCTTTCATAGCTTCTCTCCAATCTTCCATTTTAATTGCTTGGTCCCACGTTAAAGCTTCTGCGTCAGCCAGAAATGCATGATGAACCAAATCTCCAGTTTCATTAATTTCATTATCCATGAACACCTCGTGGTCAGCTAGTCTTGTTGAAGGAAATCTGGTCCTGCGAGATCTTCTATTGTTCACCTCTAGATCAGCTGTGACGTCTTTGGCTTTCTCAGATTTTTCAGATTTTTTGTCTTCAAGCAAACTAGACACTACACCTTCACTGTTTTCCTCTATGTCTGCCCAATTGAATGTCGCCGTCTCATCCACCAAGACGTCTCTACTGATCACTATCTCCTTCTTTTCTGGGTTGTATAATCTGTATGCTCCAGTGGAATGGAAACCTACCAGTATATAGATTTCACTCTTGTCAGAAAGCTTTTTTCTCTTCTCATCTGGCACATGTTTGAAACACACAGATCCAAAAATCTTCAAATTTGTTGCCAATGGTTTGAAACCGGTCCATGCCTCTTCTGGGGTGCAGTCTGTAAGAGCCTTCGTGGGACATCTGTTTAACAGATAAATTGCTGTGGTGACCGCCTCTCCCCACAAGCTATGCGGCAGATTCTTTCCTTTGAGCAGACACCTCGTCATTTCAACAAGAGTTCTATTTCTTCGTTCTGCCAAGCCATTATGTTGAGGCGTGTATGGTGCTATAACTTCATGTATAATCCCCTTCTCAATGCAAAATTTGTTCATCTCCCCAGAGTTGAACTCTCCGCCTCCATCTGTTCTAAAAATCTTCATCCGTATGCCAGATTGACACTCAACCAATGCACAAAATTTTAAAAAATAGGAGAAAACTTCTTTTTTCTCTTTTAACAGATAAACCCAAGACTTTCTAGTCCATTCATCAACAAATAACAGAAAGTATCTATTACCTCCGAGTGTAGTAACTTCAAATGGACCACAAACATCTGCATGCACGACCTCCAGAGACTGTTTGGCACGTTTGGGTGCAGTGTTTTTAAACCTCGTTCTAGTCTGTTTTCCCAAAGCACATCCCTCACATATCTTTTCAGGAATTGTTATCACTGGCACACCCTTGACAAGCTCTTTGCTGTTTAAAAGACTCAAACTCTTGAAGTTTAAGTGTCTGAACCTATAGTGCCACTTCCAGCTTTCATCCTCGATATTCATAGACGACAAGCATTGTATGACAGATGCACTCAAATTTACCTTGAACGTTCTATTCGTGGCAAGAGGGGCCTTTATCACCAAGTGTTTCTTTCTGTCAAAGATTTCTATTGAATTCTCGTACATCGACATAGTATAGCCTTTTTCAAGAAGTTGTCCCAGGCTTAACAAGTTGCTCTTCATTGTAGGAACAAACAACACTTCATCCATGTAAGCAGTCTCTCCATTCTTGCATGTGAGTAAAACTTTGCCAACGCCTTCTGCCATTACTGTGCTGTCGTCCGCAAACCTTATCTTGCTCTTCTTCCTCGGATCGAGTTCAACCAGCCACTCTCTTCTTCCAGTCATATGGTTTGAGCAACCGGAGTCTAAGTACCAACATTGATCTGTGTTTGAGTGATCTTTGTGATTATCTGATAGCATAACTCGTTTGTTTTTTATGCCCTCCACTGCATGACGCTTTTCATTTGCATGTGACACGAACTCAGCAAAAATTTTACACGTACCTTTTTGGTAACACCTGTCTTCCATCATCAACGTGTTTGTTTGACAAGTCGTAACATCACCGTTTCCACAACACCTATCCTTCATCAATCCTTCACTGCCATTTCTTCCATTCTTTTCGACAGCACCCATCAACACTACATGTTCTGATTCAGACTCGTAATCGTCCTGTGCCAAGTTTGCCGCATCATCATTCTTGTTTTTCTTGGCATACTCATTATACCAGCATTCAGCAGAATAATGGCCATATTTCTTACACGTATAACATTGAATGTTTCGTTTATCAGAACCCTTTCTTCCTCTTCCTCTTGAGTTTCCACCACCTTTGTTGTTTCCTTCTTTTAGTTCGTCTACATTTCCTTCATTATTCTAATCTGAAAAATTCGAGTTTCTTCCCCATTACGACCACCTCTACCACGTGATCTTCCTCTTCCTCTACCACGATTCTTGAGACTCTGCTTCGATCTTGCTTGTAGGGCTTGACTCGTTGCCTACGACGCTGCTTTCTCTGCGTTCTTTCTTTCCAACAATCGATGCTCATGCACAACAAGCGAGTTCTGCAGCTCCTCAATTTTAAGCATCTCCAGATCCTTACACTCCTTAATGGTGATCACAATATGATCATACTGTGGCGTCAGCGTGCGTAGTATTTTTCCGATTACTTTCCTGTCTTTGACAACCTTTCCGCAAGCTCTCATATCATTGACGAGAGCTTGTATTCTTCCCATATACTCCATCACTGTTTCGTCTTCACCCATACTAAGAAGTTCATACTGTCGTTGGAGAGACTGCAGACGTATCTTCTTCACTTTGCCCGTATTTCCATACCCTTCTTGAAGGATGTCCCATACTTCTTTCGCGGTTTCAGCTTTCGAGACCTTTTGAAACATGGCTGGAGAGATACATTAATGAAGCAACATCCTTGCCTTACAGTCAAGGCGGCGATTCTCCTTATACAACTTCTTTACCGCCTCCGAGTCATCTTTCAAGGGTTCTTGGAGCCCTTTCTTCACCACTTCGTCCACCTCTTGAAATCCTAAGATGGCTTCCATCTTGACACACCAATCGTCGAAGTCTTTGCCGTCAAAGATTGGAAGGTTGCTGTGTATCAATCCCGTCATCGTGCCGCTCTTTGATCGTTACCCAAGACTGTACCAAATGCTCTGATACCACTGTTATGTGCAGACTGTGTTTAGGAGAATATCAGAGAAAGGAAAAAATAACAGAGGAAGTAAAAGTGAAATTCTCATTATAGAAACTGATGTATAAGCAACGTATATAAAGAGATGTTACTCTCAGACAAAGACAGAAAAGTAGTTAACAGTAGTTATAGTTTGACTTTACAAAAATACTTCAACAAAGTAGATGGATGATCGGGCATAAAATAGAATCATAAGGAGCAATAATATATAGGGTGTTATTCTGTGAAAGATAGAAAAACGACAAAGGACACATGGAAATAGGGAGAAAACAAAGAGAAAGTGATGAAGCAGGACAAATGGAATAGTAGCTGGCTAGCTGTGACCTTTGCCAACACGTGATACCTCTCATCCTCACTTTTAGATATCAGAGTAAAACAAAAGCTACTGATACCAGACCTGCCACTGTAAAAACATTATTTCCATCTCCTAAATCTTTTACTTTTATTCACGTCTGAGTTCACTTATGAATGGTTTGTTTCCTATCTTGAAAGGGAACACAAGAATAAAACAAGAAGTTGGGAACAATGTATACTTTGTCAAATAATGATTGAAAATACAACAGAATTTATAGTTCAAAATGGCTGGTTATCTAATTATACGAGAGACATCTACCTGAATAAGAAATCACACACGTGACATGTCTAACTCGACACTGTTGATTAATAAGTATACCGAAGATGACAGTGAGTTAATATATATATATATATATATATATCCTTGATACGTGGTCTGGTTTCTGCATAGGCCTTCCTTGAGGCATACCTTATCTTCTTTTCAAACTTTCTTATCTTCTTTTTCTCCCTATATTTTAGGACTCTGGCCTCTCTGTTCATTGGTGTAAGATGTGAAGGCATGGGAAGGGGAGGAAATAGGTCACTTGTCCCTATTGGTGACTTTGAATAGGACACTGAGATGTCACTTATTGTTGAATCTAGGACTACACCAACTTCCATTGATGAAACTGATACCTGGATTAACAACAACAAAGGTTGTTATAAAGCACAAAGTGTAACAATAACAAAAGGGATCACATGTTAGTGACAAATTTTGTAAACTGATTTCTGATGGCTAACCATTTTTGTGAAACGGTTGTTGGTTTCACATCTCAGAAGAAAAAAAAATACGAGAAAAACAAAAGGTATGAAAGAAAAATTAAGATATGTAATGGATATATGATAGAAGAAAGGAGAAAATACAAAAACCATTTTCTCTAACTTCTTCATCTCCACCTTTGGTAGTGAATTCTGCTTTTGAATCCTATAATGCTGAGGAGATAATTTTGCTACCATCTGTGTTTCAGCCAATAATTTAGAAGCAGCTTTTCTAGAGTGTTTTAGACTAGACTATCCGGAATTAACCAAATGTTTTCTTACATAAGTTATGACTTTCAAGAATATTACAAAAAGTTTTTGCCTCTTGTATTTTACAGTAGATTATTATGAGTTTGAAATAATAAATCTTTGAGGACTGCGAATTGCTTCGGGCTTCAGGCTAGTGTAAGGCTAACTGCTAGTACTTACAAGTACTTAAAAAGTTTGGTGTACTGCTAGTGTAAGACTAACTCCAAGAACCGTTGCAGCTGTTCTAAAGGTAATTTTCATAATTTTTTGTAAAGACTATGATTTGGTTTTTCCTATTTTATAATTTCATTTAGACCCTTACAACTGTTTAGACCTTAAAACTGTTGGTACGACGTGTTATTTTGGATGTATGAAGCATGGGTACTAAAAGGTTATTGGCATATCTGTAATACCTGTGAATGTTGGATGAATTATGATATTGTTTGATGATTGTGGAACCATGGTATTTTTTTGTGTTTATCTGGTCTGAGTATGAGTTGTATAGGTGAAGACTGAGATATATACATGTAAATATCATCACTAATTGGTTGAATATGTGATCTGTAGTAATTAGAAATCTATTTTGTAAAATGCATGATGAATTATAATAATTTGAAGTATGATTGAATGAGATCTTGGATTTATGCACTGATATTATGTATGACGTTAGATAGTGAAGAATAATCCTAAGTCAAATGGAAACTGTTTTTGGGCTGATAACTACCGTGATGCTATCTTCATACATGAACATTGTCTTTATCTGGAAGAAAAAGGGGAAAAACCATGTATGTTGAAGGGTAGAAAGATAATGAGTATTTTGTTGTTTGAAGCTGTGAATCATGGTGATGAATGAATGCTTGGAAATAGTTTGTAAATTTCCTGAATTGATTAATTGTGTGCATAAGTTACTGATTTTGTATGTGTCTACGTTAACTCATTAAATATATATTATAAAATATTATAAAATATTAGAACTTTAATATTAAAACTCAGAATCCATTAATTCATAAAAAAGAGGATCTTCATGCTAATTAAACCAAGTTGAAAGCTCACGTAATAAATAGTACACATATTAATCTAATTTAGAACATGATAGCATTTCTGCCATACTTATAGAAATAATTTTAAAGAGTGATGAATAGGCATTGAGCCTTTTTCAGTAAGTATTTTTAACAGATTCAGGACTCCAGAAAAAATAAAGATTTTTCTCCAATAGAATGAACATGTTTGCGGTAAGCTTCCAGGATGCTGGTGTGTTACATAGTAGTCACAGGTTCTAGTCATTGGAAGAAGGGTATTCTAATTTACAAATATGCTCGAAAAATGAGATAAGGAACTTCTTTATAACACAAAATTTCCCTCCCCTGTTTGGACAAAATGAATATAGAGTTACTTTCCACTGAATATACTACGAGGCTTTCTAGTACCATATATTTTTCTTAGTCTTGTATTTTATATTAAATTATTGATTTTACTATGTACATTCATAACTTTCTTACATTTATATTTCAGGTTTCTTCCTTCTAGAGTTGCTTCACATGCCATCACTAGGTCTATTAAGCAACAATTTCTTCAGTCCTGGACATCATGGGGAGTAATCCTGGACATCATGGGGAGTAATCCTTGACGACGACAAAAAACTGTTTTGGGAGAGATTTAAGGTAAAAAACATTGTGTTACTTAATCATCTTGCATCACCATATTCAAATAGGAATTTCATTTGCTTTATTTTAACATTATCTATTGTAACAACAAAAGGTGCAGTGGACAGCTGAGCATGAAGCTCAAATTCAGAAAAACTTTAACATGAAAGCATCTCACCGATTATCAGAAATGTTTAGAGATGCACGGATCACAGGACAATGCCCTTATTAGGTGGGGGAGCACATATGGAATTCATTGTTGGCGCATTGGAATACGCCACAGTACCGCATTAAATGTGCTACCGCCTAGAAAAATAGGGCATCAGAAAAAGGTGGTGTACTGCATACGAGAGGATCAATCACCACACATGAACATGCGATTCATATGGTAAAAATCTTCATTATTTTCTTATCAATATCTCTATAATATCATGTACTTTGAAATTAATATATGTGTCATTCATATGTTTTAAAATATTATAGGCAGCGGAGCTTGGAAGGGCTGTTCATGTCGATGAGGTCTTTACACATACTCATATTCGCAAGGGGACTGACGCATATGTTGATGAGAGGTCTCGCAAGACCATTGTAAGTAAACTTTTTAACAACATTCAATTTTGTACTCTTTTTTTCACACTTTCAAATTCATGTTACTGACGTTTTCTATCTTATTTAACAGGAAGATTTTTCTGCGAGATTGACACAGGCGAGATCAGAGGGGGGATCTGGTCCTGATGGTAACTCTAGAGTAGATGCAGATGAAGAAATGATCAGGACCCAATGTTGGGTTGATACCGTCGGAGGAAAGAAGAAAGGACGACTGTATGGGGTAGGACAACTTGCCTCTCATTATAGTGCTGGAAGAGGAGGCATATTCATACATCAACCATCTACCTCTAGCCAGATTTGAAAATCTGGAAAATCTGGTTAGGACATTGGTGCCTCAGCAAGGACATACCGCCCTATCATCATCCCAGCAGCCATGCCCACCTCAGTAGCCATGTCCACCTCAGCAGCCTTCCCAGACCACACCTGTGCAAGACGAAGATCATGATGATTCCGATGATCCTGATTATTATGATGGGTTTTGATATTTAGGAACTTTTGAAAACATTTAGTTAGGTTTTCTTTTTTAAAAACTTTGTTTTGACACTTATCAAACTTTGAAGTTATATTGAAGTTAGTTTTTTATTATCAAACTTTGTTTTGCATTTAGTCTCTTTTGAATCTTAGAATGATTGAAATTTTCTTGATGAATGTTGAATGATTGCATTTGAATTGCCTGGATGAATTGATTGGCTGAATTGATGTTTGGGATTGTTGATTTTTCATTTGCAGGTTTTGGGTTTAATGCAGAATAAAATTGCACTGAAAAAAGTTATACAAATTACCGACATGCAAATTACCCACACACTTTCGCCTAGCATTACCGATGGCTTCCGCTTCTCGGTGATTCCGAAGGCCAAAAAACCGTCGGTAATATTTCCGACAAACATTACCGACGGTCTTTGACCGTCGAAAAGCCGTCAGTATAGTGTGTTTACCGATGACTTTTTGTCAATACCGAAAGATTTTGGTCGTAAGTAAATCTCTTCTTTTTTATAGGCTTTGCCATAAACATGACAAAAAAAAAAGGCCTTGGGCTCTTCTATGTCATTTCCCACATCTTATATATATCTTTGATATCATGCATATGATAAGTGGGACAATAACACTATACCTAATTGAGATTTCTTGCTCAACCGTGGTTCTAAGCATATCACACTTTTATGAAAAATACACATCTAAAAAAAAAGACCCATAAGACCATTCATTCAAAACTTTAATGCACAAATAGAAGCATGAATAAAGGTTAAGACTCAAATAGTCAAGTCTCAGACTGTTTAAACATACCATATAACATTTACACTATGTTTTGATAATAACATTCAAAATTAAGTTTTGAAATATCAACTGAGTTAAACCAAGTATCCTCTTCTTTCAACATATACTTTGAAACTTCCTCAACCAATTAAAAAACTTAATGTATTTATATTGTCTAACTTTCTATAAGACAGAAACAGCATGTCATCTAGATATATAATTTGCTTTTATCAAAAGGCATTACTTTCTGATAAGATCGTTTTTAAAATAAGATGAATACTTTTACATTCTAGTAAGATCTTATTAAAATAAGATGAATATTTTATTTGTTACAATTTAAAATGGTAAAATATAACAATATCAACATTTAATCAATGAATAAAAAGTTAAGGTGAGAATCCAACACCTTACCAATCACACCAAATAAATCTTGCAACCATTAATAATATTCTAAAAATAAATAAATCATCAACTAGTTACAAAATTTCGTGTTGAAGCCAAAAACAATCACACAAAATTGTGAATTAACAAATTGAGATGAGAGATATAGACCATGCAATAATATATACTAGTTCCCTAAAAGAACATGTTACAAACACATCAACAATGCACCACCTAATTTCATTTGTGCAAGACAGATTGGAAGAAATCACATCTGCAACTGTTTAAATCTATTCACAAGGTTACATTGTGAATAACAACTATTAGGTTAGATTAATAGACCTTTGATTATAGTTATTATTATTATTAAACTATAACTCTTGTGTGCATGTTCAAAATGTAGGAAAAAATACTACAGTTGAGAAAAGAGAACAAAAAATGGCTTACAATGACAGAAAACAAATACCATTAGACCCAAGCTGAACCGATTGCCACCACCATTCAGCACAAATATGAACTTTAGATGAAAAAGCAGTGACCGAGTTCAGTACTGAGTTGGGAGCGAGTTGAATTGTGAAGAATAAATAATCGGTGACCTGAGGAGACAGTAGCTTCATCGGACATTTCAGAGATGTTGCTCTGTTAGTAACTTTTTCCTTGTTTCTTTTTTCTAGAGTATTGGTATCACACATAACTTTATTATTATTGGTAAGAGGAGGATTCTATAATTATACAGCTATGCACCGATGTCCCGTCCAATAGAGTGCCTGCATTCATTTTATTTATTATATTTTATATATTTTATGTTATTATTAGATTTTAAAATTAAGATTTCTTTTTCTATCTCATATTATTTTATTTTCGCTTTTCATAAATCATTATTTTACTCCTCTAGATATCTGTAAAGTATTAAAAATTGTATGTTTTATATTTAATATTTAAAAGTTTGTAGAGAATTGTTATGTATAATTATCCTTTATTTTATTTTCTAAGGTAATCAATTAATTTAATTTAAATTATATATATTAAATTTAATTATTTCAATGTTTTGAACTTTTCATTTTGAAAAATCATAAAAGATAGATTCTAGTACAATTAAAAAGTATAATCTATAGATGTAAGAGGTTATTTTTTAAATCTTTTTAAATATTAAAAAATTTGTTTCATTATACGGACAACATTCTAGTAAAGAAAAGATGAGACTGATAGTGTAGTTTCTCTTATTTCTAATAGGTGGTAATGAAAATAAATACAAATGGATACACATATAGTACAAATTGTAATTTCCATAAATATTTTGAAAAAGGTTATGATTCTTATGAGAAGAGAAATTAATAAATATATAGTAAAAAAGGTTATGAAAAAATATATAGTAAAGTATTTGGATTTGATTCTTGTGGATTGATGAAGAAGATGAGAGTAAATTTGTCATTTCATCAACCTCTGGGATGCAAGAAGAAGAAAAAAGAGTGCAGAAAAAGCAGCCTTGCAATATTCTTTTCCAAAACATTAGGTTGACTTCCCTAAAACAATTCTTTTTTGTAGATTTTTCTTTTTGCAGCTTAGTAATTTCTTATCCTACCCTCATAATACAAGAAATTATTAACATTTATATCTCATAATTGAAACTATATTCTAAAGTATTCGGAAATCCTAAGATATAAGCATTTTATATTAAACAATCTCGAATTATCGAACCTATATTATAAATTATATAACGTGAAACTACTTGATTGTGTAATTCTATTTCAGATAATGTTCAAAGTATATAATCTAAAATATACTATATATAATAACAACGTTAATATTTTTTTATATTACAAGGTAAAAAAAAGAAAACATACGATAAAATAGGAAATGATCATTTTTAATTTTGGGTTTTTAATCATCTCAACCCATTCTTTAATAATAAAATAAAATGAATAAATGAAGGATATAAAAACTTTACATAAAAGAATATATAATAAAAATAAATAATATGCAAATGAAGCATATAAAACTTTATCAAAACTTTATAACAATATAATCCTTTATTTAATCTAAATTAAATTACTATATATGTTGTGTGTCTAATAATAGAATAAGTAAGGCATGAAGAAAAAAAAAATAATTTATAAACATGATTAAAAAATAATGAAATGATAAAAAAAGAAATAAAGTATATTAATAAGTTCTTATAACTATCGGTGTATTATTCTCACTTGTTGTTTGCTTGAATATATTGTTTGTTTGAATATATTACATGTTGTATATGTAATTATTTGTTTGTTTGAATATATATTGTTGTTGACAATTCGGCTTAGTTTCCCGTTTGAGATTCAATACAAAAATTATTTACTATCTCTAGATTTTTTTGAAGAAATGTACTTTTTAAAAATGAATAGAGAGGAGATGATAATAATAATTTAAAAGTATTGAATCTTGAATTGTCCGGTTGGACAGTTTAAGAAGAGTAATAACTTTTTCATAGTTTATTATAACATATCAATTTAATATACATGTCTTAAATTTCATGAAAATTTGTCGTCGTGTTTTGTATTGATTTTCGGGTGCATATTTGATTGTGATTTATAATTACTTCATTTCGTGCAACCTGAAGACCAATGCGAAATGCTGGTAAAATTACATGAAATTTAAGATATGTTGTTTAAAATTGATATGTTTAATAAACTAAAAAAGGTGAATCTTCTTGAATGGGATAAGGTCACACCTTGAATATGAAAACAATCAATGTGATCATTCAAGATTATTGAAATTGTGTAAACAATTTCAGTAAACATCCGTATGGATCGAGGGTGGATTAATTTACCACGCATCAACACTGAATACAAGAGAGGGGTAGAAAGATTTATAGAGTTTGTGCAACGTAATGCCAGTACAAGTGATGATGATGAAGTCAAGTTCAGATGTCCTTGTGTGAACTGTTTGAATGGGAGGAAGTTGAACGCAACTGATATTAAGGAACATCTTATCTGTGATGGTTTCATACGAAGTTAACAACATGGATATGACACGGCGAATCAATACACTTTCCAACTGTCTCTCCAACTGAAAATGTATATGATTCCACCATGGATATGGAAGATCGACCAGAAGAAGACAATTTAGAGGACATGATCCGCGATGTTGGCGCAGAAGCTTTTGCCCAAGCTCATGTGTATGAAACGATGTCCACTAATGCGGAGACTCCTTTGTATGTCGGTTCAACTAAGCTCACACGGTTGTCAGTGGTGTTAAGGCTCATGAATTTAAAGGCGACCAATGGATGGACTGATAATAGTGTTACAGAATTGTTATCGTTTTTGAATGAAATGTTGTCAGATGGAAATACATTACCCACTCGTAATTATGATGTAAAAGCAATTCTTTCTCCAATGGGTATGGAGTATAAACGGATACATGCATGTCCGAATGATTGCATATTATATAGGAATGAGAATGAAGTTTTGATAAAGTGTCCAAAATGTGCGTTATCGCTATACAAGTCAAGAAACAACAGTGAAGATAATGGTCACATAGAAAAGAATGGTTATGCTTTGAAAGTAGTTTGGTACCTTCCACTCGTCGCCAAACTTAGGCATTTGTTCGCGAATCCCAAAGACGCTAAAAACCTAAGATGGCATGCAAATGAGAGAACAACTGATGGGTTGCTTCGTCATCCAGCTGATTCAAAACAATGGAAAAATATTGATCAAGAATTCCCTCAATTTGGTCAAGAATGTAGAAATCTTAGGTTTGACTTAGCTATTGATGGAATGAACCCATTTGGTAATTTAAGTACCAATCACAATTGTTGGCCAGTTATACTGATAATTTACAACTTATCTCCTGGATTGTGCATGAAAAGAAAGTACATGATGTTGTCAATGTTGATATCTGGTCCAAAGCAACCTGGAAATGACATAGATGTTTATCTCAGGCTACTAATTCAAGACTTGAAGTTGTTGTGGGTTGATGGGGGTTGAAATATTTGATGTCTTTGCTTCAGAAACTTTCATGATGCATGCCATGTTATTTTGCACCATTAATGACTTCCCAGCTTACGGTAATTTGTCGAGGTACAGTGTGAAGGGTCATAAAGCATGTCCCATATGTGAAGAAAACACTACAGCTCATCAATGTAGATGTATTTAGGTCTTACCTTTGATACTAGCACGTGATCGTATCTCTATACTCAATCCATCCTTTGACCAACTATCTAAGGTTGATCGGGATCTCATCTGGCAAGATTTATTGGTAAGTTAAACAATATTACTCCAAATTCTAGATTCATTATATTGATAAGTTTGTGCTGATACAAGGTTATTACTTTCTTTGTTGTAGATGACATTTGATATGCCAAATGTCGATAGCCTAAGGAGTAGGTGTTTATCTGCAATTGTAGAAAGATTTCGGGGGTTTAAGACAAAATTGACGTCCGGATATATATTTGGAGCAAAAAGCAATGAAAGTCCATGTTCTAAATATTCTGCAATTGACGAAGAAACATGGCGTCAATTTGTACAGCTTAGGACATCTGAACGTGGTAGGTAAGTGTAGGTAAAATCATTCAATTCATCATTCATAATTTTATATCATAACAATTGTTTCATTTTGTCACAGGAAACAAGGTCAAAAGCATAGGGTATAAGTGCTAAGAATAAAAATCCACACCTACTGTCTCGTGGTGGATACATGAAGCTTGAGGAGAAAATAATGAAGCAGAAGCATATGGTAGACTTTCACTTTCTGAGGGTGGTGACCCTCCTCCTCCTCCTCCTTCACCACCATCTCGGCACGAGAAGTGGAAGTTAGCTCGTTTAAGATCATCGGACTCCTACACTTCCGACACTGCCAGAGAGATATCTGAAAGAATTGTAAGAAGTCATTTCTCATATTTAAACAACACTTTTGTTATATATATTACATAAATCTTTCAAATAATTATGAAGTTTTGTTATGTTACAGGACTCCTTGGTTGAGTAGAGCTCCCAAGGTCAATTCACACAAGAAGGTCGTCAGGACATTCTTGCCACAACTATTACACGACATGAGCACCCAGGACGGGTGCGTGCTACTGGGACTGACATAGGCATACGATAGTTCTTTGGGTCTTCCTCGCGTCCATCTTTATCCGGATTAAGTAAAGAGTATGAACAAAAGTTAAGGGAAGAGATCACAAAGAAGGTTCAGGAAGATTTGTATGATGAACTTGCTGAAATGGTTGCGCACCAGTTCCAGCAGCATTAGGATTATGGCAATCGTCCTCCGCCATCTCCTGTAGCGGAACATGTTGTGCCCCTTACAGGTAAACTTAATGATCATTTTTGTTTATTGATTTCCTTTTTTATAACTTAACATTTAATTTGACAGGTAGAAGCCGCAAAGGAAGTTGCTCAGTTGTCGGTGCCCCAAGGGACAACATGGACGACACTCGTCCATGTCTCTTATATATTCTCTCTGATACCGGGACACAGCTAGTGGCTCGTGGCACAGTCTATGAGACAACCACTATAGTGCATGGTGTACAACTAGCAGAAGATGAGTTTTTGACAGTGGAAGAGGCATTTAAGTCCTTCGTCGCCTGGCCTAGACATTTGGTTGGTGATGTATCTAACCTCCCGGTAAACACTCCTACTATATACTTCTCAATTTTAATATTTACTTCTTATTAACGTCATAACATAACCATTTTTTCATGTAACAGCAGACAAGTCAAGAGGAAAGTCCTACACCAAAGAAGCCTCATTTATCTGAGGACGATCCTCTTGGTGTGTTAGACAAGTCCTACAATGGGATTCTACTACATTTGGAAGAGAAGCTCAGATCCCATTGTACTTGCATTAGCAAGATGTTAGGGAGCTTGCGTTGTGGAGGGAAGAAATTAATATTACACTCATTCAGTTGTGGATGATGTAAGTTTATGAGAACTTTTTTATATAATTATTTCTTATCAAGTTACTTATATCACATCGTTTCTTCATTTCAGGTATATGTTTGATGTCAGTAACAAGAAGGGGTTCAATAATGTATATGAGTTCATTAACCCCTCTATGACTCATGAAAGAAATAAATTTGATGATATCCAAACATACATCACCACTTCCTTTGCAATGGGGAATGAGATATATTTTCTCCCTTATATACTTGGGTAAGTAAAGTTTGTTAACTTTAAAGTTTCATTTATTAATTTTGGTATATGACAATTAAGTTATTACCAATTTCAGGCGTCATTGGCAGCTACTTGTGATCTCCATACCGGAGAACACTGTTGTCTGGTTTTGTTCATTGCACAAGTCTCCTCCCAGCCCTCTTAAACATGTAGTAGATTGGTAAGAACCTCAATGTTTCAACTTTCTTTATTATATAAATGTATGCTAAAGTAATTTCTTTTTTATAGTTCCCTTGCAACACATATGATGTTATCTGGGAGATCTACTGCTACAACAAAAAAGCTTGCATGGGTTCTCCTTAAGGTTTGGTATTTAAGTCCATATTTTATTACATTTTGTACTATTTCAATGATGTTACTTAACGTTTTATAATTATGATGATATAATGTAGTGTAATAGACAAACAGAGTCATATATGAATGTGGTTATTACGTCATGTTTTGGATGATGACCACTATTCATGCACATTACACCAGTGGATGACACACGGTAATATTTAGGTTTGAATTTTATTTTCTCTATAGTTTAGATTTCATATACACTAATTGAAATCATTGTGTTTTATGCAGAGATTCAATGTGACTGCTCCAATTCCAGAGAAGACACTTAAACTCGTGAGGAAAGCACTGACTAAATATGTAATTTAATTATACAATAGTATGTAGTAGATATTAGGATATAGTAAATTCTAAGTTTATGCTTCTAAGTTGTTTTATGCTTTTGTACATTATTATTAGTTTAACTTTGTACATTAGATTGATTTATGTTTCGAAGTTGATTTATAATTACATTGGATTGATTTATGTTTCTAAGAGGTTGATTTATGATTACATTGAATGTATTTATGTTTTAATATAATTTTCATTCAAAATATACGTTTTTGAATTATTCTGGACTATTCTGGCTATAAAATTATATACAGGTCTGTTTCTGCAGTTAGGAATGTTGTAGAAACAGACTTTTTCTTAAAAAAATAGGAGAATATACCTCGGTTGTGGCCATAAGCGAGGCAAAAAAACCACCCTACGACATCGGTTCATGTCTCAACCGAGGCATAAAGTCTGGCGAAAGAAGAAAAAAGAAGACCCTACTGCCTCGGTTCAGGTCCCAACCAAGGCAGTAGAGATGGACATATTGCCTCGGTTCACAAGGAACCGAGACATAAAGTCCTGCGAAAAAAAAATTAAAAAAAAAGACATACTGCATCGGTTGACTATGAACCGAGGCGAAATCGTCCACATTTTTGCCTCGGTTCAAAACTGAGACATAAAAGTCTAAACTTTTTGCCTCGGTTCAGGAACCGCTGCCAAAGGACGAAAATAACCGTTGTCATTACCCTTGACTGCACTAATGGTAAAAGAATTTATTTACATGTATCCTCTGAGACTCTCATCAACAAACTGGCCAAATCTCTTTAGAAGATAAGTACGTTAAAATACCTCATCAACGTGTCCCAACTCTGATAAGGTATTTTGTGAGGGGAGAAGGTATTTTGATGGGATGGTGAGAATGTATGGCATAAAACCGAGTGTTGAACACTATGGATGCATGGTGGACTTGGTAGGAAGATCTGGCTTGATTCAAGAGGCATATGATATTATCAAGGGCATGCTTATGGAGCCGAATGGTGTTAGGAGTTTTCTGGCGGCTTGCAGGAATCATGGGTGGATTCCTAGTTTGGATGCTGATCTTCTGTCTATACTGGAGTCCGAATTGGGAGCGAACTATGTCCTCGCTGCAAATGTTTTTTCTACCTTTGCTTCCTGGAAAACAAAATAAAGGATACCACTCAAAAACTTTCTTTTGAAACTGCATACTATTATAAACTTTTAAAGACTGTAACAATTATTTATTTATCATTTAGTTAAAAAATAGATTTACATAACTTTTGTGTTCTTAATATACGTGTATCATTTACCTTTTCAGATATTTTTTTCAACATTACCTTCTAAATTAAATATTTTAATTTAGTTTTTTTTACCTATGCATAAGTATTCGTGTATTCATTAATTTCTTTCAATGGTGTGTAGAAATGTCAAGAAAAATGAATAATCATAAAATTATATATTATTATTTAAACATTAAAATAAATATATATATATATATATATATATATATATTATTTAAACACATTTCAACAATAAAATAAAATTTGGATAAGAACATTAAAATAAATAAAGCTATAATATTAATATAGATATTCAAATCACCTTTGAAACTTATAAATAATTCATGACATAATAAAATATTTATTATGAAGCTTCTATAAATAATCCTATAAATTAATGGATCATATGGTTAAGGAAAGTAAGAACTTGTGTTAAATAAAAATGAATGACTGTTTTGGCGAGCATTATGTTATTAAGAATAATTAACATGAAATGTAAACTCCTACAAACTTACTTGAGAAAGCTTTTAAGTTTTTAAATACAAACTTACCTGAGAAAGCTTTTAAGTTTTTAAATCCTGAAAAGGAATAATAAAAAATAACTCACTCATTTTTTGAATCATTTAGAATCAAAGGCAATAGACTAATATGAAATCTAATTAGTAAGAAGTTATGTCCATCCATAACTTTTGAAATTGTAATTTTCATCTCTAGTAGGAGAAGATAAAGAAAATTGTTATTTTTTAACTTCTAAAATTGTTGGTGTTTCAACTCTAACCCTCATCCACAAACGAACGGTTTCAACTCTTTCTTTAATCAACGAAAAAAAAAAAACTCAAACAGGTAAATATCAAAGAACACCAAATTTGAATAGTACAATGATATGTTAACAATTTCTTTTAACAATTCTTTTACATTGATAGGACCAACAAAAATATTCAATCTTCTAAGATAGATAGCAACTCTAACCACCATTTCTTTCTTCTTATTAGGAAGATAAAACAGTTTAATTTATTTTGGCATTGATGTTAAGAAAAAAAAGCACAAGAAACTCTCATTACATTTTAATTAACTTCATTGGTTTAACATTTAGATTACAATAGTAGGATTAATTAAGCAATGCAAATTGAAGGAAGTCCGTATCATGTTCCAAGATACTTATATGTTTCTCTGGCATTGTGATCCATGCCTCTATTCCCTCTCTTGTTTCCATCAATATCACTGTGTTTGGTATACTTTCTTTAGTACCTCCTCTTTGAGCTAGCCAAAAAGGTTTTCCACAACCAAAATCCACTTCATTGAATCCCATATTACCCCAACTTGTGAACACTAATGAGATTGGTTTATTTTCTGCTATACCTTCAAGCATTAGTTCTGCGTACTCATCACTCCACAAAAAACAAGGATCATTCTGCAGTTTCAGAAACAAATCCTTAGTTAGTTTTCCAAGTCCTTCTTTTAGAATTTCAACCAAATCTATGATCTCAGTGTTCTTGTTTACACCCTCAAGAATAACCAATGCAGGCCACAACAAATTTCCAATAGCACCTTTTGAGAAAGGCTCCCCCATTCTTTTTCTCATGTCCACAACATGCAATGCAACCATTGGTCTTGTTTTGTCCTCTTTCATTGCTACAATCATATGTTTGCTTATGAATGAAGATAGTACCTGGTACCGTGTAGGCTTTGTTTCATCACATGTTGACATGGATTTTAGCTCATTGATGGCTTTGTGATCAAACAAGAATCTTTTTGTGGTGCAGTTTTCTTCTATATGTTCGAGTCCTTGTTTATATTCAACATGCCAGCACGTACACCAGAGGTGTTTCTTGGAGGAAAGGAAGAAGCAGCAGAAGAGAAATCTGGCCATGAGATTTCTTCCTTTGACCCTTTGCAAATGGAAAACCAGGTTTTCAAGAAGGCACTGCAAGAATATGCATCCAAGAGAATGTGGAGGTTGCACAAGCCAATGGCTATTCCTCCACATTCGAATTTGTTTACTTGAACAAGTAACTCGGACAACACTTCTTCATGAGGATGACACTTGTTAGGCTCACATGGAAGTAACTGGTTTAGTAGTTCTAAGTTGGGTGGTTTTAAGAACACTTACATGCTGGTGCTCACCGAAGCTTTCATGAAAATTGCACCTTCATCGTTGCAATCAATCGAAAAGTAACCACATCTTCTACCAGCAAGAGGGTAGAAATGCCTCAGATAGTGATTTCTTCAACTGAGTTGAGACATCTGAAAATCCTTCAATGAAAAATAGGTGTTGAGTTGAAAGACATCAAACAAGCATAATTTTAGGGTTTTGCATTCTGCAGAAGTTGGCAGTGATGGTTTAGTGGTTTCTCTTGATGTGATGTTAATTTCCATTCTCAACTATTATCACCACACAAGCTTGAATTTAGATATGAACAAGAGATCTCATCACAAATTTGTTCATTGGTATTTGTTTATATATTCTATGAGGAATGTTAGAAACAATGTAGAAAATGACTATTTTAATTGCTTTTGATCCATCACTCAATTTCTATCTATTCTCAAATATTTTTTTTTTGTCTTGGTTTGATCAATAGTTATAGTTTTTTAATGCAACATTAAAACATCAAATAACCTTCTAACAAGCAATATATGCATTGTTGTTTTATAGTATTTTGTTAACAAATTCATTTAGTGTTTACGTTTTATTCATTAAGTCCTATTATGTTATTAAAAGTAATTGTAATAGATAGTTATATGAAAAAGAAATTCTTTATTCATTAATTTACTTTTGTATTTAATGTTGAAATATATGTTTTACTTTTGACTGATAAATATGCCGTTTTTTCAAATAAATTATTTAAAGGACTAGCCTATTTTCATATGTAATGTTCAGATACTTTTAAATGCTCATTGAAAGCATAGAGAAACAATTGTCTGTGAATTTCATATATACAGAATTAGAGGTGTCGACTTTGACCTTCTCTAAATGTAGATCTTATTCTTTTGGCTCATTCAATTGGAGACTTTTTTAAAACCTTAGCTCTAAAAGCCCCATGAGAAGGGGATTAGGATAGAATTTGAAAACCTTTAACTCTAAAAGCTCCTTAATAGTAACTTATGCAGTTTTTTTTTTTTATTTTCTTTCATAACTCTTTTAAGTTAAATTCTAATTTAACTAATTGAAAACAAAAATCAGATGGATTTTGTAGATTCTCCAAATGATGAAGATGAAGATGCAAAGTTAGTACGACTCTTGCAGGAAGAAGAGTATTGGAAATCTATAAAGCAGAAGAAAAACTACAGATCAGCCTTTGTATCAAACAAATTCTATATCAAAATTAATGAAGATGAGATTGCCAATGATTATCCTCTCCCTGCTTTTTACAGAAGCTCCCTTCAAGAAACAGACGAGTTTATAGTTTTTGATAATGTCTATGACGTGTATGATACTGAAGATCTTCCTAGAAGCATGCTTGAAAATTGGTCTTTATACAATTCAGATGCAAGATTGGTTTGCTTGGAACTTCTTCCTATGAAAACTTGTTCAGACATCGATGTTGCAATCTTTGGTTCAGGGGTAATGACTTCTGATGATGGAAGTGGGTTCCATCTTGAAACTGAGGCTGGCCAATCTTCTTCCACTAGTTCAGAAGCACAGGCTGCTGATGGAATGCCAATTTCTCCATTTGTGACTGCTCTTTCAAGCCGCTCCATAACAAATGGTTTGAGTAATAATCTCACCATGTTCTAATGATTAGCTAACAATAGAATAACAATAGAATATGGGGAGAATATTACTCAAACCACTTGCCAGAAAATTCAAAGAGGAACCTGTCAGCAAGTTAAAAGAAGAGCTGAATTGGAGGAACAATGAAGAGGAGCCAAACTATTAGATCATTCTAGATCTAGGACCAAAATCTAGATCAGCCTCAAAGAAGAATTCACATTCAAAGCAAACCATTCAAAGTAAATTATTTCTTCCAAACTCATCTTAGGTATGCTCTGATCCAATTCATATGTTGAGAAAAGAGGAACAAAAATATGATTTTCAACGAGAGAAAACAAATACCATTAGAACCAAGTTGAAAGGATTGCTACCACCTTTAGACACAAATATGAATATCCTGAGATGAGCAACCACTGAGTTTGGAGCGAGTTGAATGGTGAAGAATAAAGAACCTGTGACCTAAGGTGATAATGTTTTCCTTGTTTCTTCCTTTGAAGAATTGTTATCATACAGAACTTTATTATTCTTGGCAAGAGGGTTTCATAATTATACAACAATGCACCGATGTCACGGCCAATGGGAATAGAGTGTTTAATGAGATATCACGTGAACAATGCACCGATGTCCCCGCCAATGAAAATAGGAGTGTTTAATGAGACATCACGTGACCAATACACCGATGTCCCCGCCAATGGAAATAGGAGTGTTTAATGAGACATGATTCATTTTATTATTATTTTTATATTTTAAGTTAACTTTATTATTCTTGGCATAAATTACACAACCATGACAGGAATATCACGTGGTGTTTTATTTTATTTATTATTTTTGGTTATATTTTACTTTACCGTTGGATTTTAAAATTAAGATTCTTTTTTCTATCCCATATTACAATATTTGAGAATATTTATAACTATTCTTTATTTTATTTTCTTACTTAATCAATTAATTAAATTATATATATATATATATATATATATATATGTGTGTGTGTGTGTGTGTGTGAAATTGAATTTTTTTTAATATTTTGAAATTTTCGTTTTGAGAAATCATAGATTCTAATATAATTAAAAATATAATCTATATGTATGACGTTATTTTTTAAATCTTTTATAATATTAAAATTCGTTTCTTTACGCACATGTATCTCCTAGTAAAGAAAATATGACACATTTATAATTTCTCTTAATTATTATAAATATGAATACAATAATGAAAATAAATACAAATGGATAGATAGTAAAATTTATGATTTCTAAAAATATTTTGAAAACATCCAAATTAAATTTTAAGTTAAATTTGTAAAAAATTGAAATCATAATTTTAAACACGGAATTATTATTTGTTTATGTTACTTTTTCTATCCATCATTATATACTTTTTCACATAGTTTTTATTATTGGGTTTAAATAAACGAATGAGATGACATGAAAAATGATAGTTGCTTAAAAAAGAATTAAATTCAATCTATTGAGAATAATTAAAATTTAATCTCATAAAATTTATTACATAAGAAAATAAAATCAAAGACCAATTTTGTTTCAAAATGGAAAACATTATAACTACCAAAATCTAAAATAAATATAATATTTTTTTATTAGAAGTATTTTTAATTAAAGGTTTAATAGGTTCGCAGGTCTTTATTTCTGCATGTTTGTTCCAATTGGGTTCTCGTATTCTGAAAGTGCTCAATTAAGTCCCTATTTTGGTAAAATTGAGTCAATACAACCCCTGTCGTTAAATAGCAATGGACGGCGTTAATATTGACATGCTGACTATAAATTTTTAATGATGTGGCGCTGATTGTAGATTTATCCCTCGTTCTCAACCAGTAGTCCATGGAAACCTCATCAAAAACGTTGTCGCTTCACCCCCTCGTCCTCATCAACCAGTACGCCCAAATTTGTGCGTCATTCCACCTCCTATAGCTTCACTGTACCTCAGGGTTTTTAATTTGGGGAATATTTCCCCTGTTCCTATGAGTGAGTTTTTTTGCAATTTGGAGGTTTATAGGTTATTTGGGATTTACAGTTGTATCAGGGGTTTCTAATTTTCAAACAAAATCTATGGTGAATTCCTAATTTTTAGTTCATTTCGATTTTGATTTTCGTTTTGGGAATTTTCCATTTTCCATTTCTTTTTCAGTATCGTTGACCTTGCCACCGTGATCCTGTTCCACTGTGAGCGCGGCAGCTGGCCCCTCTCGCCTTTCTCCTTGTTGCTTTCCTCGTTTTCTAGAAGGCACAGAGTGAGGAGCGGAAGATTCTGGAGATGTATCACAGGGAGGCACCGAAGGGGCTGTTGCAGCTGCTGTCGGCGCTTAACCCAATGTTGTCGCAGTTGCGTTATGTGTAGTATGTGGCTCGGAGGAACATTGCACAGAGTGGTCGCCGCCAAAGAGGGCATTGTCTCCGGACTATGTGATACTCAGAGGGTTTTCTGGGTTTGATGGGGGAATGGGTGCAAGCCGTTGTTTAGGATTTTTGGGAGGAATTTTCTTAGTAAAGGTTGGCTTTCCCCGCGGATGATTTATAATATACATAAGAAGAAGACGACTTTGAGGCACTATACGGTTGATGCTGGAATGAATGTGTTTGAGGCACTACGGTTGATGCTGGAATGAATGTGTTGTGTTTTTATCTCAGGCAGACTGTGATATGATTAAGATTCAATCACATGAACAATTTTGACTTTTTTTCTGTATGAGAATTCAATTTTTCAAGATTTAAATACTCTTTTTGATTCATTATTTTATATTTCTCTTATTTGATGAATTCAGAGGAAATAAACTTGTGAGATAAATATTATCTTTACATTAAAAATATAATATATATATATATATATATATATATATATATATATATATATATATATTACATAATATTATGGAAGAAGAGTTATCTAACTTGTGCTGCTACTACTGCACAGAGATGCATCCGTACTATATCAACAATGTTGGCCTAACTGCCAAATATCATACCTTCTTTGAAATGCTTGGAAACTTCAGCTTTTTGGTGATTAAGATTGATATTCAATGCTTAGAATAAGGGGATATGGTCTTGGAATGGGATGTGGTGTTGGAATGCGTGCATTTGGATTGGGAGACAAAGATGATGATGTTTCGAGGGGTGTTCAATATAATATTCATTACAACTAATGTAATTTCACTTTGCCACGTCAGAATTAAATGCATCATCAGCATGCCACGACATAAAAAACTTAACGCCGTCTCCTAAAATTAACAGTAAGGGTTGTATTGATTTATTTTTACCGAAATAGGGACTTAATTAAGCACTTTCAGAATACGAGGACCCAATTGGAACAAACCCGCAGAAATAGGGACCTGTGAACCTATTAAACCTTAATTAAAAAAATAAGTTTAGTTAATTTTTATGTGTTATTATATATAACATTTTTATTTTTCTAATACACAATAATATTATTAAAATTACCTTCTGAATTAAATACTTTGATCTTAATTTTTATAACTGTAAAATTGCATAATGGTATTTGTAGGATCCCAAAAATTATATAAAACTATATAATATCGAATGATAGACATTAGAATATGACAGAAAAGTTTAAGGATGTAGATAGAGTTATAAGTTTACAGTTATCCAAAATTGACCATAAATATAAAACTTTACTTATAAAAAAGTATTTCAAAATATAAACAAAACAACTAAGGAATCCTAAGAACTAGGAGTTGCGTCATCACCCTCCAATGCTTGCTCCAAAGGTACCTCATCTACCTTTGCTCACATCCAAGTGGATGATCATTGCAAAAGGGAAAACACACACATACAATAACACAAACAAACAGCAAGGGTAAGCTAGGTTGAAAAGCATATATGTTATCTCTAGACATTTGGAATGTAAAATCACATTCACACAAGTAAGCAAGCAAAGCATCCTATCATGTTATAACTCAAACTAGACTCGTCCGGACTTAGAATGAATATCGAACTATGGCGGGTTGTGCACTTGTGGTGGCCTCTACTGCTTTGCAAAGCCATTGCCAATGGGTTTCACCCTACCACACACAAGGTAAGTCCATTACCGCGCAATAGGCCTCCAAGTAGCGCCTACACTAGGACCTCCTACTACTCTCACCACATGCATCAATCTTCTCTAAGTGAGAATGAAAGATCATTAGAGTGTTAGGATAACCCCCAAAACTGAGCTCCTATATTCATTCTAAACACTACAATGATCTCACCAAGAGATCTTACTTTCATACTCAATTTCACCATTTTAATCACATTATATTCCTCGTGGAATTGTCAACATACCATCTTCTATTTGCATAATCATATACAATATCATACCAATTCATATATGCATCACACATCATTAATCAATCAAGAAAAGAAGAAGAAGAAAACAAATTAGAGCGAGCCCAGTCGCTCATTACACAAGGTCGTAGTGCGCGACCAGATGACTTTCGCATAACGCACACCCATGCGTTATGCGAGCCACCGCCCTGAGGCTACCCTTCCCAATTAATTCACATAGCGAATTATATAGCATTGCGAATTAAATCACAGAGTCTTCAGGCCTCACACTCTCGCAAAACGCCTCTCCTATGCTATTCTTATTATTTACATGATTTCCTAGACCCATACTAGTGGCAAAGCGACTAATTTTTCAAGGCGACTCACCAAACAGAGGAGAATCCTCTGCAGCGATTCGCATAGCGCGACTCTGTGCGAATGCCCTGGCAAAGAGCAACTCTCTAGGGTAGCTCGCTGTGCGAATAAATTCGCACAACTAGTCTGCAGAATCTGCAACACTCCAAAACCTGCATAATTAGACAACTTTAACCTCCATTACCAATTCTAACAACTTTGATGAACTTCTAACCTCCCTAAATCGAACTACATGCTTAATTAAACTTACTTAAATGATTCTAACCCTTTCTAATCTCATTCTCTAGTGTTTATGCATTGATTTATATTCTCAAACTTCAATTTTATTAACCTAGAGGCCTAAATCTAAAATTACCACTTGAAACTAGTTCTTGCCCATTTTATCACTTCTAATAAGTCACAATTCACTCACCTAAACTGTCCCACACGTCTAATTCAGTCCATGACCTCTAAATCTCAAAACCACTACCCCACTTCCTCCAATCTAGCCTAAAACATAAAAATCAACTTAGCTTTTTGTCTAGTAAATTGCATAACATAATTCACAGCATTCAAACAATCAATTACAACATCACACCTTATCCATACCAGATCCTAATCATAAATTTACAGTCTCATAATTCACACATCAAAAAGTACATGTTCTAACATATAAATTCATCCAATTTCAACTCAAACAGTAACACGTTCTATTACACAGTTCACACACACATTATTTCGCAATTGCAACATAACATAACTCACACACTCACAACAATTCCACATGTTAGAAATAAAACCCAACTTCCCTTACCTCTGAATACACACTGCCCAACTCACACAAGGGTTCCAACCATGCCTTGCACCACAATGAAACTCTAGAAACACTTACAGATCACCAATTGGTGATAGAAGACAGTTCTTAGAACCCAATTGGAGCTAGAATCGAAGAGATGAAGCGCAATGCACATACAATCAGAATCTAGTGCATGCTCACAGTCCTAAATTTCACAGGAGAAGGGGAAAACGACTTACCGGTTGAAGAATGAGAAACTGACTGGTTGAAATGAAGCTCTCAACGCTAGAATCGCCTAGGCACCTCCTGATCATTGAACAGACAACTTAGTGATGAAGAAGATTAGAGAAAAGGCAGAGAATAGGTAGAGAACAAAAGTTTTAGAGAGATGAAATGTTTAAGGTAATGAACCGAGCTTTAGAAAGTTATATATATTATATTATCGTTTTAAAGAAAGTTGCTCGTTCCATTATTTTAACACAGTAATCTATTCTATTACTTCTATTTTCCAGGTTCTTACAATATTTTAGAAGTGATGATAGTTTATAAATAATGAAACTCAGTTATTTTAATATTAAATGATTTAGTTATAAATAATTTTGTTATAAACGAGTTTTATTATTTTAAAAGATACCATCTCTCTAGAAATCACTTTTCTAGAGTTCTTCACCTTCTCTCTAAGTGCTCTAGCTTCTAACTCATTTGTTTGATGATCAAGAGGTGTCTAGACGATCACGACGTCAAGGCTACATTTCTTGCTAATCAATTTTTGTCATAGAGCAAGTAAATTTTTACTCCATTTTCCTCCTTCATTTTTAATATGTTTTTAAAAGAATTTAGTGTCTTTGCATGTGTAATCAAGCTTCTCTAATCATTCTTAGTTCATCTAGAGTTTTAAGGACTCTGTCCATTTTCAATTTGGTATTTTGTAGGTTCGTCTAGAGATTCCTTGTGTTTTAAGTAAGCGGCGAAAAATTCTTTGAGTTGAGCAGTTTTCTTGTGAGGTGAGGGAAGCTAGAATTCTTGCTTTAGTTTGTGTTTATATTATAAATTTGGTATCTCTATGAATTTTAGATGAATTTGAGAAATTGGTATGATTGTGTGTATATTATGTATGTTTAATTAATGATTTTGATAGTATGATGTTGAGTATAATTTGAATTGTGTGATTGTGATGCGTGATATTATCATGATTGAGTGTGACGAAGTTGTTTAGTGATTGAAATATTGAATTCAAGTGTTTGGGGTGAATGGTGATCATATTCTTGAGTTTTAAGACTTAAAAAAGAAGGTTTTGATGGACGAGTTGAAGAAAGAGAGGGTGAGGTGAGAAAATAACTCTATAGGAGGTGTCATGAGGTGATTTGAGATTTGTTAGCATGATATTATGAGTGAAATTTGAATTCTAGCAAAGAGTTAGTTGTTAGTTGAAGTTTTGATGCATTTTCATAATTATAATTATACAACAATGCACCGATGTCACTGCCAATGGGAATAGGAGTGTTTAATGAGATATCACGTGATTCTTTTCTTTATTATTTATTTTTATATTTTAGGTTAACTTTATTATTTTTGGCATAATTACACAACCATGCACCTATGTCATAGCCAATAGGAGTATCACGTGATATTTTATATTATTTATTATTATTTTTTTTATTTTACTTTGCCGTTGGATTTTAAAATAAATTTTTCTCCCATATTACAATATTTGACCGTTTGCAGAGAATATTTATAATTAGTTTTTATTTTATTTTCTTACGTAATCAATTAATTAATTTAAATTATATATATATATATATATATATATATATATATAATTGAATTTTTTTTAATGTTTTGAAATTTTCTTTTTGAGAAATCATGATAGATAGATTATAATATAATCAAAAAATATAATCTATATTTTATGACCTTATTTTTTAAATCTTTTATAATATTAAAATTGGTTTCTTTACGAACATGTAGTAAAAAAAATATGAGACTTTTATAATTTCTCTTAATTATAATAAATACGAATACAATAGTTAAAATAAATAGATAGTAAAATTTATGATTTCTAAAAATATTTTGAAAACATCCAAATTAAATTTGAAGTTAAATTTCCAAAAAAATTGAAATCAAATTTAAACACCACGGAATTATACTTTGTTTCTGTTACTTTTTCTATCCACCATTATATACTTTTCACATAGTTTTTATTACTGTGTTTAAATAAATGAAATATATGAATTTGTAACATGAAAAATGATAGTTGCTTAAAAAGAATTAAATTCAATCTATTGAGAATAAGTAAAATGTAATCTCATAAAATTTATTACATAAGAAAATAAAATCAAAGACCAATTTTGTTTCAAAACTGGAAAATGTTATAACTATTAAAATCTAAAATAAATATAATTTTTTATTTATTTTTAATTAAAAAAAATAAGTTTACTTAATTTTTATGTGTTATTACAGGTACATTTCTATTTTTCTAATATACGATAATATTATTAAAATTAACTTTTGAATTAAATATTTTGAGCTTAGTTTTTATAACTATAAAATTTCAGAAAATGGTATTTTAGAAGTGATGATAGCTTAAAAATAGTGAAACTCGGTTATTTTAATATTAAATGGTTTAGTTATAAATAGTTTTCTTATAAATGAGTTTTATTATTTTAAAAGGTATCATCTCTTAGAAACCACTTTTCTCGAGTTCTCTATCTTCTCTCTAAGTGTTCTTGCTCCTAAGTCATCTGTTTGACGATCAGGAGGTGTCTAGACGATCAAAACATCAAGGTCTACAATAATAGCCGATCAATTTCTGTCATAAAACAAGTAAATTTTTACTTCTTTTTCCTCTTTCATTCCTAATCTGTTTTTAAAAGAATATAGTGTCTTTTCATGTGTAATCAAGCTTCTCCTAATCATTCTTGATTCATCTAGAGTTTTAAGGACTCTGTCCGTTTTCAATTTGGTAGTTCGTAGGTTCGTCTAGAGATTCCTTGTGCTTCAAGTAAGCGGAGAAACGTCCTTTGAGTTGAGAAATTTTATTGTGAGGTAAGGGAAGCTAGAATTATTGCTTTAATTTGTGTTTATATTGAAAATTTGGTATCTCTATGAATTTTAGATGAATTTGAGAAATTTGTATGATTGTGTGTATATTATGTATGTTTAATTAATGATTTTGATAATATGATGTTGAGTATAATTTGAATTGTATGATTGTGATGCGTGATACTATCGTGATTGAGTGTGATGAAGTTGTTTGATGTTTGAAATATTGTTATCAAGTGTTTGGGGTGAATGGTGGTCATATTCTTTTGTTTTAAGACTAAAAAGGAAGGTTTTGATGGATGAGTTGGAGAAAGAGAGGGTGAGGTGAGAAAGTAACTGTCTAGGAGGTGTCATGAGCTGATTTGCGATTTGTTAGAAGGATTTTGTGATTGAAATCTGATATGTAGCAAAGAGTTGGTTCGTAATTGAAGTTTTGAGGCATTGTTAGTTTAAAAATGGGTTTTTGAGTAGTGAGATATTGATGTAAAGTGTGTGAATTGTTTTGAAGGGTTAGAAGTGTGTTATTATACCAATTAGGACTTGTCTAGAGGTTTATATCATAACAATTTGTCATGGAAGTGATAATTGCTTCATAGGTTGAGTTTCATAGTTCATTTTGGAGGTTTAGGTGTTGGAAATTGAAAGTAGGATGACTGGAAGGAAACTGAGGTGTTGGAGGGTTCTAACAAGTGTAATTAGACTTGGTTTTGCAATTGGTAAACTGATATAGGGATTAGAAAGTGTTGCTTTGAGTTTAGATACTTTTGGAGTTGTCAAATGGACTTAATGCACCTAATTTCGGGTCTAATGATCAAATGCGTTATTTATATGGCATCCATTTGATCATCAAAACAAGTATCAAGGGTATCAAAGTCCATGAAAACAGTGTGCTAACAACTTATATGGCAGTGAAGGGTAGTTTTCTGGCACTGAGCACCACCATTCCAGGGGCACCTACGCTGAGCACCACTGTTCCAGTGGCTCTGGCATTGAGGGGTAGCTTCTGGGAGTTAGGTGCTAAGACAATAGTTTTGGTTTCTTTTTCAAGTTTTGGAAATACCAAATTTGTGGTTCCGAGTATCAGTTTTGGACGTTCTTTAGTCATTTTAGGGGTTTTGGACCCTTCCGGAGCTGTTGGTGAGGGTTTCAAAGCTATTTTCCTTACTTAAATGTGAGTATCAAGATGCCATGAAGAAATTGTGTTATTGTGTGATTTGTGATTATTTGTATGAGTGTTTCTATTTCTTTAATGTATGATAAGTAGTCTCATGTATTAGTATACTATTTGAATGTGAAGTGATCTCATTGCTTTCAAGGTTGGAAAGGTTGTTTGCAAGGTGGAACATCTTGGTGTGGTTCAAATGTGTTAGAATGAATACAGGTAGCTCAATTTTGGAAGTTTTCTTGACACTCTAATGGTCATATATTCTCATACAGAGAGGCTTGATGCATGTGGTGAGAGTAGCAAAAGGTCTTAGTCTAGGTGCTTCCAGTATGGCCTATGACGCGGTATAGACTAACCTTTTGATTTGTGGTAGGCCTTGCAAAGGAGTAGTGATCACCACAAGTGCATAACACGCATAGCTCGACATTCATTCTAGGTCCAGAAAATCGGTTTAGGACTTTCTATGCTAAGATGTTTGAGTTGATCTATATTGTATATATGATTATGTTAAGACTCCGACAAGTGTACCGAATCATATCAAGTAATATAAAATGGTAAGACCAAGTATCGTTTTCCCAAGAGACTCACGACACTAAACAAATTGTGCTTTTGCTTAACCAATTAAGACTATATAAGAACAATATTTTGGGTTTTTTGAATGCAAAACAATAAAAGTAAATATGCATGCAATTTGATCAATTGAGGCTAAACACTAGAATGAATGGATGAAGTTGATAATATGGGATGAATATGTTATTAGGGTTTAAATTTCACCTAATCATTCTCATGCATAAACGAATTCTTCCTGTTCATTAATGTTAATATCACTTTCTAATTTACTTTAAACCCGATGTCTCGGTGAAGAAAGCCTACTCTTAATTACTAGTTCACAATGTCTTGTATCCCTAGCAACTAGTTATGCATTACATTCGCACAAAAACTTAAAGGCAACTAACCCTCCTATTCCTATGTCCAGGTAATATTGCTTTTGGGAGAATTTCCCCAGTTCTAGATTTCCTCGTATGTGTCTACATCGATAAAATCAATGATCATGCAATTGAATGAGTTAAACAAAACATGCATAGAGTATAGAGGAAAAACCCTAACAATTGATGAAGTAAAGCATATATAATAATATTCAATTCAAATACAAGAGAGTTTAGAGGTTACATCTTCCCCAATAACAAATGAGATTAGTTCTCCACCGTCATGGAGAAACTAGGTGTACAATGGAATGGAAGAGATAGAAACCCTAGAAAGAGAAGAGGAGAGCTCCCGCATCCCCAAATCTGCCCCCAAAGGGGTAAAAACCGTGTTTCTGTGCTTAAGCCATCAAAAGATACAAACCCTAAGACGTTCAAGTCTTTAAAAAGGGTAGAAGATAAGAGAAAACGGATCCAGGCCCAAAATAGATCATAAAAATAGCAGAAAACTGGCCCAAAACATGTGTCGCTGGCGCTCAGCGGTAGGTGCGACACTCAAATGACGCTCAGCGGTGGCGCTCAGGCGTGAAACAGAAGAAAACTGGCACTAAAAATGGCGCTCAGCGCCCCTTTTCCGCTCAACGCAACTTTTCTGCACTCTGGTTGATTTTTCTTCACTCTGGTTGACTTTTATGTATTCTGGTTGACTTTTTTTCACTCTGGTTGACTTTTCTACACTCTAACCATTTGATACTTTGACTCTTCTTTAAATTCATTCCAATAGCCTACAAAATTAAGGGAGTTTAGTAATAAAATCATAAAGTATAACATCAACTCTCTTATTCACAAAAGTAAAGCAAAATCATGTGTCGAAGCAATTTTCTAAGTTAAAAAGGGTGCATTTAATATCAAAATTACATCACAGATAACAGTATTTTCAACCGTTATCATATTATTATGTGAAATGTATTAGCATATATCATGTATTGTTTTTTAATCTAGCTTACCTTTGTGTTGTTTGTTGTGTGTTATTTTCTCTTTGTTGTGATCACCTTAATGGTGTGAGCTTAGGGAGACAATCTTTTTAGTTGTTTCTATAAGGGGTGAGGGTGAAGTAGTTGGGAAGTCAGATAATTCTACAGGTGTAGATCTTGTCCTTCATAGGTTTGTTTTCTTGTAGAGGTTCAATTTTAATCTATGTAATATTTCATTTTAGTAGTATTTTACTATAAAAAATGGGATGTTACATTAATGGTATCAGAGGAGTTCGTCCTTAGGATGACCTGTGAGTTATGGGTTTGTCGTGCCTTTCCTATGGAAAGTTGAGTCTAAATGGTATGGTTAACCATGTTCTCCAAGTCTAGATAGTAGAGTTGTGTATCTAACTAGAAGTCTTGAGAAAAGAAAACATCTTGATAAGAGTAGGGAGGGTGCACACTCATGACTTTTATGAGAGATGATTTTTCTTTCTTAATTCCGAAGGTTTGGGTAAAGAAAGAGTTGTGGTTCCATTATTGTTCTCTATAGTCATTCTTGTTTTGTTCTTGCCTTTGTGGTAGTGTATTGTGCTCTATAGTGGTAAAGGAATCCAAATTTAAGGAAAACTTGACTTGCATACTCTCGTTAAAATTGGTTAAAGCCTTTGAGACAAATTTTTGCCTCGAAGAGAGTGGGTTAGAAGATCAGAACCTTTTAGTTTTAAGGAATTGATTAAGATGTGAGGAAGTAGAAGTGTCGTTTTGGTTTCAAGAACAAAGTTAAAGGAGTAGAAATCATAAGTTACCAAGAGGAGTTTGGGTAAGCATTGATGTAGCAAGGTTTGAGAAATCAATTGGTTCTGTGTGTCAGTAATGTTAGAGGTTAGAAAAAGGAAGGTGTTGGTGAGCAATGGAGTAGTAATGGTTGAGAAGGTAACATGGTTTGGTACATTAGTGATGTTTGAGGTCTGAAGAAGATAAGTGGTGAAAGGTTTGAAGCTTAAGTTAAGAAAGGAATAGAAATTCTAAAGTGGACCAAGGGGGGAATCAATATCTAGAAAGGAAGTAGAAGAAGAAGAGTTTGAGAAGTAGTTGTGTAGGACATAGAGCAGATTTAAGGAGAGCTTAGTAGAAGGCGGAATTTCCTAGTTGAGAGAACATGAACTCTTTGAAGAGAGTTGAAGTATTGTAAGGGTTTTGAGTTTAGTAATAATTAGAAGGAGATGGTTAGATATTCCCAAAAAAAGGATGCATCAAACTCAAGTTATGAGGGATGTTTCAAGATTAATGGTTCGCATAGACGTAAGGTTTGACCTTGGAATGAAATTGAAGATTTCAAGCACCAAAGAAAGAGGCACATTAGAATGCCAGTTTGTTAAGGAAAGTTAAAGTTAAAGGATTAAGAGAATAGTGAATAAGGAAATGTGATGGAGGACCATTTGGAGGATATCTTGGACCTTTGACAAGAAACATGGTTAAGAGGATAGAAGAAGAGGAAAGAGCTTCAAAGACATTACTCTTGTGGAGAATCACTTAGTCTTCTTCTTTTATCTTTGTAAATATGTAAAGTAGTTTTTGAAGGCTTTGTATTTGGCTAAGACACTTTGTTTAGCTTTGTTTTAGAAGCTTAGTAACTTTTAGATTAAAGTAGCACACCATAAACCTTGATGTAGGTGAATATGCACCTAAAATGAGTCATAGGAAACATCAAGGGAAGCTCCTAGACATTGAACTTGGATGGTACTTAGGGGGGAAGACTCCAATTCCTCCCCCTTGCCATAGGAAGCTTTGAACTTGGACGGTAGTTATGGGAGAAGGCTCTCATTCCTCCCCCCTTGCCATAGGAAGTTTCTAGTTCCTTTCTAGTGCATTGAATGTTAGCCTACTCCTTCACCTATAAAAGGAGAGGCAAACTTGTATAATTTTTTAGAACTATTTTGAATGCTAGAGTTTCTTTGCCAAATTTGCAAGTCTCCATCTCCTTAGTTCTCACTCTAAGAAATGTCTTTCTCTAGACTTCTTCTTACCTTCTCCTTCATGGTTGGCCTCTCACCTCTTAGAAGGACTTCTACCTAGACCATCCAACACCGTCAACCACATCTCTTCTTCTTGAAAAGCTTCGGCAATATTCATCATCTCACATGGAGTTCATCCTCTGAAGAGCTTCACCAACACCCCTTGGAGAGCATCTCTTGTTGAAGAATCATCCTCAAAGCAACCTCCATCAAAATGAGAAGAAAGGCTTGGAAATAGATGAAAAGGGGTGTTTACAAAAATCGTCATTAAAGCGGGTATCGAGTATGAGTAGAGAGCATAAGTGGGTTGAGATGTTCAAGGATATGAAGCTGCAGATTCGTGTTAGAGTTAGTTTTCATCGTGTGTCGTTATGTGGTGCGGTTGAGTGATCTACTAAGTTTGATCAAGGAGAAACAGATGCTCGATCTTAATTTACGGAGTATAGTGAGGCAGTTTGGTACATATTGGGTCAAAATGTTTGAGATCGGGTCAAATGGTAATAGTTTTGGGACCCAGAACGATAATAAGTCAATGGAGTTATCGACACATAATGGGCTACAAAGATTTTGATGAGTCAGAAGAGGTATTGAGGCTTAGAGGTGGAGTGTTAATGTCATATGAGGCTGAGTGAAAAGGCTTATTCTTGATGAAGGTTTTAATTATGTTGGAAATGGTTGTGGTAGTGGTGGTTACATGAAGATGGCTAGGGTGTGTGGCACATGTTGAGGTAACTCAAGGGTTCAAGTATGGATTGAGCAATATATACAGATCATTGTTAAGTGAATCATAGATGTTTTACAAACACAAGTGAAATAGAGATGATGTTGATCCTTTTATAAGTTATGAGTATGATTACAAGGATGATTTGGTTGTTTTAAAATCTATTTTTGCAGGTTTATGGTCTTCAAGAAATGTATTGTGCTTCAAGAATGTGAGTTGATGGTTGAGCCTTAAGTGTAGTTTAAGCTAAATGGTGAAGGCCATGTTATGTGAGAATCACAAAAGTTTAATAAGGATGAGTGAAGGAAAGAAGGCATGATCTTGAGTGTAGAAGGGTTTCTATGGATGTTATGAAGTCGAATCAATATAGTTAGTTCTTTTTTTGAACATGTTTCTATTGAGTATGTAAAGAAAAGAAAGCAGAAGGATGAATTGTTTCAGTGGTAGTGGTTTGGACTCCGTATAATCATCGAAATAGCTATAAGTTTTACAAATCTTGGAAGAGAATAAGAGGAAATGTTGAATAATTCTAGTGTAAGTTTTAACTTAAGATTAGGTTTTGGGGATTTATGTTTCTCAAGGAATGGAGATAATGTTAAAGAAATGGAATGAGAAGGTTATCGTGGAAGAGAAGAGTTCTCAAGCTTTTTGCTATATCATAGAAGTTTTGAAGAAGGTTTTTCAAGGGTAATGGTTTCGAGTTGCAGTCATGTGAAGATAGCATTATTTTCAGTAAATTGGTGAATAAGGAACTATGAGAATCACAGTAGGATAGCAGATGTTGGTGGCCATGTTCTTATCAGTAAAAGGTGTGTGAAGAGTTTCTTAATCATGTATTAGTGGTTTAGGAGTGATGAGTTTCTCTAAAATTGTAATGATGTCAGTATTTGAGAATGAGTTGAGAGTATTTGGTAATCTTTATGAGTCAAAAGTGAGTGTATGTATGGAGGAAATAAGGATGAGGCAGAGAAGACAAAGTGAGTCCATGGTTTCAAGTTGTAGTGTCGACCTTGAAGTGAGAAAGTATTATCGGACGATGAACATAGAAAGTGGGTAAGTGGGCGAAGAAGATGGACTGAGCTATGGTTTCAAGTGGTAACTTCGATCTTGAGGTAAGGAAGTGGTAACTGGTAGTGAGAACAAAAATGAGATTCAAGTTCTAGGTTTGCTAAGATTTGAGTAAGAGTTAGTCGAAGAGTATGAAGACTAGGGTCTGAAGTGAATATGGTAAGGATAATTCATTAGTATAGTGGAAACACTATAACTAGTCGGTCAAGTAAGGAAAATGGTTAAGGTTGGCAACACTAGTGCATTAAAGGGAAATGACACCGATTATTTTTGTTTATACACAAAGGTTCGTGAACCGAGGTATATATAGGTGAGGCAAAAAGGGATAGCCTTTTTGCCTCGGTTCTGAATCAAGGCAGTATGTGGGGGTATTTTGCCTCGGTTGGTTTTAAACCGAGGCGGTAGATGCCATTTTTTTTCTTCCAGAAAATGGGGTATTTTTCCTATTCAAAATCATTTTTTTCTTTTTTTATCTGCAATTGACAACGAAGGCAGCAACGAACAACCAAAGGTAGCGACAAATAGCCAAAGGCGGCGACAAACGGTCGAAGGTGTTGACGAACAATCATTGGCAGCGATGAGCGACAAGTGGCGACAACGAATAATGTTCGCATGAGAGAAATAGAGGCAACAATGTTCGCGCGACATAAATAGAGCCAAAGAAGATGGAGACCACACCAGGCACTTCGCGTGAGAGAAATGGAGGCCACAAACCAACAACTTTGCCTAAGAGAGAAAATTTTTGCCCAAGGAAAAAGAAGGAACATTAGGTTAAAATTTCTTACGATGGCAGCCAATGATGGAGGAGTGGCGGCGACCAATGGTGGAGGAGGCGGTGTCGGCTAGTGGTGGAGGCTGCGACGACAGCTAGTGGTGGAGGCAGTCGCGGCGGAACGATAAGGAAAAGTTGTTCACGCAAGATGGGAAACAACAGTTCACGTTCGCTCTTTGGCGAAAGAAGAAGAAGAGTGAAAATGTGCTTACTGTTTTAGGGTTCTATAATATAACTATCGAAGAGGCTATTACCTCGGTTATAAAAAAAATTGATGTGTAAACCTTCTATAAAAAATTCAAAATAAAATTGTAAATAGAAAATTTGAAAATATCTACTAACTATTGCCCTCGGTTCGTTGTTAAACTGAGGCATAAAAGGCCTATGAAATCAGTTAAAATGGAACTTAGGAGTGGAGGTTGACAAAATGGATTTGGAATGTTCAAAATCAGAGGTTTTTTTGCCTCGATTGGTCAGAGAACCAAGGTAGTAGGCCTATTTTGAAAAAGTTGTCAGGGTTTTTTTTCCTCGATTGGTCAAAGAGTCGAGGCAATGGGCCTATTTCGAAAAAGCTGTTAGGGTCTTTTACCTCGGTTGGTTAGAGAACCGAGGCAGAATGCCTCTTTCAAAAAAGTTGTCATGGGTTTTTTCCTCGATTGGTCTAGGAACCGTGGCAGCTGGCCTATTTCAAAAAAGCTGTCTCGATTGGTTAGAGAACCGAGGCAGTAGGCCTATTTTGAAAAAGCTGTCAGGGTTTTTTTCCTCGATTGGTCAAAGAACAAGGCATTAGGCCTATTTGGAAAAAGCTGTCTTGGTTGGTCAGAGAACCGAGGCAGTAGGCCTATTTTGAAAAAACTGTCACGGTTTTTTTTTTGTCTCAGATGGTTAGAGAATCGAGGCAGTAGGCCTATTTCAAAAAAATTGTGAGGTGAAAAGTTTGATTTGCATTGGGTAAGCAAGATTTTTTGCCTCAGTTGGTGAGAGAACTGAGGTAGTATACACCTTTAGGCACTGGTTCACACTAAACAAAGGCATATAGTGTCGCCAAAATTACCAAATTACCACCGCGTTTTTATACACTTTGGTTTTTTTTGAAACCGAAGTGTAATGTGCGAGTTAAAAAACTGTTTATTTACTAGTGCAAGTTGAAGGAGTGAAGATGAAGAGTTCATTTTGGTTTTGTCGCAATAACAGATGCGAGAGTTCTACCTTGGTAATGGGATATCATAGTTGGAAATTATGTAGCTCAAGAGTAGAGATCAGTAAAACAATGTGAAGTCACCTAAATTGTTGGGTTTAAAGATGATCAAGAGTGATTAACAATTGGCAGTAAATCAGAAGTTGTATGGTGCTTCATAAAATGGATCACTAGAAAGTCAAGGGAGATCAATCAAGGGTTACTCAGAAGTCAAGGCTAGTGAAAGTTTTAGAAGAGATTCACATAAGGTAGTGAAAAATAGATGAGGGGTTGCTAGTGTTGCAGACAAAATATGGTTGTTTATGTGAAAGAAAGGTTCTTAAAAACTGAGGTTTAAAGGGAGAATTTGTTTTGAAAATAATGGCTAGCCCAATCTACACTACTGAACACTAGAGCATTTTAGTACAGAGGCAAGTTTTTGTTAAAATAATATGACTTAGTTTCTCACACCAAGAGAGGGGGGGGGGGATTTGTGAAACTTAAAATCAGAGTCTTTTTAAAATCTTTTTTGCAAAAGGACGTGCTTTGAAAACTTTCTTGAAATGCAAGGAAAAAGATTTACAAATGCAGCGGAAATAAAGTCGATTAACTACTGAATCAATTCGACTAAAAATAAAAGTGTATGGATCAGAGAAATCAAACACTGATTTTTATACTGGTTCGGCCAACCTGCCTACATCCAGTGTCCTTCCAATCATAAGAAGCAAATGCACTCTAATGATCAAGGTTTTTACAACAAGGGTTTTATAGAGAGCACACGTCAAAAATATAAAACACATTTCTAACCCTCTCATCAAAATATAGGCATACAAACACAAGACCAGCAACAAGAATCCCCTCTTCTGCTGTCTATGCCCTTTGAGAAACCCCTCAAAGTCAAGAACGCAACACGCTCTTCTTCCTATAATCACAACAGGGAAAAAGGCCAATCTTTAATAGATTGATGATCCTGATCTCGCAACAGACACATCAATGTATAAATAGATCAGAATTTCAAAGCACAACAATCTTGCCCTTCAAGAAATCACAAGAGATGATCATCACGGTCCTCTTCTTTGATTCTTGGAGCGTTCTCCTCTTTCTTTAACACAACACTAATCTGAAAGATACCACAAACAATGTTAGATTCACCAAAGTTGTTACAGAAATCAATCTCGAGTCAATTCATAGTTTTTCACAATTCTGACGCACTTCAATCGACTTCGCTACTAATACAGTCGAATATAACAAAACAATTATGGTAGTTAGCAGCAGTCAATGCAATTAATTGGATTCAAAATTAATGTAGTCGATTTACATTTAATGCTTGGTCAACCAAATTAAAAATATGACCGTTAGACAGTTTATGTCAAGCATTAACAGAATTTTAAAATAAAACAGACTTAATCGAATACAGTGAGCATATAGTCGACTATGTAAAAGTTTAAAACATAGTTTTGAAAAACTTTCTTTCTGAAAAGTCTCACAGCACACTTTGAAAAAGTTTGTGCAAACATACGAGTTTTAATTGACTCACCCCATAATGAAGTCGACTTAAAACTGTTTTTTGCAACACAATTTTAGTTCAAGAAAAGTGCATGTGATTTTTCTTTTCCAAAAATATGTGTTATGCATTCAAGTATGAAATCACATATATCACAGTGAAATGCAAACAACACAGCAACATCATAAACATGTTCCCATATAATCATATAACATGAAAGCAATGAACACGTAACACATTATACACATGTGTTATTAATTATGTGTTGTTATCATAAAAAACCAGAAACTCTGAGATTGTGGGTTTAGTTATACCAGTGCTTCCTCTAACAACAATCTCAACAATCTACCCCTTTTTTGATGATGCACAACCATGATTAATAATCAACCATGTTGCACAAACCAAATACCAATACAGATTATCAATCAAATACCAATTAACATAATTCTCCCCCTTTGGCCATTAGCAAAAAATGTAAGCACAATGGTATTGATATGCAAATAATCAATCGTATAGAGATGCATCATATAATCATAAAAAACAAACAATGATGCTCCCCCTGTCACAAATAATCACATGATAAAGATATACTCTCCCCCTTAAATGTAGGCATGTGAAATTATCTCAATGAATATGCAATGCTCTCCCTGACATTATGCATGTTTTAATCTCAAAACCCAAATGCACAATGCAGTGTAATGGTACATAATAGAGCATATAACAACATATATCAAAAATTATATCAGATAAAAAATGGTACACAATATCAATGCAATCAATGATATAATATCCTTCATCAAGTTCAATATAATTTGTTAATCATTTCAATTAACCCTAGCAAAGAGATATATTGACTAACAAACATTTAAAAACACATTTAACAATAGTTAAAGATATAAGAAATTCAAATAATGGAATCTTTAACCCTTGTTAAAACACAATCGATTTTCCCTAAGTCGTAATCAACTTCATTGCTTTTCCTGTGACTCCATAGATGACTCCATAGAATCCTCTTCATTGGACTCATCATCCTCATCGGTTGATTCTGTTGATGTGGAGCTCTCCACATAAATCTTGATGATTTCATCCATTTTCTCGTTCATTGATGAGAGAGATTTCCTCATTTTGCTAAATCTTTTGGAGACTTTCTTAAACTTAGTTGTCACAAATTTTTCAAATTCAGACTCAGGAGACAGAAAGATTTGTTCATTATCAGAGTCAGGTTCTTCATTTTGATCTTTAGTTGGACTTTGTACATCACTGAATATCCATCCTAAAGCACTTTTCTTCAATCCAATGCATGTCAAAATTGCCTTTCCAATTTGATTAGTTCGGTTGCATGTGATTTTGGTTTCACCGGCTAGATTAACTTCACTAAGGGGAAAAACTTTACTGATGAGCGCACTGAAGGGAAGATTACACCAGTCGTTAATACCAACATCAATGATATGTCTCTTGAAAACAATGTTGGCTGCAAAACCAACGGCAAATGCACCGGTCATAGCATAGCAAGTGATAAATATCGTTCTCTCCGAAGGGACTTGTGCAACACATGACAACTCTTCCTTTTATAACTCAATTAGACATAAAAGTGCACAAAAAACACAAGAAACTCATTTTGGTATTTTATCAAACAATTGGTGTGCAAGAAATTTAACATAGAGTATTTACAATTTGCTAAGACTAGAGTTCATCCACTTCACTCTTGTGCATTTACAAACAACTCAATTCCAACAATTAGGTGTTCAATTTCAGTTCTAAGTTCAAGTCATATTTTCCAATACATCAAGAACCATAATTCATGCATGGGTGATCAATCCAAAGCAAGCATTAAGCATAGAAATCAAATACTAACATTGAAATGGAAAAAGCATATGTATTAACATCACAAAATATACAAGATTCAGTTTATTACATTTAATCTCAACAAATAGGAAAAACTCTCCATGGTATAGAACTTAGGGTTCAAAAAATTGAAGAGATAGGGAAGAAATTGAAACCAAAGAGAAGATGCAAAGCCTTTCCCAAGGTTTTTGGTAACTGCTCCATGCCCCATGTGCGCCTCCCCTTCGCAACTCCATCTCCAATTTGTGACCCATTTTCTTCCTCAACCCAAAAGTGGCAAAATCACCATTGATGAAGCTTGAAGACCCAAGGAGGAGTGGGAGAGCTTCCCAACACCCCAAATAGCCTCCAAGGGCCAATCTCTCAATCTCTCTAGGTGAAGAATGAAGTGTAGGAGGAGAAGAATCCCCAAAAAATTGCGAGACCCATGTTTAAATAACCCATTTTTGACACATCAGCGAAAGTCGCGCCCAACCCCCCTTCTAGGGCGCCTAGGCGTGAAGTTTTGGGTGAATCTGTGAGTTGAAGGGTGCCCAACCCCCTTTTGGGGCGCCCAGGCGCCAAGTCTACAGTGAATCTGCGAATGGAAGGGCGTCCAGCCCCCTTCTGGGGGCCTTAGGTCCCTTTTGGGGGCCCGAGCCTGATTTTTCTACACTGCATCTTTTTCTCTTTCTCTCGAGATCTGCTTGCTCCAAAGGTGTCCAACATGGGTATTTGCTTCCTATTCAATTATTTCACACACTTAAACAAAGAGATTAGAGGTCAAAACAAGCATATACTAAATAAAACACAAGAAAACTATAAAACACACTAAACTTGAGGATAAAACAAGGTAAAAGCTATGAAGGAGTTGATTTGTTCACAAAATATACACACACAAACAAGTTAAATCAACCGTTATCACTCCCCCACACTTAAGACCTTGCTTGTCCTCAAGCAAGAGGTAACTTGGCTAAGAAAAACATCTACTTAACAAAAGTCAAATAACTAGGAAGCAAGTTCACACAATCAAATTAGATAACATTCATGAGTGCTCTTCTTTTAATACCAATCCAAAGAGAATATGTGTAACGTTGTAAATCCTTAGCTATGGTGCTCACAATGCAAATATTACACGAATGAATGTACATGCTTTATGAGAGGTTAACAATCATGGCAAAGATGTTTTCATTGATCAACCAAAGGAACCAATCCTCACTAGAAAAAGTGTTTTTGCTCAAGCACACTAGTGTATAGGGGTGTGTCATTCTCTCATCTACCTCTAATAGCACCCAATTTGACTTTGCTTTTCATTTCAAGAGCCAAGAATTATCAAAACATACAAACACAACAAGGGCTTTATTTGATGTTCTAACAAGGAAAAGAAGTAAATTAATGTATCTAGGTAATGCGAATGAGCAGAGAGAGAAATCACATCATTTTTACAGTTTTATCATTATACTCTTTTTTGTCTGAAAACTAGAACAACCAAAAACCAACTTGTAGTCATCTTATTCTTTTTTTTTCTTTTTTTTTCTTTTTCTCTTTCTTTTTCTTTTATAGATGACATATATACAAGAATGCATCACATCAACCAACAGCAATTCACCATTGTTACTCATGCTTCCTTTTTTAATAATAACCTCCCCACACTTGAATCCTGCTACTGACCAGGGAAACCTTACTCTCCCATCAAGGTGAGATGGTCAATCATATTCAATATGACTTAAGGTTTCAAAAGTGAAGGCAAGTTTCTTTTAATGCTCAAAGGATTGCACAAGGGTTTTAATCTTTGAAATACAATTGGCTATTTTGGGCATATGATGCAAAGAAGGACAGAAAGACAACCTTGTTTCAATGTAAGCATGCAAATGAATAACAACTAGCAATGAAACTCAAGCAAAGTTAATTGTAACCAAGAGAGGTAGCACTCATAGATAAAAACTCTAAGGCACAAAATCTCACCTGGTTAAGTTCTTTGGTTTCCTATGGTTGTCACACATCATGCCACAATAATTAACCACAATAAAAATAATAACAACACTCTCGATATACCCACATGAAAAAAACCACAAGCATAAGTTTTCATTAATCACAACACATTCTCAATGTATTCAAAAACAAATTTATGAGCAAACACAAATAGTTCTCCTTAAAGTCATGCAAAACTTACTCAAAGTCATATAACCAATGCATCATATTTGTCAACCCATCTAAGTCACACTTATTATCAAAAAAACAAGAAAAGAAAATAGAAAGGAAAAGAAAAAGAAAACTCTTTTTTTGGTGGAACAACTTGCTGCTCAACTTCCTTGACTCCTTGTGTATTCTTTTTAATCAACTTTCATACTTATCACTTGCAAGAACACCAAGAAACTCGAACAAACACGTTAGTCCAATTTTTATAGAAACCAAGATTTGAGAATTGAAAATTGAAAAACATAAAGATAAAAATAAAAGTAACATATAGAGAAGTAAAACAGAAAAATGAAAAACACAAACAAAGAGACAAGGAAAAGAAGAAACAAAAATTGAAAACGTGAGCACACCAACCAAACAACAATTCCAATATGCAGAATGATTGAAATGGATTTCCTAAAAAAACTCACTCAGATCCCTCTTGTTGCAAGATCACTTAGTACTCTCCTAAGGTGATGAATACTACTTTCACTTCTCTCTAAAGTAAAAACACTTAGATCCCTCTTGTTGCGCTTATCTAAGTCTGACACACCTTACCCAATCCCTTGGCATAAGAATGTATCAAAACTTGCATTAAGAACCAAAACAGTGGGTTCCAAATACACAATCACATCGTCTGTCACTCGGGTGACTAGTAATATCTGGGTTGATTTAGCTAATTCGGTTGCTGAAATCCCATCCCTAGGACCTTCCAACAACTAGATCATGCTCTAAGGCGTACCCTGAAACAAGCTTTTAGCAGAAACTAAACCAGTGGAAAGTATAAACATCTGTAGGCAAACTGCATAAAAGAAACACAAACAAAACAGACATACAATTGGCATAGAATTCCACTTTCCCTGTTTCCTAAGGTTAGAACACTCAGATCCCTCTTGTTGTGCCTACCTAAGTATGACGAACCCTCACCCAATCCCTTGGTGTAAGAAGTCCATCAAACTTGCCTTAAGTTCCAAAATAGTGAATCCAAACACACAACCCCATCCCTGGTGATTTGCACATCTGGCTTGATTTAGTTAGTTCTGCTATTGAAATCTCATCCCTAAGAACTTTCAATAGCTGCATCAAGCTCAAAGGCGTACCCCGAGACAAGCATTAAGTTCAAACTAAATCAATGGAAAGTCTTAGAAACTAAAGCCAACTGCAGACAAAACAACATTCAAAGACAAAACAAATAACAAAGTCTAAAAGAGCCATAAATTCCCAAATTGCTTTGTGTTGGAACACAAGTCTTCGGCAACGGCGCCAAAAACTTGTTGGCTACAAAACCAACGGCAAGTGCACCGGTCGCAGCGTAGCAAGTGATAAATATCGTTCTCTCCCAAGGGACTTGTGCAACACATGACAACTCCTCCTTTTATAACTCAATTAGACATAAAAGTGCACAAAAAACACAAGAAACTCTTTTTGGTATTTTATCAAATAGTTGGTGTGCAAGAAATTTAACATAGAGTATTTACAATTTGCTAAGACTAGAGTTCATCCACTTCACTCTTGTGCATTTACAAACAACTCAATTCCAACAATTAGGTGTTCAATTTCAGTTCTAAGTTCAAGTCATATTTTCCAATACATCAAGAACCATAATTCATGCATGGGTGATCAATCCAAAGCAAGCATTAAGCATAGAAATCAAATACTAACATTGAAATGGAAAAAGCATATGTATTAACATCACAAAATACACAAGATTCAGTTTATTACATCTAATCTCAACAAATAGGAAAAACTCTCCATGGTGGAGAACTTAGGGTTCAAAAAATTGAAGAGATAGGGAAGAAATTGAAACCAAAGAGAAGATGCAAAGCCTTTCCCAAGGTTTTTGGTAACTGCTCCATGCCCCATGTGCGCCTCCCCTTCGCAACTCCATCTCCAATTTGTGACCCATTTTCTTCCTCAACCCAAAAGTGGCAAAATCACCATTGATGAAGCTTGATGACCCAAGGAGGAGTGGGAGAGCTTCCCAACACCCTAAATAGCCTCCAAGGGCCTCTCTCAATCTCTCTAGGTGAAGAATGAAGTGTAGGAGGAGAAGAATCCCCAAAAAATCGCGAGACCCATGTTTAGATAACCCATTTTTGACACATCAGCAAAAGTCGCGCCCAGCCCCCCTTCTAGGGCCCCTCGACGCGAAGTTTTGGGTGAATCTGCGAGTTGAAGGGTGCCCAACCCCCTTTTGGGGCGCCCAGGCGCCAAGTCTGCAGTGAATCTGCGAATGGAAGGGCGCCCAACCCCCTTCTGGGGCCTCAACCCCCTTTTGGGGGGCCCGGGCCTAATTTTTCTACACTACATCTTTTTCTCTTTCTCTAGAGATCTGGTTGCTCCAAAGGCGTCCGACATGGTTATTTGCTTCAGATTGATCTTTTCTTGTCCCAAAACATGTTCCCTTGAGTTCTTGCTTGTTTTCCTCCACTAGAATTGCTTCCTATTCATTTATTTCACACACTCAAACAAATACATTAGAGGTAAAAACAAGCATATACTAAATAAAACACAAGAAAACTGGAAAACACACTAAACTTAAGGATAAAACAAGGTAAAATCTATGAAGGAGTTGATTTGTTCACAAAATATACACACACAATCACGTTAAATCAACCGTTATCAAACAACAACCCAATTTATTGGTATTCTGAACATTATTGCATTTAGCAGATATAGATCTTCTGACATCAACTTGTCATAATTAAACCTTCCAGGTAATAAAACCCAATCAATAATGTATGCGATGTTCTTCTCTTCTTTATCCAGCCACCTATGTAGAAACCCTTTTTCCTTCTTGTATCTTCCCGGATATCTCATACAGTCTTTGAACATTTGCGTCTTCTTAGTCCACCTGTTTTGCAAGCAATCAGGTAGGTGTGACATGCGTCCTTCATCCTTGAGACCAACAACCTGTAACCAAGTATCATTGTTGATAATAATGTCTACTCCTTTTACAAGTGAGTGAATGTTCCCATCAACAACTTTGATATTGTTGTAAAATACTCGAACAAGGTCTGGATAGCAATCACCCTTCATCTGAACAAAGGTGGATAGGCCTTGGTATCCAAGTTTTTCTGGAAACATAAATCCTTCATTCCTAAATAGAGATAACTTAATTAACTTTTGTGGAGAAACATCTTTAACCCTTCTTTGTACCAAGAATCTGTCTCTAGCAGTGTTGTCACTAATCCACCCTGAAGGACTTGCATTTCTTTCGGATGGAGGAACACTTTTGGTACGTTTAGATGAGGAAGTTGATGCCATCTTTCACAGGATTCATAAGAATAACTTTTACAGCTTTTAGGGTTTTTACACAAAGTAACAATGAAACACCAAAAGATACACACTCATTTTTTAAACAGACCGCATATAAAGGCGCAAATCAAGACACACTCAAATAGGCCCATTAAAATTTTCAAACAGAGAAAGTCCATAACAGAGATACTTAATCAGTTTGATTAAGTCTAAAGTCGACTCATGTATTTCAGAAAATTTTCAAAAATAGAGTTACACATACTTCAAATGTATTCGACTTCACAATTAATTAAGTTGGTTAAAACTCGAGCAAAAGCATTTTCACATAAAATTATCTCAAACAATCCTTTAACAATCATGCATTCAACAATCAATCATTCACACAATTACAATGCATGATGTAATGAAATGATAATAGTTACCACTTGCAGATACTCAAGAGTTTTGATTTCATCAAGTTAGCTTATCCTTGAGTTAAACACTGCTTCTGCAGCATCTGCTACCCTACAAAACAGTTAAGATTTTTTAATGTTGGTAACCATTTGAATTTGGGTCCTGCCTTGTTAGTTGCAGAGAGTTGTTCCTTGGGAATCCATCTGTACATTCCTTTGGGAACACCAACCTTTCTGTAATAGCAGTTTCTAACAGTATGCCTGATATTATTACTGTAAAAACATGCATGAGTAACAAGTTTACTTATATCAACAAATTTTTTTGCATTGGACCTATTACTTTGAGCTTTGTATCCTATTCCTTGTCTATAAACAGCTCTACCAGAAGACCTTAAAACGACATCTAAGTTATTTTTACCCTGAGTGAACTTGGCTAATGTGCTAGTCAAGTAATCAATTTGTTCTATGTGTACAGGGCATTTTTCACATTCCCTTTCCACAATTTTGGTTTCAGTTTTAACAACTTTTGTAGACTTCAAGGCATTTTCTAATTCCTTTTTCAACTTTTCATAATCTCTTTTGTCAGAGTTAAGTCGGTTTACCTTATATTGAAGTCGTATTGCCTCTGCATGGATTTCCTGAAAAGCATCGTGCTGAGTCAACCATGAAGTAAATGTTAGACTCTTCTCCAAGACACAATCTTCATCACTTGAAGAATCTGAATCACTGTTTTCCCAAGCAATATATGCGCTCTTTTGCTTCCTGCCTTTGTCTTGAGGAAATCTTCTGCTCCCTCTTTGCTTGATTTTCAGGTCTGGACAATCTGTTTTAATATGTCCTTCTTTCCCACATGGACAACAGTGGTTCTTGGAGTTTTCTTTCCTTTTCCAGCACCTGCATAGTTAGTAAAGGAACTTTTTCTTTTCATAAATCGATTGAATTTCCTTACCATCATACTCATCAATTCTTTGTTGTCCAATTCTGCCTCTGATTCAACTTCAGATTCTACATTATTTGAAGCTTTTATGCTTGTGGCTTTCAAAGCTATTGACTTCTTTTCTTCAATTTATTCCTCCTCCTTCAGCCTTCCAAGATCTAACTCGTGTTCTCTAAGTTTACCAAACAAGGTTGCCATGTTTAATGTTGATCTCTTCCTTGTTAAATACTTTCCCAAGATCCATAAGGTGGTTGACTATATGTGTGAATCTCTTCTGTACCTTTTGTACCTCGTAGATAGTCTCCACTACCTTCATCCTAAATGTTGGGGCAAATTGGCAAGTGTACCGAGTCACACAACTAATATAAAATGGTAAGACCAAGTATCGTATCCCAGAGGGCTCTCAGCGCTGAACAGTTGTGTGATAGCAAGATTAATTAAGACTTAAAATAAAAAGAGATTATTGGGTTTATGATGGGTGTCGCAACCCACACAAATTTAATGTGCATTAAAGAATGCAGTATAGACTAGGAAGTGACTCTTAGGTCGTCTCTCAAGGACCAAATGTGGTTCGAGAATTAGGTCAGACACGTAGTGGGGGGGTTTTGTGAAAAGTTTTGTGGTTGCGAATGAATTAAATTAAAAGACGGATGCAATCAGAAATGCAAACACAGATGAAAAACGTAATCAAATACAAAATGAAAGCGGTTGGTCATTAACTCAATTACTATGCTTCCAATCACAGATCAACGACAAGTACACACTACTCTAATCCAAATCCGACACGAATCACCCAACTAAGCGAAGGCTAATTCGGTCTTCAAAATTGCAGACTAAGCGAATGCAATGCACAAATTTAATCAGTCATCCACCATACAGTCTACTCAACTAAGCGAAGAATTGACACCCATTAGGCAACTAAGCGTATACCTAATCGCAGGCAGTCAACAGATTAAATATTGAACAGAATCAAAGCAGCAATATGGCAATTAAAGTTCAAAAGTCTCAAGGAAACAATGTAATTTTATTAACAACCAACCAGACTAACCTAAGCAACCATGACAATTAAATTAACACAATCGGACAGAATAAACAACATTAAAGCAAGAGAAAACATTAAACTGAACACTACAGTAGATAAATCTCCAAACATAATTAAAATTATTAAAATGCAATAGTAAATTAAGCAAATGAAAAATAACTCAACATATTATGTAAAATATTTTAGAACAAAAGAAATAAACAACACAATTTCCTTCTAACAATTTATGTGACCTATGTGAATCTACCAAATGGAATTAAAATTGCAATGACCTTAGCCGTGACATTCTCCAAAAGCAAATGAGATTGAAAGTACTTCCAAAATTCCTCCCTAGTCGTGACACATGCTGCACCATCCAAGACCGAAAATCAATAAACGTTTTCAAGTAAAAGGAATTGAATCCGCTTCAACTAATCACTTCTTCGTTCTCAAAATAAAGGAAAAAGAAATATTTCCTACACATAGCTGCCAACTATTGGAACGTCTCATCAATCATAGACCCAACCTAATCTACTTAACATTAAATGAAAGCTAAAGAAATTCTAACACATTCCTTGCTGCAGAATGAAATGACCAGCCCTATTTCCTAGAATGACAAAGAAATAAAATATGCTTCTAAACTCCATCCAACCCGCCGAACAAGGTGCATCCATTTCACAGAATTGAATAAGGGCTTTTCTAATTTACGAAAAATATAAATGAACATAACAACAGTTTAACCAAAGCTTCAATCACAAAGTGCACAAACCAAATAAAAAAAATGAGTAATAAAAAAAAAGCAATAAACATCAGCTCTTAATTCCTAGCGTAACCGGCTTCCCATTTCTAATTGAAAGAAAATAAATGTTCCAAGAAGGCTAAGTGTCTCTCGGCTGGACCACTTCCAGCCCCCAAGCACCGTGTGCTCTTCAAAATGGAAAGATAACTCCAACGTGAGTGGCTACTGCTGCCAAAAGAAATGCACCTTCTAATTGAAAATATAAATAAGCATTTGCATGAAAAAGAAAAAGAAAAGTGTGCTCTTCATTCTCCAAATTATTCAACCCGTGTCCACCGTGAACAACATTGCCAGCTCTCCCAAAAAAAAAACGTTCCAAAACTAAAACCCAAGAGTAAGTGGCGGCTGTGTGCACCTATCCATTATCTATCCATTCCATCCTCAATATTCAAAGAAAAGAAATCTCTCCCCGTGACACACCCTCAATGAATTCTCAAGCAATTTTCTGTAGCAGCGTGCTCACTCTTTGGAAATAACCTTCAGCCATTGCCCTCCATCCCCGTGTTCAAAAGTAAAGCAAAACACACCTCCTTTCAAAAATGAAATGTGCCGGTTAAATATGGAGGAAATCAATTGCCCTATTCGGTGGCTGCTGCTGCTTTTTCTTTTGGGTCGTGACCCGTGCAAAGTTGATTTCCAGCTGTTGGATGCTTGCTGGATGATCATGGACGCGCCTCTCAAGCAGCTGGACGCTCCACTTCTTTTTCCCATTGCTGGACCGAGCTGTTGGATTTGAAGATTAACGGGGTCTTGCTGTATGCACCGCTTCTAAAAAAAACATGACAGGCCCTTGCCTTGCTGGACAACGTTGTTGTATGCCATCAATAAAGAAGCCAAACACCTTTTCAAAATATGGGCCGTAACTTGTTGCATCTTCTCCAAATGAAAGTGCTACATTTTTTTCTCCCAAGCCGTGACTTGCTAGATAAAGAAAATGAATGACCCATGGGCCCTGCTGCTGGACTTTGCTTTTTTTTTCAATTGAACTCCTCGGTGGCAGCTTAAATAAATTGAAGTTAAATCACCAAGTTGTGCACATCTTTTTGTTGCTGGGCCGTGCAAAATAAATTGTCCATGGGCCGTTTGTTTTCTTTTGGTGGTGGCTGAATCTCATTTAACATCCAAATATCCCAAAATGTATTTCCAAAATTTTCCCTGAAAATAATAATGCAAATTATTAGTTCAAAAAATTCAAATTAATTAAAATTAGAATTTTCGGTCAAATTAAGCACAATTAGCATAAACGGGAAAATACCTGTCAATTAAGCACAATTCCCTTATTAATTCTAGCACAATAAACTACGTGAAGTCAAGAAAATATTGACTCATCAGTTTGGATGCAAAAACATAAAATAAAATACGAATGCAATTGATTAATAGCAAAGGAGCACAGAGATGAACAAATGTTGATTAATATGAGATGGGTATGTTGTTGGGGTTAGATTTCACCAAGTTCCCTCTCATGTATATAAGAATTCTTCTTTATGCATTAATGCCAACGTCTCTCACTAAATTACCTAAACCCGATCCCTCAACGAATAAGCTTGTCCTAAATTACCAGTTCATACAATTCCTAGCATTCCTGGCAATAAGATGTGAAGAATAAGATATTAAGACGACCAAGACTCATACCCTCATCCCTGAGCAATATAACCCTTAGGAGTAATTCAACAAGAACCTGAATTGTAAGGAACCTCCCGACACTCATGCAATTCATAAATCATGCTAATGAATGAGTTAAACACAACAGGCATTGAAACAGATGAATTACTCTAATAATTAATGGAAAAGCATATGGAATTAAGAATCAATTCAAATACATGAGAGTTTACAAGGTTACATCATCCCCCAACAACAAATAGAAATTAGTTCCCCATACATGGGAGAACTCTATGGGGAGAACTCTATGAACAATGGAAGAAAGAATGAGAATGAAAGCCTAAGAATTGGGAAAAGAGTGTAATGCTATGCTCTTCTCTGCCAGAGATGCAAAACCTAGAGCCCTAGGGTCCTTTAAATAAGGTCAGAAATGTCCAAAAACAGGGCCCGGTCCAATAGAGTCGAAACAGAGCAGAAACAGGGTCTGATCCATGAAAGTCAACGCTCAGGCGTCCAAGGAGACCGCCCGGGCGGTGAGAGCACCTCATGTAAGGCCCAGGCTACGAGTTTGGCCACCCAAACTTCGAGGCACCGCCGCTCAAGCGGTCAGGGAGACCGGTCGGGCGGTGGACGTCGATTCTGCACGCTCAAGCTTCCCTTCTAGGCGCCCGGGCTTCGTGGTGTCCCTCCTTCTGATGCCTTTTTAAGTCCTTTTGAGCTCCATCTTCTTGGTTTTTCATCTCTGCTTCCAATATTACGTTAATCTCTGTCAAAACAAGGGGAATTAGTCATAAAATCATTGAAATCAACCTCAATTCTCTTATTCATACAATTTATTGAAAAAGTATGAGTTGAAGCAAGTTTCTAAGTGAAAAAGGGTGCTTTTAGTATCAAAATCATATCACAAATAACGGTGTTTTAAACAGTTATCACAACCCCAAACTTAGAACTTTGCTTGTCCTCAAGCAAAACAAAATGTAACTCAGCTTTTCAGAACAATCACTGCAATGACTCAACATTTTTCAAAAACTTTTCTTTCCAAGACAAGAAATCACTTTTATCAATTCGGCATAAAGATCTCAGTCAAGATGTGCAGATGCCTTAATTCAATCAAAATCAATGTGATACTCATATTCTTTCAACAGATGTTATTCTTAAGAATGATCAATCAACCAAGCAGCGATGCAATAAGAGATTTAAAGCACTACTCCTCACCAAGGAAAGTTTTTCACTCAAGCTCTCAAAAGTATATCACTCAAGCAATCAAAAGTGTATCACTCATCTCAAAGGTGAATAGTGAGGTGATTCACTTTGCTTATCACAATGTCACACAAATTAATTTTGCCTTTCATTTAACCACAATCAAACATACTCACAACCAAGTCATCATCACAAGGACTTTTCATGGCTTATAACTTAGTTGGGCTAAGAAGGAAATTGGTTTTTCTGGTAAGCAAAATTCCTTGGGTTAAGAAAGACATTTATGAATTTATCATTTAAACACAAACTCTCTCTTTCTTTTTCCCAACTCTCCCTTGCATTGAGATCTTCTCCTTTTTTTTTTCTTTTCTTTTCTTTTCTTTTGCCTTTACTTTTTGCTTTTGAATTGCTCACTGCTCAGAGAAGTGGGTTGCTACCTAGGAACCCCAAACTTGAACATTTATCAGTACCTCATCAAATGTTCTCAACTTAACTCAAGGTAAAGATTTTCAAAAAGGTTTTTCAAAACATGCATAAGGCTCAAGGTTCAAAGGTTAGAACAAATTGTTCTCTTTTCAGTGGGCAAAATTTATGTGAAGGCTAAAAGAATAAGGGATAACAAAAGATGGCCTTGATCATATGAAACCTGGAAGCAAGTGGTTCAATCACAGAAAACTTGGGCAAAATCATTCATGCTTCCAAAGTAATAGCAATTATTTACAAATAACTCTGAAGCCCAAAACTCACACATGTAAACTCTCAAGTCCCAGAATTTAGAAAAACACCATGCTCAGTATGTCAATCAAATTTTATCTCAAGCACCTATTTCACACATTGTGAGTCATCACCTATATCACATCATGCATCATCTCAACATCAATCAATATCCCAGAATCTCATAAATCAATGCTCATCACAAAACACAACATAGTTGAATCAAAGCAGTTTAATTCATTCAAGCAGAGTACAATAAAGAAAAAAATATAAAACAAAATAAAACGAAAACAAAAATTAAAAATTTAAAAAGGAAAAGTTCAGAATACTAGGTTGCCTCCCAACAAGCGCTTCATTAATGTCACTAGCTTGACCCAATAGGCTCATGTCACATCTTTTATTTTGGTGTCACCCTTTCCTTTAGCACACCAACTGGTTTTCAACAGCTTCCTGTTCATCTTTTTGGTTCTCCTTGAAGTAGGAGATTCAATCTCTATTAGACCATCAGCTCTAAGTTCTTTAACAACCCAAAGCTTTTTGTTGAATTGTACAGGTAAGCCTGATCTCAATCCTTCATGTTCCTTCAGAATATTTTTGTGAACACCTGCTCCTTTGCTATCTTTTTCTTCAATTTTTACCTGTGAAAAAAAAAACACTTTTTACCTTTCCTCTTTGATTTGGAAACTTTGGTATTAGTCCCGAGTGCATCTTTGTATGCAGCTTTGGGACTAATTTTCCTTACTTGGATCTGCTGCCCAACATTGAAGGCATTGAAAATCACCTCCTCTTCTTGGTCCTTGAGAGCTATATATGGTACCATCATCAACATCGATGATTACCTTGGCCTCCCAAGAATAATAGGGATCTCTGAATTTTCCTCCATCTCTAACACCACAAAGTCCACCAGGAATCTCAGATTGTTGGTTTGCACCATCACATCTTCCACCACACCATAGGGCCTTTTGGCGGATCCATCTGCCATAAGAAGAGACATTTTTGTCGGCTTAACTTCCCGGCCACCAATCTTTTTAAAAACAGTTAAGGGCATTAAATTGATACTGGATCCTAAATCAATTAAGGCTTTTCTTATTTTGTGGTTCCGAATAGTGCAAGGAATAGTGAAACTTCCTGGATCTTCAACCTTAGGAGGGAGTGCCTTTTACAACATCACACTGCAATGTCCCTGTATCTCAGTTGTGTCCTCCTTTAGATAATCCTTCCTTTTGAGGATCTTTTTCAAGAACTCATCATATTCAGGGATTTGTTGCAATGCCTCTGTCACAGGAATTTTTATCCCCAATTCTTTGGAGATCTCATTAACATACCCTGATTGCATCTATTTTTCTTCTGTAGAACATTCTTCATGGTGGTGAAAATTGCTCTCATTTTTTTCAATTTTTTTGTTTGTTTATTTTTTTTCTTTTTTCCTCTCAACCTCTTCTTTTTCTTTTTTCTCTGTTTCACTCTTTTTCTCTTTTTCTTCTTTTTTTTTCAACTCATTTTTTTCTTTTATCTCTTTTTCCTCTTCTTTTTCTTTCAAGTCATTTTTTTCTTCTCTCTCTTCTCTTCCCTCCTTTTCTTTTTCTTTCTCCCTTTCTTCATTCATACTCACAATAGCCATACATTCTTCTTTAGGGTTAACTTGAGTGTTAGCCCCAAAACTTTTGAAAGGCATTTCCTTCAATTGTTGAGCTATTTGACCGACCTGTAAATCCAAATTCTTTATACTAGTGTTTGTGCTTTTCTGTACAGAGGTGTTTTCCTACATGAATTGATGGAGAGTTTCCTCAAGCCTTGAGGTTCTATTAGCCGGAGAGGATTGTTGTTGCCACTGTTGTTGCTGTTGTTGTTATGGTGGCCTATTAAATTGTCCACCAGTTAAGATATTTGCCCAGTTTGCCCACAGATTCAAGAAAGATTTACATCCTAGTTTTCCAAAATGCATAATTTTCTCCAGCAAATAGAGGTGGTCTATTTGTTGAAGCACCTTCACCAAAGGTCTAAGAACTAAGAGCCACTTTTCAAAATCAGTCGACTAAACGAAAAGAATAATCGACTTGTTTTTCAAATATCTTATGAAAACCAGCTCTGGTGCCAATTGTTAAAATAGTATGGCTTAGTTTCTCACTCCAAGAGGGGGGGTGAATTGGTGAAACTAAAAGTCAGAGTCTTTTTAAAATCTCTTTCGCAAAAGGATGTGCTTTGAAAACTTTCTTGAAATGCAAGGAAAAATATTTACAAATGCAGCGAAAATAAAGTCGATTAAGTACAGGATGAAGTCGACTAAAAATAAAAGTGTAGGGATAAGAAAAATCAAACACTGGTTTCTATACTGGTTCGGCCAACCTGCCTACATCCAGTGTCCTTCCAATCACAAGAAGTAAATGCACTATAATCATCAAGGTTTTTACAGCAAGACTTTTATAGAGACCACACGTCAAAAATATAAAACATCTCTATAACCCTCTAATCAAAATATAGGCATACGAACACAAGACCAGCAGTAAGAATCCCCTCTCCTGTTGTCTACACCCTTTGAGAATCCCCTCAAAGTCAACGCAGCACGTTCTTCTTCCTGTAATCACAACAGGAAAATAAGTCAATCTTCAATAGATTCATGATCTCGATCTCGCATCAGACACCTCAATGTGTAGATAGATCATACTTTAAAAGCACAACAATCTTGCCCTTCAAGAAATCACAAGAGATGATCACCACGATCCTCTTCTTTGATTCTTGGAGCGTTCTCCTCTTTCTGTAACACAACACTAATCTGAAAGATATCACAAACAATGCTAGATTCACCAAAGTTGTTACAGAAATCAATCTCGCGTCAATTTATAGTTTTTCACATTTCTGACGCACTTTAATCGACTTCGCTACTAATGCAGCCGAATAACAAAACAGTTATGGCAGTTAGCAGCAGTCATTGCAATTAATTGGATTCACAATTAATGCAGTCGATTTACATTTAACGCTTGGTCAACCAAATTAAAAATATGACTGTTAGACAGTTTATTTCAAGCTTTAACAAAATTTCAAAATATAATAGACTTAGTCGAATGCAATGCGTATATAGTCGACTATGTAACAGTTTAAAACATAGTTTTAAAAACTTTCTTTTTGAAAAATCTTACAACACACTTTGAAAAAGTCTGCGCAAAGACACGAGTTTTAATCGACTCACCCTATAATGAAGTCGACTTAAAACTGTTGTTTTGCAACACAATTTTAGTTTAACAAAAGTGCGTGTGATTTTTCTTTTCCAAAAATATGTGTTATGCATTCAAGTATGAAATCACGTATATCACAGTGAAATGCAAACAACACAGCAACATCATAAACATGTTCCCATATAATCATATAACATGAAAGCAATGAACATGTAACACATTATACACATGTGTTATTAATTATGTGTTATCATCATAAAAAACCAGAAACTCTTAGATTGTGGGTTTAGCTATACAAGTGCTCCCCCCTAACAACAATCTCAACAGTTTTCGTGTCAGTAAGGTTGTTATGGAGTAATATATTTGTTACATAGGTGGTTGTGATAGAGAATGAGAGGAGAATAGGTTTTTCCTCCTATCCGATAAGTGAATTTTTTAGGACGAAATTTTTTCTTGTTGGGGAGAATGTAAAACCCCAGAAAATTGTATTTTAGAAGTGATGATAGTTTAAAAATAGTGAGACTTAGTTATTTTAATACTAAATGGTTTAGTTATAAATATTTTTGTTATAAACGAGTTTCATTATTTTAAAACGTTCCATCTCTGTAGAAACCACTTTTCTAGAGTTCTTTACCTTCTCTCTAAGTGTTCTTATTCCTAAGTCATCTATTTGATGATCAGGAGGTATCTAGATGATCACAACGTCATGGTAAAAAATTCTAGTCACCAATTTCTATCATAGAGCAAGTAATTTTTTCCTCCTTCATTCCTAATCTATTTTTAAAAGAATCTAGTGCTTTGCATGTGGAATCAAGCTTCTCACAATAATTGTTGGTTCATCTAAAGTTCTAAGGACACTGTCCATTTTAAATTTGGTATTTCGTAAGTTCGCCTAAAGAATCCTTGTTGTTGAAAATATAATGGCTTAGTTTCAACAACAAGAAGGGGGGGGGAATTGGTGAAACACAAAAATCAAAGTTTTTAAAATATTTTCGTAAAAGAGCGAACTTTCAAAAGTTTCTTGAATCTCAAGGAAAAAGATATTTTAAGTGTAGTAGAAATAGTTGACTACGTGAAAAGTAAAGTCAACTTGAAATGTAAAAGTGCAGGGATAGAAGATTCAAACACAGGTTTTTATACTGGTTCGGCCAAACTGCCTACATCCAGTGTCTTTCTTGTACCCGGAAGCAAATGAACTATAATGATCAGGGTTTTTACAACAAGGTTTCTATAGCGACCTCCACGTCAAAATATAAAATACCTCTCTAACCCTCTAACCAAAATATAGGCACATACAAACAAAGAACAACAACAAGATATCCCCTCTCCTGTATTCTTTAACCACTTTGAACAATCCTCAAAGTCCTAGAACACAACACATCCTCTTCCTGTAGTCACAACAGGGCAACCACAATCTTCACAAGATTGAGAGAAGAAGTTGATCACGTTTCAAAACACCTCAATGTGCAGGATGATCAATCTGTCTTTGAGCACAAATTCTTACTATGCAAGAAACCACCAAAGAATGAACACCTCGGTCTTCTTGATGAGTTCTTGGAGCTTTTAGCACGTTCTGCAAATCTGAAAAGAATCAAGCAACTCGTTAAATTCACAAACGTCTTTGTAGAAATCAAATTTGCGTCTATTTATAGTTTTTCACAAAACTGACGCTCCTAAGTTGACTATGCTACTAATGGAGTCGATTATACTCAAATAGTTAGTAGCAGTCAAACCAACTTAATTGATTACACATTTAATTCAGTTGACTAACAATTAATGCTTGGTCAAAGATATAAAATATAGTCGTTAGTCATCACAAGCATTAACAGAATTTCAAAACAAAACAAACTAAGTCGAGTAGCTTGCGTATACAATCGACTTTGTAACACTTTAATGCAGTTTGAAAAACTTTCTTTCAAAAATATTCATAGCACTATTTGAAAAAGTTTGTTCAAAGTCACGAGTTTTAATCGACTTTCTGCATAATGAAGTCGACTTAAAATTGTTGTTTTGCCACACAATATAAGTTCAAGAAAAGTGCATGTGGTTTTTCTTTTCTAAATCATATGTTATGCAATCACAGATGATATCTGATGTAAAAACAATGAATTTGCCTACTATGATAGAATCAACACAAACATGTTCTAGAGTAATCATAAACATGAAAGTAATGAACATGTAGCGCATGTAAACACACAACAACACATGTTGTTATTAATAATGTGTTGTCATCATCAAAAACCAGAATTTCTGAGATTGTAAGGTTTAGCTAAACCAATGCTCCCCTTATCAATAATCTCAACACTTGTGTTTCAAGTAAGCAGCGAAACATTCTTTGAGTTGAGCAGTTTTCTTGTGAGGTAAGGGAAGCTAGAATTCTTACTTTAGTTTGTTTTTACATTATAAATTTGGTATCTCTATGAATTTTAGATGAATTTGAGAAATTGGTATGATTGTGTGTATATTATGTATGTTTAATTAATGATTTTGATAGTATGATGTTCAGTATAATTTGAATTGTGTGATTATGATGCGTGATATTGTCATGATTGAGTGTGATGAAGTTGCTTGGTGGTTGAAATATTGAATTCAAATGTTTAGGGTGAATGATGGTCATATTCTTGAGTTTTAAGACTAAAAAGGAGGTTTTGATGGGCGAGTTGGAGAAAGAGAGGGTAAGGTGAGAAAGTAACTGTCTAGGAGGTGTCATGAGGTGATTTGAGATTTGTTAGAAGGGTTTTGTGAGTGAAATCTGATATGTAGCAAGGGTTGGTTCATAGTTGAAATTTTGATGCATTTTTAGTGTAAAAATGGGGTTTTGAGTAGTGAGATATTGATGTAAAGTGTGTGAACTATTTTGGAGGGTTATGAGTGTGTGTTATTAGACTAATTAGGACTTGTTTAGTGGTTTATATCATAAAAATCTGTCATGGAAGTGATAATTGCTTCATAGGTTGAGCTTCTTAGTTTATTTTGGAGGTTTAGGTGTTGGAAATTGAAAGTAGGATGACTGGAAGAAAACTGAGGAGTTGGAGGGTGCTAACAAGTAATTAGACTTAGTTATGCAGTTGTAAACTGATATAGGGATTAGAAAGTGTTGTTTTGGGTTTAGGTACTTTGGGAGTTGTCAAATAGACTTAATGCACCTAATTAATTGATTATATTTGTAATAAGCTCGATACATACAATTTATTTACACTAACTTGAGGGAGAGAATGTGTTAGATATCTAAGATTATTAGATATCTCATATTTATCTTTTATCTTTAGTTACTTATAGGGTTGGACATAATTAGCCTAATTGTATTAAACTATATCTATACTATAAAAACTAAACTATTTTTATTAAAAACTGAACTATACTGTTTTGCAGTTCAATTAATTAAAAAAATTGGACTAGTTTTATTAAAATTTTATTTCATTATTTTATTTTATTAAAATTTAATTTAATAAAATATTTTAATTTTTTTTATTAAAATTTAATTTTAATTTTATAAAAAAAAAATTATTATTTTTTTTTGCTTGAAAAAATTATTTAAGTTTCATATTTTTAAAATTAATTAAACATCCATGTTGAGAGTGAAATTTGTTTAGAATTGAATTATAGAAAGTTTTTAATTTTTTTATTTAAAAAAAATTGTAATTAAGTGGGCCAGTGAACCAACCCGTTTACTCACCAACCCGTGGTGGGTCGAGTCGGGTTCGAATATTTTTGACTCGCTAATAAATGAGCCGTGTTGGGTTGGCTCACTAAGTGACCAACCCGTGGTGGGCTGAGCCGAGTTACCCGTTTTGACAACTCTATCAAAATCTATCCATTTATAAATTTCAGCAATATAATAATTTTTAGTAAAACTAAAAATAATAATAAATAAATATGATATATAATTATGAAAAATAGGATATACAAATATAAATTAATACAAATAACTAAATTACATGTTTTATGAGAAAAAAATAATTCATACCAACTTGTAAATATTATTAAATGCGTAGTTTGAAAAATTTATTTAAATTCCTTAAATAAAATTTAATTCCATAGATTACATTAAAAAAATTGATAAGAAAAACTTTAGTCAAAATCTATCCATTTATAAATTTCAATATAATAATTTTTAATAAAAATAAAAATAATAATAAATGAGTATGATATATAATTATAAAGAGTAGAACATACAAATATAAATTAATAAAAATAACTAATTTACATGTTTTATGAGAAGAAAATAACTCAGACCAATTTATAAATATTATTAAATTTGTCTTTTCTTTTCTTCTTTTTATCTTAAAACTATTTCAGAATATTTTGAAAATTTTATCTAAATTCTTAACTTAAATAAAATTTAATTGCGTATATTACATTAAAAAAATTGATAAGAAAAACCTTAGTCAAAATCTATCCATTTATAAATTTCAACAATATAATAATTTTTAGTAAAAATAAAAATAATAATAAACAAATATGATATATAATTATGAAAAATAAGATATACAAATATAAATTAATACAAATAACTAAGTTATATGTTTTATGTGAAAAAAATAATTCATACCAATTTATAAATATTATTAAATGTCTCTTTTATTTTTTATTTTATCTTAAAACTATTTCAGAATATTTTGAAAATTTTATTTAAATTCTTAACTTAAATAAAATTTATTTGTGTATATTACATTAAAAAAATTGATAAGAAAAACTTTAGTCAAAATCTATCCATTTATAAATTTCAATAATATACTAATTTTTAGTAAAAATAAAAATAATAATAAACTAATATGATATATAATTATGAAAAGTAAGATATACAAATATAAATTAATATAAATAACTAAATTACATGTTTTTTTGAGAAAAAAATAATTCATATCAATTTGTAAATAGTATTGAATGTGTCTTTTTTATGGTCTTATAACTATTTCGGAATAAAGTTGAAAAGTTTATTTAAATTCTTAGATTATTATTTTTTAAATTGTTTTTTTAGAAATTTAATTTAGGATATTTGTTTATTTAAAATTACTTTTCAATAAGTTATTTGATAAAAAAAAATAGTATGTTTTCATTATGTTTGGATGGAGCTGCATAATCAAGTTTTATTTTCTTAGGGTTTGAAAACAGTTAGCTGAATTATTAATAAAAAAGTTCAGTTTTCTTAAATTGAATTACAAAACAGTATAATTCAGTTTTTAATAAAAATAGTTCAGTTTTTATAGTATAATATAGATAATCTATAGTTTAATGTAGTTAGATTAATCATGCCTAGTCCTAATTACTTATATTATCTTTTATTGTTGTGTTCTTATTTTTTAATTTGTATTTTAAGATTAACCCCTATTCTTTTAATTAGAAATAAAGTATTATATATGAATTTCCTACCAAAAATATTAATCTCATACCTAACTTTTTAGTATATTCAATAAATATCATACTTTAATATTTCCATTTAACAATTTTAAATTATTATTTTATTTTAAATTTTGCTTGTATTTATTTTTATTAGTTAAATACAACAGATCATTAAAGAGAGTTGTAAAGTGACAGTAAGAAAAACATTGGTATCAAATCATAATTTTTCTGTATCTTGTCATGGTGTTTGTCTTCTTTTTCTTTTTCTGTAATCTATTCCAAGTATCTATACGTAAGTTTGATAAATATAGAAACACGAGCATTGTTTTATGATTTTTTTTTATAGTTTTATCAAAATCCAATTTCTTACATCTTTCTGTTCTTCCTATCAAAACAACCCTACATCTGAAAATTCAAAATACATGTAGCTTCAGAATTAGAATTAAACTGGAAATTAGCAAAAGAAAATAGAGAAAAGTCATCTGCCGATCAAATGACATTTTATTGAATAAACAATGTCAGAATTACGGTATGATATTAAAGAGCTGCTTAATAAATTCTCTCATATTTTCTAACTATATTATCTACTTATCTCTTTTGGAAATTCAAGACTTTGACTGATACAGCGAAAGAACCAAAGAAGAGAATGATAAATCCAATAAGCACAATTGCGGAAAGGCCCACTGCTGAAAATCCGTTGATTTTAGAGTCATATCCAAGAGTAACAGCTAAATACTCTTTCACGCTGCCCTGGAATCCAGGTCCCACTATAATGGTTTCCACATCACCAAGCTGAGACGTTATAACACCACGTAACGTCCATGCAATCGGGCAGATATAATAGAACCAAATCCACCACCCGGGAATACTCTGAGACATTCAAACCAGTGAAGAGACATCACAATCCAACATATAAACATTCATTTCTCTATTTCTTTCTGGAATAATACGTCTAGAAGCATGCATGGGAATTAATTGCTCCCAAGAACAGAACATGCATACAGAAAACATCTTACCAATGATGCATTAACAGAATCCAAATAAAAAGTTCTGCAACTGACATTACTCACCGATTTTGGGATGAGAAAACCTGAGAGAAGATTCCACAGGGAGTAAAATGCTGAAGAAATAACAGCTGCTAGATGCTGGGAAGGTGTAAGACCAACGGCCATCATGCCGTAAAAGGTGAAGTAGGTGAACGTTAGGAACATGAACACCAGATAGAGAAAAAACTTTGCTGCAACAAATGAAAGAAATTATCCACTTAATGACAGATCATATTCATATTTATTAATAATTTATCAGTGGAACATTTTTTTTCTTTCAAGAATCAATCTATGATTGCCAACCAGCATACCAAAAGAGCTGTGCATTATGACTTGAAGGTAAACCATTAAATTACAAATTTCAGCGCACTAAAATCGATTTTGGTAAGGCAATAAATATCTACAAAGTAAAGCTGAAATATTACCTGGTGTCCTTTCAAAATTGATCATGAAATATGTGATTATACCGAATACTATCGTCTGAACAGCGATGTATGGTACCTCTATAAGCCCCTGTCAAGGGTATTAAGATTTTAGAACGAGCAATGTGCACTACACATCTAAAAAAGGCTTTAATTTTCAATGTTATATATAAGACTTACCTGGGCTGCAGCATAAGCTATTGGAGAGTACATACCAGCGGCTTTCTCTCTATAGAAGACAGTCCTTTCTATTGAAACAATTGGCTGTACAGAAGAAGAGTTATTTACCCCAAGAAACATGCATGCAGAATACATAGCTCCCATAACCACGAACAGCTCTTGAGTTGATTCCCTACAGAATAATAATGGCAAAGCAACTGTTTTATTAGTATAGGGTGTTAGAGATTCATGGAATCATATCTTAGAACGTCATTTATGCTTAATTCAATTTTATAAAACGGTTTAAGGTGAGCCACATTCTCGTTCATGTACTATTTTTAGGTTTTATATTAGGCTAATTTGATGCTTAAATCATTCTCCTATTTTTAAATGAAAAATAATAATATCTATGATCTTAAATGTGGGTTAGTTCTTATAAACTCTGTAAACGTAATTTTTAAAATGAAGCCTGTTTCCACAAACGCACACACTCATATATAATATTATAAATAAATTAAATCTAACCATTTATTAAAAAGAAAGAAATTTCTAGATCCGCGATTTAAACACATAAATGTTGACTTTAAGATAATCACTCGACAGTGGGGTCAGTTATGTGTAACTTTGTTTTCATTATTGAAATGAAAGATCCCAAAAAATAATCATTTCGTCAAATCTCAGTCCTCTATCTGCATAATGTTATATTTAAGACAATTCCCTTTTACACAACAAATGATAATAAAAGAACGATTTGTTAGGTAAATTAAATGAGAGTAGTTGAATAAAATAGAAAAGGTAGGAGTGTTCTTTTTTAGTAATAATTAAATTATATTTTGGTAGTAGTTTGATAGTTGTGTTTAAGAGTAGAAGTTCATTAATTATGAATAGGTACTAGTTGTATTTATTGCATGTTGTCGAGGGATTAAGACTAAAGGTTTATAAATAGTTCATGTACTATTCAAAAGTTTTACATACTAAGTCATAATATAGAGTGTTTATAGAAAAAGGTTTGTTGTCAAAAAATTGGCGTAAAAGCTAAATAGTTTGAGTATCTAAGTGTTTGAGAAAGAGCCAAAAAGCTAGAGTTCTTGAGAGTTAGACGGTTTGAGTGAAGTGATCAGTACATTCATGTCTAAGTTATAAAAAAGTGTAAGTTATGATAATTGGAGAAGAAGAAGACGAAGCCTCTTGAACAAGGACTTCAAGCAAAGACAACCACAAAAGAGAGAAACTTAGAACACTGAAGGGATATGACAATACTAAAGAGGTATAAGAAACAGTCCTAGTGGTAGAATTTGTGGACAGAAAAAGGAGAAAGAGCAGTCTAGCCAACAAAGTTGGCGTGGAAAGACAAGTTCAATTTTGAGGAGGCCATTCAAGCAACTCAAGTATTGAGTACTTCAAGTGTGGCAAGTATGACCATTATGCTAAGGAGTGCAAATCGATTAAGTGCTTTAGTTGTGGTAAGGTTAAACATTTCGCTAAAGATTGTCGATTTGAAAATGAAAGAGAAAAGACAACCAATCTAGTTGAAAAGTTGAAGAAGAAGCGATATTGATGATGGGATGGTCCCAAACAACTTAATGAATACCTAAATAGCTTAGAATGCTTGGTAAAAAGTGTGAAAATTTCGAATAGTCCAAAAATGGACATGAAACGCTCGGTGAAGCATGTAAATAGCTTGGTTAAGTCAATGGAGCAAGTGGAGAGCTTGGACATGTATGGAGACGAGATTATTATTCAAAGGTAAGAGGTTGCAAGAGACAATTTGCAGCAAAGAATTGATAAAGAAGTTAGAGGCAATGCAAAGTTGCAAACATACTTAGAGAGAAGAAAGAAAGTTTTGCATAAGTGATGCCTAGAACATGAACAAAATGTTTCAAAATTACAAAAAACAATTACAAGCCGAGAAGGATATACGAGTTGCACTAAAGGTGCAAGAAGATAAGAGATGATTTGTAATGGATGAAAAGATCAATGCAATTGAGTACAATAATACGTGAAAATGGTCTGATCTCTCAAAAGAAGCTCGACCTATTAATTGGAACCTAATCATTGACAAATCAATCACAGGAACAATAAAAAACCTAACAAAAGACAAGTCAGTCAAGGTTAAGAAGAAGTCAGTAAAGAGAAGAACAAATTGGCCACTAAGATAACAAAGAAACCTGTTAATAACAAATTGGTCACCAAAAATTGAGAAAACAAGTCAGCTACAATAAAAATAAAGTCGACTATAATGAAAGCAAAAAATCTGACTATTAATAAAAAGAGCAAACATATTGTGAGAGGATTTACTCAATATGGAAAATCAGGATAGAAAAATCAAAATAATGAATAAAAGAAACATTTAAGTTTACAAAAAATTTTGTTAAATAAATTTAAACGAGAATAGTTAGAAAAATGCAAAAAGATACGACTGTTTCTTAATAATAATTATAAAGTTCATTAAATTATATTTTGGTAGTAGTTTGGTAACTCGATTTAAGATTAAGAATTTTTTAGTTATGAATTATTAGCCGTTATATTTATGACATATGGTTGTAGGACCAATACTAAAAACTTATAAATATTTAATGAACTATTCAAAAGTTTTACACAAATTATAGTAAAAAGAGTGTTTAATAAGAAAGACTTCTTACCTTTTTGAGCCAACATCCCAGAATACGGTACCAAATATCAGAGCACTTATTGTGGTGAAGTATAACCTCATCGCATTATACGATGGACTTCTCCAGTATACAAGATTTTGTTTCCATAGGCATCGTAAAAATTGGGAAAAAAGATTTAGCGAATACATAGAATCAAATTTCAGTGGTTCAGATCCTGCAGGAGGATGTCCAAATTGCAAGATAGAAGACTCCACCCCCCTGTGAAAAATATTGACTAAACAGTTTAATCATTCATCTGTAAGCAAATATTTCCATCCAATACCACCTCTAGCTTTAGGTTGTATAAAATATCATGTTTTGTTCCCTTTGAAGAAGTCAATTTTATTCGTAGCATCTCTCTCCAATCTAATCTTCTAAAAAAGCAAACAGAAAATGAACCGCAGAAATAGCACGTAAGAAAATATAAACTAGAAGAACCTGTATTGATCCGAATTCTTGTAAACTTCTGCAAAATCTATATTAAGTTTCTCTTCCGTAGCAGGCGTGGTAACCTCAAGCACCCAGGTGGCCGGATTGTACCCATTCGGAATGGGGGGAATTCCTCTTATTCCCTGTAGACCGGATGGGAAAAACAACCACAAACCAAAAATATAAAGAACAAGCGAAGCACATTTGCATATTGACATTTGTTTCAACAGAGAAATCTAAAACAAAAGAAGGAAGAATAACAATTAGGCAGAGGCATTCTTGTGTCATACATATTTACTCATATTCAGGGATATCTTGGGTAATTAGAAATGCTAGAGAAGATGGAGAGCTGATCTATACTAATAAAGATTCCGTATTCTCTTTCTTTCCCTTTTCTTTTTCATCTCGTATTACATCCCAATAAGTCTAACCCTGTCAATTAGTATGCTCTTACCTACTCTACTTGTTCCTCCTTTTATATTAAATAAAAGCTAGAAGAAGCACCAAGAAAAATCTTCAAATTGAGTACAAGAGTAAAAATTGTAAGCATAAGCATCTAACACATTTTCATATTCATACGAGAAAAACCTAATTTTTTATTGTATTCATAAAGTATAAGTTGTTCGATGGAAAAGTATAGGATGCTTCCAATTGGACAAACAGGCATTAGACAGCAATGAAAGAAATTACTCAATATGAAATATCAGCAGCTGTACCAACAATAATACTAATAATAATAATACAGAACTAGATTCCAACCTCACCTGAAAGTAATCTGTCATTATCTGTGACTGAACACCCAGCTTTCCCCCATATATTACTCGTCCGCCACGTTTCATAAGAAGTAACTGGGTAGAGAAAATAATTAAGCTTTAGACTCTGATAGAAGCTAGAGCATCATTAGTTATAAAAACAGATGAAAAAGATTTAATTAGACTAACATCATCAAATGCTTCAAATATATCAATACTTGGCTGATGTATGGTGCAAACTACAGTTCTACCAGTATCAACAGTATTTCGAACAGCTCGCATAACAATAGCTGCTGCACGTGCATCAAGTCCAGAAGTAGGCTCATCCATAAAAATAATGGAAGGGTTTGCCACAAGCTCCACTGCTATTGTTAATCGCTTTCTCTGCTCAGTTGATAAGCCAGAACTACCTGGCATACCAACCAAAGCATTTCTCAAAGCATCAAGCTCAACTAGTTTCATCACTTGTTCAACAAACTCCTGTAGAATATTTCAGTGAATTAAATGTTTGGAAATAATTCACAAGGATAAGATATACCTATTGTCGTGAAACAACTTACAAGTCTTTTAGCAACTCCAACTTCCTTGGGAAGGCGAAGAGCTGAAGAAAACAATAGTGACTCCTCAATTGTTACTTGAGGAGAATGAATATCATTTTGTTCAACATATCCTGATACTCTGGCAAATGTTCGTTGCTCTTCTGGGTAACCCGAAATTTTAATCTCCCCTTCTATGTAGCCTCCAGTTTTCCTACCAGCCAATACGTCCATCAAAGTGGTCTTTCCAGCCCCACTTGAGCCCACTAACGCTGTAAGTACACCGGGTGAGAAAACACCGCTCACGTTTGTCAAGAGCTGCAACCGCGTTTCAGGTATTCCTTGCTTGCTTATCTCCTGTAAAAAAACAAAACTTCTTTTACAACTCATTAAGTATGATGAGATAACTCCTATATCTTGTGGCGAGTACGTCACAATATAGAATAGTGCATCAGGTGATAAAATTAGAAATTGCCAATTGACAAATCCCACACCTTTGGCATATCAACAAAATAATTGACATTATGGAATGTCATTGTCAGTGGTTGAAATGGAAGAATCATTCCTTTCTTATTACTGTCCTCTCTCGCTGATTTGGCGCGGGGACTCATTTCATAGACATGATTACTGCCTGAAAAACCCATGTAATGAATAGAGACATTTTTGGGTAATAATACTATATTGTCAATCTTGGACTCTCTGGACGTGCAAAGTTTGGCGGGTGGTTACCGTCTCTTGAAGATTTCTTTTCCGAGTCATCGTCACTTGGAATAACTGTTCGTGCTTTTTGTAGGGCTTCATTAAAGAGTAATAGGACAAAGAAGAAGGGAATTAAATTAAAATAACGTAGAACATTTATAACTAAATAAACTCCCGGCCCAAAGGGAATAGAAATCAAATTTCAAGAGAGAAAACATGCTTTTAAGTGGAAAACTAGTGGGAAATATTATTGAAAACTTACGATTCAGAAAGGTCAAGGCCACAGTGACCATGTTGTTGAAAAAAAGCGAATAGACAAGTACAACTGAAATACCAATCCAGTACCAGTAGTCAGCAGTTGGTAGGCTCTGTGAGACTAGGACATTGTAACCAACTGTGCTCCCCCCATTCTCGGATTTCTGCAGATAGTTTACACTGTAAACCATAAATATATGCTATAAACTCTTCTCTAATAAAAATTAGATATGTTCTACTCCTTCAGTTTATGATTTTGGTGAGTTGAGTAACTGATCAAGAGTTTACTATCTTCCACTCATCAACTAAGTCAAGTTTTAATACAAGTCAAGGAAATCCTATTCGTTTACCGTGCTTACAGAGGCTCACAAAGCTAATTGTAAGAAGGTTATGCAAATCAATCTTGACAGGTTAACTGCTGATTGGATGACTCGTGAAACTAATTTTTCATTTGTCGGTTTTGTTGCTGGTTTTTAGGAGGTGTATTCTTTGTCTGTTTCCTATAGATATATTTGGGCACTAAAAAACGGTTATATTCCTTTACTTTGGATAAACTCTGCTATTGGAAAATCAATAAAAATAACTCTATATTCAGTTTTAATATGCAACATTAACTCTTGGAGTAGGTTCAACACATGAATTCATAAAGTAAAACCAAATGCAATACCTTCATCCATCTTGTAGCGGTAAATTCATTAACTGTAATAGCACGTTGTCCATAGGTAAGGGGGGACAACCAGTAGCCCCAAATCCACCACGGTTTAATCATTGCTGAAGGAATAACAGCAAAATCACTCCTAATATAACAATATCGTTAATTTTTTCTTTAATATACAGTTTATGGTGTTGCCTACCTTTAGGTATAATAAATCCTCCGAGTAAGAATACAATGAGTAGTGAAGCTGATCCATATGTGTTGGCAAGAACCATATCTCGAGCAACAGCTGCCATCATACGGAAGAGACCTAATGCCATTTGATGCATTAAAAAAAGTAAAAGCATGTAGCGAAAAAACCTGAAATATTTAACAAAATTCAGTGATTACAAACAAGGGTTAAAAAGAAAGAAAATATGCATCTTAAAAAATGGTATAGAATTAAGATACCTTCCTGCTGATGGAGCAAATCCAACACTGTAATATACAACAACAGTCCATATAACAGACTCAACAACGGAATAGGGTACACGTAGAACCCAACTGGTAACAGACCACGCCCATGCAGGATAGAACAAATTATCTCTTTGTTTATAAAATACTGGAAGCCGACTTATCAAGAGTGGTAGCTCAGAAAAGCCATTAAACATCATGTGAACCATCCCAAAAAATAGAGCAGAAAGATAAAGGCGTCCGAAAACCTCATCTGTGGGATGTAACCTTGTTCGTAGGAATACTGTACATGTGACAAATCCAACAAAAGCAACCTTTGCCAGCAGAAAAATAATTAAACGTAAATACATATGGACCCAAAAAAGAGAAAATTGTGAATACATTATATAGTTAAGACAAACTGAAAAAAAAATATTGAGAACATGCAAATATTATAAAGTTTAATTTCTGTTTACACTAAGTATAAAAAAATATCAACCAGCTAAAATTAGAATTTATATAACTTTTAAATAATTATTATAAAAACCAGCAAACTACTAACATATACACCTTTTTTTGACAGATGATCACAGAAAGGCAATTGAATCAAATATGACTTATATAGTAATTTTTGGGCTGAGTTAATAAGTTATTGAATTATTTAAAAGTTTAAATGATTTTTTATGTTTTAAAGTATTTTAATCGGTTTAACGTTGCAATCTATTAACTGAATCTTGATCTGAAGATTTAATTATAAAACCTTTATATATTAAGAAAAAAATAAAATAAATGATACTAAAAAACTGATAATTCAAGAATTTAATTCATTTTTATCATCCAACCTTTTGAAAAAGATGCAACGCACGTAAAGCATATAATTAAGTCAGTAACTATCATACTTGTCATGAAAAGCATAAAATTGAAGTTACGAAGAGGTTGCAGTGTAACTTTGATGAGTCCAAATCTTAAAACAGATTTATTTAAGAGTTGACGAGTTCATATAATCATAATAACAATCATATTTCCATGATAGAATACTTATGCAGATATGATTATCAGGGATAGGAAGGAAATTTTAAAACAATATCAATATCAAACTTAATTATTTGCAATGACTAGTTGCATTAACCGCGTCATGTTATCTGAATAAGACAACACAATGGAAATGCTCAAAAAAACGACACAAACTCAATATAGTATAGAATACCTATACTAAAACAAGAGACCATGGAAATTAATCCGTAAAGTGATATATAATTACAATTACTCAATCTTATACTAATAGACGAAAAACACAACACTTCCAAACTTAAAATATTAATATTTTAACGTATTATTTTTAATATTATGTTATTATTATTAAATTAGGGGTCGGTATAATTTCCATAAAAAAATATATGCTATCTTTTTTTCTGGTTTTACTATTATTTTATAACATTAATAATAATTACAAAAGGACAATATATTATTGAAGTTTCGTACAATAATGACAATAATTTAAATACAATTTTCTTTATATTTTGAAACAAGAAATAAAATATAAATAAGATTTTGTTTTAGTTATAATAAAAATAGAAATAAAATTTATTTATTTTTTATATTGAACGTACCCTAAATTTTTTTATCTAAATTTTCTTCCTTGAGAGTAAAGTAAAATAAAAATAAAAAATTTAGTCAATTAGTAGGTATCTACGGCTATTATTTTTTAAAAAAATTATATTTTAAAAAAAGTTCTATTCTATTTCATATACATATTAATCCTAATCGGACAATGGTACTTTTATACCAACAAAATTTTTAGTTAGTTTTGATATTATCGTTCCCTACTTGTTTTCTCTTTTCTTTTAAAAATACAAAAGATTTCTTTTATTAAAACCATTTTGCTCTTATAAAGGGTCATCAAATTAACTGATATCAAATAACATAATTTTTCCTAATGTTTTTGTTCCTTCCATATCTTTAATTTATTTTACTCCCTAAAAAAGAATTTAAGAAATTAAAAATAACATATTGACAAAAATATTATTTGAAATATATATATATATATATATATATATATATATATATATATATATATTGGTTAGCTTAAAAGAAGAAAGTATATGATACTTGGGTTTAGATTCTAAGCATACCTTGTGTGATTTTCAATTATTTAACTGGAACAAAATGATAGAAATTTTACTATGACTGAATTTTCAACGGTACCTGGCAGGTCCTAAAGATATAAAGAAAGCTATGCCTTCTTATCAGCAGGAGTTCTCGAGAAAAACAAGCTTTAGCAAGATCCCATCTTGGCACGGCATATTTAGTTCTAGCCAAAGCTGAAGGATGACCTTTTGATGTATCAAGTGGATGACTTTGCAAGGATTCCATATACTTTCCAAATTTCGAATTTTTAAAGGCTTGTGCAATTTCAGCAACTGAGACGAACACATATGGTTTTGAAGGGTCTGCCCAGTATTGTGCTTGATCCTTTTTAGACGTCACCTGACAAAAGAAAAAAAGTACTCGAGCAACATTTCATTCCAATTAATTGATCATGAAAATATGTCAAGAAGATATACCTCCTGTAGAAAGTCAGCAATCCCCTTACGAGGTGGAAGTTGAAAGCCTAATGACTGAAAAAAGTCGAGCACGTCTTCTCGAGGACCTTGATATACCACGTACCCTTCTGACAGAAGCACCAGATCATCAAATAGCTCAAATGTTTCAGGAGCTGGCTGAAGGAGAGCCATGAGTACTGTAGCGTCCATTTGATGAACAAAGTTCTTTATGCATTTTACTATCTGGAACGTAGTAGAGCTATCAAGACCAGTTGATATCTCATCCATAAATAGTGTTTTTCTTGGACCAACAATCATCTCTCCTAAAAGATGCAATACAAAAGTCATGTTTGCTGCAATTCACGTACTTAAAACGCAGTTAAAGCATTCAAAAATTTGTCCTTTTGGACTATATACAAACTCCTTATGTATCCAAGAAGCAACTTACTAACTAGTAAGTACAAACGCAATTAACAAAATATTTGCGTTTAAGCAACAATGCAGTAGGCTTCTCATGCAAAAGTGGCAAGTGTAGGTCTCATTATCCTTCTTTCTGTTGTCGAAAGAGAGTTTTAACATAAATTTCTATTTTTTTATGGGTACCATTACCCTAATTAAGATTTAAACATAATGTAATAATTGTACTAGATTATATCGATAATCACGCTTGATATTTCCGTGTGACGTGTATTGAAAAGTAAAAAAATAAAAAAAAAATTAAAAAACTCTGATAAATTAAAAACAAATCGATTTATAATATATAAATAAGACTCGTGAAACCAAGATTGTATAACCGGAGAGAGAGAAAGAGGGGATAAACCTGTTGTAACTCTTTTCTTTTGGCCCCCAGAAACCCCTCGCATCATATCGTTGCCAACTATTGTCTCCGAACATATATCGAGACCAAGCACTTTCAAAATGTAATCCGTATTCACGCTGTGTTTCTTACCTCCGACAGATGATGCCTGTGAAGTTAATCAAATTTCACATCAGACATCTGCATAGCCCACAATAGAAGCACGTGGCATGATTTTCATACTAGAAATTTAGGATGATAACCTTCATAAACGCGTCAACTTCTGCACTAGGTCTTATGTTCCTTTCCTTCTCTAGGCGGCCAAGTTCAGTTGTATATGCTGCGAGAATTAAGCACATTTGTTGTACAGATTCAATTGTCCGAGATATAGAAACACTTCAATAATTAAATTAATGTTTACCTGCAAAACCTTCTTCTGCACCTTGACATCTAGCACCAAAATCCAAACATTCTCTTACCGTCAGTTCTGCAACGTGATCATCTGTTTGGCTAATGTATGCAGAAGTCCGTCGAACATAAAAATCGTCCACCTCGCAGCCATTGTATGTTATACTACCCGTTGTCTGTACAAACACAACAGCAAGAATAACGTATTTTAAGATATGGACAATTTTTTAAAAAGTGATAGCTTTGTTTGCCACCTTAAAAAAAGTAGCCAATCAACAACAAAATTAAATCAGTTTTCTAAAAGAAGTGATAGCTTTGTTACACCTTTTAAAAAATATAGCTAATCGACAAAATTAAATCAATTTTTTTAAGAGAAGACATTGGTTAACGAAATTTATTATTATAATTATTATTTTCATTATTTACAATTTGTTAAAATATAAAATTTTAAAGTTTTTATTTGACGAGGTCTTACAATTTTAATTTTAATCAATTTGGTAACTAAAAAATAAAAGATATATTAAAAGATCCTGTTTAAATATACTTTTTACTACAAAAGAATATAAGAGAAGAAAAATAGAAGAATCACCTTGAGGTTGTTATCAAGCTTGCCCGCGAGAGCCAGAAGTAAGCTGGTTTTACCTGCTCCCGGAGGTCCTAATAGGAGAGTCATCCTGCAATACAGCAAAAAAGTAGGATAACAGTTACATCAGCGCGCACAGGAAAGCTCTGAACCTATCAAATAAAGAAGCATACATCCGTGATACGACCACCATCACGTTGCGTACTAAATCCAAATTAACTAACATTTTACGGATTCCATGATGTCTAAAAGAAAAGTTTAATAACTTTATTCACTCATTTGGTTGGGTAAAACAGCGTGAACAGCCGCTGTCGGGAACGCGCGTAGAAAGAAGAAACTAAGAAGCACTGTTACCTTCCTGGCTTGATAACGCCACTGATATTATTCAGTATGGTAAGGGAATGCCGTTTAGGTTTGCATAACCTCATCTTGGTTAGGATTCCCTGCGCGCAACCGCATGCAAAAAGTTGTTAGGATACACATAGCTTTATGAAAATAAAGTAGCGAGATAAAGACGAAATTAACCTCGAAGGAATCACGAGTATAGTTAATGAGTGTTGGTAGAGCTCTAGAACCGATTTGAACATTGGCAGAGACGTTCAGGTTCCTGAATCTCACCTCGATCTTCGGCACCACCAACCCAACCCTACCGCAATCAAAAAAAGGAACAATAGCAATATCGAATTATAGATCAGTAATTTTGAAGAATCACTAACACGGAAAACAGAAAAAAAAAAAAAAACAAGTATTAGAAAGTGAAACCTGTCGAAGCGTTCTTTTATGGCGCAAAGAAGGCGGTAGTTGTCTTGGTCGGTGGTGGCCAGAGCTTTCTTAACGACGAGTTCCCGGCGAGAGCGGCTCAGCTTTCGGACGTCAACTAAGTCTTGCGTAGGAGGTTGAGCACGGGAAGAAGATGCGCGGAGGAGTGCGTAGTTGATGCGCTTCTGCGACGGCAACCTGGAAAGCGCCGCCCACTGCAGCTCCTCTTCATCCTCGGCCACAGTCTCGGAGTTGGAGGCCATAGCGAAGCTCTCGCTATGGAGCGATCCTAATTCGAAGTATTCGCTTCCATCGGAAGCCGCCATTTCTTTAACGGTATCGTGTTTGGAACGGAGACGAAGGAAATTGAGAAAGTGAAGGAGATTGTACAAGAAGAAGAGTGTTTGATTTAATGGAAATGAAGAATAAGTATGTACTTAGAAGAAGAAGTATGGTGACTTGAGAGTTTGTTACGCTCTCTAAAATGCCGTTATTATTTAACGTGAATGTCTTTTGACAATTTAGAATGCTTGTTGTCCTATTCTTCCGAATCTTCTAATGATTGTTATTTGTTGGTACTGTGTGAACCATCAATGACCCATCCACAAGCTATCTTCTCCTCTCATTCTCCTTATTCTACTTCACCATTGACATTTACTCCTTCTTTTCTCCTTTTAAAAATTTAATATAAAATTGCATATATTTATTAAATTCTTTTTAATAATATCAGATTTAATTAAAATACGTTTCTCAATTGAGACTACAATAATTATATAATCACACAACTAAACATTCTGATTACTGTTTAACACATTAGGAGTCAACATATTTCTCGACGATTATCAATGCATGAAATTTTGCATAATCATTCTCCATATAGAGTTTTTTATTATATTCTTTTAAGAACTTTTACATTTTTTATCTTCTTATTATCTTTGTAAATGGGTTGTGACAGTTCAAATGTCACCATTTATACATATTATTTTTTGTTGATAAAAAAAGATATATTTTTTGTTGATAAAAAAGATGAAGTAGAATAAAAAGATGTTTACTCTTTTTAAATATTCACAACAAATAAGCAAATTCTTCCTACAAATAAAATCTGTAACTTAAATGCTAATTTTGCGGTTAAAACTTAAATGTAAAAGTAATGCATGCTAACATTCGGAATAAATTAAATAGATTATAAAATAAAATGATAAAGATGAGTGGATGGAGTGTATTGTCAGGTTATATAGGACAAATTGCAGTTAGAATTTTAAAACACATATATACAATAAAAGAACCTAAATTTTAGAAAAATGAAAATGTTATCTTATAGAACGATTTATATTAATATCAATAAATATTAACATATATTAGTGTGTATCTATATCGTATGGATAATAAAATAAATCAATGGAATTAGCTTAAGAAAATAAAAGAAAGTGAAAAAAATAAAGTGCTAAAACAAATAAAAGAGAGAAAAAGTTGAAAATACTTTTTTCATAAAAACAAGTATTTATTATTCAATTTGACAATATATATATATATATATATATATATATATATATATATATATATATATATATATTGCTTAAATATATTTGAAAAGCTTTTAAAGAATATACATATAGTTTGTAAATATCAAGAGAACAAAATCTTGTAACATTTAAATGGGACACAAACAATGGGATTGGACACTATGTTAGTTTATGTTTAGAAAAATATTATTTGATATACCTAAATTTTTTATATTTATTTGAAATTATTTTTATTTACTTTTTTTTTTGAAAAAATATCAAATTTTATATTTTTATAATCATTTTATTCTTATATCCTATATTAAATAAATGTAAAAATGTGTCATAGTATCATTTTTCTTTTAAGTTTAATGCTTTCACTTATTAGAAGAGTTAGTTTTTGGGAAATGTACTTAATTCTCGATAAATAAATGAGAAGGGTTAGTGATTTGGTTTAATTCAGGTGAATGTTTCTTGGTATATGTCATTGGTTTGATTGAATAAATCAATGAACACTGATTTTAACATAATATTAAAGTTTATTTGAAGTGTATCTTTTAAAATATAAATATTTATTTATAAGATGTCACATGAAAAATGAAAATAAATAAGTTTTTAAAATGTTATTTTACTTTTCAATAATATCTATAAAATAATTAAAGAAAAGATAAATAAATTAATTTATCAAATATTTTTTAAAAAATTACTATTTACATTTAGGTTTAATACCTATTTTGGTCCCTCTTTTCGTAGGGTCTGTTCAAAGTCGTCCTCCCTTTTTTAAAAAGTTCACTATCATCCTACTTTTCGCAAAAACGGTGTACGTTATTCCTTTTTGCTTACGGCGGCACAGCTGCCCCTTGGCAAATATTTGATGAGTTGTACAGATTATGTTGACGTGTTAAACTGAATTGCTGAATCATCCTGTTGGCAAAGTGATTAATGGTTGTTGTTCCCAAATTTAAAAACAAAGGTTAGGGTTGTTGGTGATTTTGTCTACACTTTCCCAAATTTAAAAGCGAATGGTTAGGGTTAGGAATGGCTTCTTCACAAAGTTGTTGTTCTTGTTCGAAGACAACGGGCAAAGGAGTTTCACATTCATCACACGGTGTTGTTTCAAGGAGAGTTGGGATAACTCCTATTTGCCACTGTGGTGATATTGCTGTAATGAAAGTTGCCAAAATTGCAAGGAATGCTGGGAGGAAATTTTGGGGATGTCGTCATTACAAGGTTTTTTGAATAGCATACTCACTTTTATGTTTAATTGATTTTCTGTGTTCACACATTTTTGTGTTTTTCCTGAATAATATGGTGGATTTACAAGTGGGATGTCATGTAACTTTTTCAAGTGGTGTTGTGAAGACAACGCTGATGATAGAGATGGTATAAATGTGAGGCAAAGCAAGAGGACCACTGATCTCGAAAGTAATGTCAAAGAGTTGCAGAGAAGGATAAAGTTCTTAGTTGGAGTTGTGTTTGTTCTTATTGTGCTCAACATTTCATATTGTGGTTGTGTTTAGCTTGATGTTAGGTGGCCAATGTGCAATGTATGTTTTGTTCATGTAATATGAGTTGTTGTTGTAATATCAGTGAACAATCTGGGTTCTTGCAATAAAATTCGTTTTAGTCCTCATGATGGTTTTAAAATGTTTATTGTGGTTCCACTTTTACTAAAAAATTGTGCAAGACGCTCCCTTAATGGAGATGACTGTCATACATCTTAAGGAAACCTAAATGAACATACTAACAAAATAATAACAACATAATATCAGGACATCGAAATTAAAGTGCAATAAGGCATAAATCTCATTAAATATAAGTCATACATAATATCAGTACATCCAAATTAAAGTATTGTCGTACATAATATCTCTACATCCAAATATCACATATATAATCAAAGTGTTGTCATACATAATATCACTAAAGTGCTTAATAGCACTACAAAATACGTAATTAAAGTGCTTAATATTGGTTGAGATACATCCAAATTATGAGTTAAATCTATGCAGCTTTTCTTCTAATAGTTAACTTTTTCCTTGCTATTGGTGGAGTTGAATCTTAGATGGAATCTTGAGTTGGTTGTGGTGGCTGAGGGGATTAGGGACTTGTTGGGTGTTCTGTACTTTGTGCTTCTGATGGTTGTGTTGCTTCTGTTGGTTCTATGATGGGTGGACGTAAAGGGCAGACTTTTTTGTTGTGCCCCAATTCACGGCATATGCTACATTTCTTTCTGTGGCCACCAACACTCATTTGAGTCTCATCCTTGGTTAGCTCCCATGGCTCCAATCTTCTTTTTTTCTTTGGCCTCCCAGACATCTTCCTCTTAACTGGTGGCAGTACATCAGGAAAGCTTGTATTTTCCCATAGGAGGTGGCCATTCACAGGATAAATGATGGATGCATATGTCTCTTCATATGTCGATTTCATGAACCTAGTTGGTATAAAAGTGTCTGGGTCTACATTTAAAAAGTTCATCGCTGCAACTGCATGGCAACATGGGATGCCACTGATCATCCACTTCCTGAAGCTACATTCATGACTATCCAGGTCCACTGTGAACTTGTTCCCAACAGCTGAAACATGCCTAACCTCAAAAATCCTTTTTTGCAAACCAGCTAAAACAAATGAACATAAATAACTATCTTCAACAATTGGAGATAAACATAAATAAGACAGAAGAACAATATTACCTGGGGATCCAATATCTAGACAAATTAGATTCCTTTTATAGTCTCTTCTTGATCTTTGGACAAACATTGAAATCCATAGATGCCACCTTCGTTCTGTTCGTGGCCCATCTTTTCATCAAATACGGTCTAATATCCTCCAGCATGGTGATTATTGGTTTTCCTCTGGCATGAATAAGAACATTATTGAAACCTTCACTGATGTTGTTATCTAGAGTATCACAACTTGCTTGAGTTGTGAATCTAGATCTTGACCAAAAGCTGCAGCACAAGAATGAAGAAACTGGGTTATCATACATGACTTATTGAAATGTTCATGTAAGAGAAACAATGTACCTTGGGGAAATGGCTATGAGGTATTTATATGCTTCCTCATTCACTACTCTCATATTCAACATCTCTCTCTCCCAAGCTTGGGGGTACGTGCTTGTGGCAGCCCTCCACATCAAATTCTTCAATATTTGACTAGTGAACATTTTCCTGAAGTTAGCATAAAGGTGCCTGATGCAGAATCTTTGTTCTGCCTTAGGCAAAAGCTCTTCAATAGCTTGTACCAACCCCTGAAAACGTCAATATTTTAATCAAACATATATGAAGCATAAAGTAAGAAGAATAAAATAATGTAAGTAGTGCATGTACCTTTTGTTGGTCAGACATCCACGTACCCACTCCACAAATTTCATTACCCCTAAGGTCTTCAACCAATAATTTCAAAAGCCACCCCAAACTATCTTTATTTTCAACTTCAACTATTGCATATGCAAGGGGTAGCATTTGGTCATTTGGGTCCTTACCAACAGCGGTAAGCAGCTCTCCCTTATATAGACCTTTCAAAAAACAGCCATCTAAACAGATGATGGGCCTGCAACTCATAAAACTATCCTTACATGATTTTAGACAAACATAAATTCTTTCAAAGATGGCCTCACACCATTATCATTGTTCACTTTAATCTTTACCGTTGACCCTGGGTCACTTCTCAAGACCTCATGTCCGAAGTCATGAATCCTTCTAAATTGTTCTTTAAAATCTCCTTCACGTTCATTTGTTGTCATTAACTTGGCCCTTCTTGCTTTGGAAATTCATACATTGGTGTTCCATTTCCTTAATGCTTTATTACGTATGTCTTGGACCTTTATACTAGGATTCTCATGCAACGACTTATCTATTTCATGGCTCAACCACTTACTATTCATCATTTTAATGTTGAGTTGCCTGCTGCAAGCATGAGTATCAACAATCTTCCTTAACTGCCAAATCTTCCTTGTTGGCAAATATCCACAGTAAGCTACCCATGGGCACTTTTTTTGCCCACCCATGCATCTCACCCTCACCCTACGCTTATCATTCTTTACAAACTTAAGAGCCCTCCCAGTATGAATAGCATAACTTCTAATGGCTTCCTTAAAATCCTCCTTATCATTAAATATAGTACCAACTTCCCATTTATAATCTGCCATTGACTTTTTCTTCCCAAATGTAGGAAAGGGACATCGACTTGGTTTGTCCGCACTGTCATCCTCCTCACTATCACTATCTTCTGGAGTTAAGAGCACATCAGACTCCCAATCATCATCAGACAACCCCCTACCACTATCTTCCACCCTGTATTCTTCATCATTGTCCTCCAAAGTATCCACTTGCACTTCTTCCTCACTGTGCAGTTCTACTTCTTTGTCACTGTCCATCTCAACTCAACCAGGTTTCTCAACGTCCACTCCTCCCACTTCCTCCACCTCCACTGCACCAACTTCCTCCACCTCCACTGCACCCACTGTTTCCACCTCCACTGCACCCACTTCCTCCACCTCCAAGACACCCTCTTGGTTAACCTCCACCATACCCTGTGTCTCAACCTGCACTCCATCATGTCTCTCCAACTTATCACCATAGTAAACAGGACGTTCCACAACATCCTTTTCAATCTGAACTTGTTCCTCCCCATTTCCTTCTACAACAGCCTCAACCCCACTACCCTCACCACTCTCTGCAGGCCCTTGGCAAAAGTAAAGAATTTCATTCTCATTCTTACTTTCTACAACCTCTGGTTCGCTAACTTTATGCACAACATATAAGTGCATTTTCCCCAAACATTTAGCCACTTTCATCATGTTCATAGCTCCTTTATCGTCATATAGGTTATGTAAAATATGTTGAATACTGTAAACTAACTCTTCTACTTCCATGTAACCCAATTCTTTAATTCAAGCTACTACTCCAAAATAACTCCATGTGACGGGGTCAATGTGCCAATAAGATATCTCCCCACCTATATACTTAAAGGGCACCACTTCCTTTATCAGGGTCCCACCAGTGCAGTTAGGGGAAACGACAACGATTGTTTTTGCCCTTTGGCAGCGGTTCCCGAACCGCGGCATATTCAGCTGCGGTAAAAAGTCTGGGACTTTAGGCCGCGGTTTCAACCGCAGTAAAAAAGATGGGGAATATACCGCGGTTCGTACCACAACCGCGGCCAAAAGTCTATTTAAAAAAAAACGAGAGACTTTCTACCGCGGTTGTTACCACAACCGCAGCATATTGTCCTGCAATTTTTTAAAATAGCAGGTCTGTTTTTGTGGTATCCACTACCACAAAAACAGACTTACATATCAAATAAACATTCAAATTCATTTTCAACAGATCAAACACATGTTGAAATGTATTTTAACATTAAATAAAGTACAAAGTCTAATAAAATACAATCTAATCAAATGCAATGTTTAAATCTAGTAACTAAAAACTATTATTTAATCTAACTATATACTTAACTTCATAATAACTTAACTTTACCTCATCCTCTGATAAGCTAACATACTTTGTCTCTTAATGAACCAACAAAACCACAACAAATTTGACAAAAACGATCAAAGCCACAACAACATATTCAAACCTAGCATTTCAATAGCACAAAAATATCATTAGAGAAGAAAATGGAACGTACCCGGGGTAGCAGAGATGGCGCGACGGAGAGGATGGCACGGCGGTAGAGGGCACGACGGACGGCCGAGATGGCGCAGCGGCAAAGACGATCACGACGGAGATGGCGCGGCAGCAGCGGAATCGCATGGAGGCAGAGGAGAAAGCTTCAGAATCGCGTGGAGAAGATGAAACTGTTCAGTGTTTAGTATTTATTAACCTACAAAGGGCTATATGTCGCGGTTCACAACTTAACCGCGGCCTATCCTCATAAAAAAATAATAAAAATGACATTTTTGAAATTATTTTTGAAACTATATACCGCGGTTCAGTGGGAAACCGCGGTATATACCCTTAAATATTTCAAATTTATTCAGATCAGGGAATATGCCGCGGTTCTCAGAGCAACCGCGACATATTCCCTGACGTTTTGAATACTCAACTGTCTTCCCTGACGTTCTGACATTCTCCATCAGTTAGCCCCTGCAATAAATTGACAGGGGAATAGGCCGCGGTTGCTTAGAGAACCGCGGCATATTCCCCTACCAATTTATTGTAGCTGACTGATGGGGTGTGTCACAATGTGGCAGGGGGAATATGTCGCGGTTCTCTGAACATCCGCGGCATATTCCCCTGTTATTTAATTTTTTTTCCTGACGTGGCGTTAAATGTGATGGTTGACTGGGGTATATGCCGCGGTTAATCTGGGAACCGCGGCATATTCCCCTGGCAAGGGGAATATGCCGCGGTTGTTCAGAGAACCGCGGCGTATTCCCCTGTTATTTAATTTTTTTCCTGACATGGTGTTAAATGTGATGGTTGACTGGGGTATATGCCGCGGTTAATCTGGGAACCGCGGCATATATGTTCGATTTATTTACAAAACTGCCACCGCGCACCATTATGCCGCGGTTTCTGGTGAACCGTTGCATAATGAGCGCTGTATAAACACTATTTTTTACTAGTGCCACCACCTCAAACTTATCGTCACACATCCCAAACCCTACCCTGCAAATGGAAAGGGGGACCACTTTCATATATTAACACCCATGGGACCAATTTCAACACCCAACAAGAGTACTTTTTCCATAAGCCCCCAATATGCGACGAATAAAATCATATTTTAACTCATTCCACCCAATAGAAAACAAACACACAATCCACTTATTAAAGACGACAAACATCATGAATGAACGACAAAAATTTAATTATGCGATCAGTAACTAAGAACACTAACCTCACCAGCGCTAATGAACGAAACAAGGTCTTCGACGAACCACGAACGTGATTTCACCAAGAATCTCTGGATTTTTGAAGCTGGTTCTTGAACCCTAAATCGCCCAGAAGATCGCAAGTAAGTTGATTTTACCCCAAATTGCTTCAGTTAATAATTACTTCAGTTAATTACCCCAAATTCAAATTTTATTTTAATCCTAACTTTCTTAAATTCCATGTCACAATTAATTATTTTATCTTAAACAATGTAATGAAGTCACAGTGCCAGCACGACCAAAAAGTTACAACTCATCAAATATTTGTCAGCTAGCCAGCTCTGTCGTTAGCAAAATTAACGCCGTAAGAAAAAAAGACTAAATTCCACCGTTTTTGCAAAAAGTAAGACTTTAATGAACTTTTTAAATAAGGGAAGACTATTTTGAACATACCCTACGAAAAGAGGGATCAAAATAACTATTAAACCTTACTTTTATCCTCAGAGTTCATTTTCTCTTTCAAATATTTTTTGATAAATCATCTAAATAGATAGAGTCATTAAGGGTTTGTTTGCTTCCGAGTATGTACTCTTGAAGTGGAAGGAAAGGAGAGAGAATACCCTTGGTTTGTTTTAAGACATTTGCATGAATTTGTGCGGATGGATGTGGGAGAGAGGAATTTGTTTCAAGATATTTGAATTATAATATTTACATCTCTATATTTTTAAAGGATTACTTTTTAAAAAAAAATATTTCTATGAATTCCACCTAACATTATTGATTATTAATATTAATAATAATATTATTAATAATAACAGTATTAATAATAATAATAATAACATCAATAATAAATAGTAGTAATAATTATATTTATCTAAATTTATATTATTCTTAAAGATAAAATGATAATCATTTAATTTCATCTATTAAATTATTTTTTTAATCTATTACTTTTATCACATTTCATAAATTTTTATCTCAAATCCATTTAAATCACACCATCTTTTACATTAATACAAGCAACAGTCCAATCTTTTCTTATCCTTTGAAACTCATTCAATCACTCTCCATCAAATCATTTTCCTAATCCAAACACCATCTTAAATCACATCATCTATTCCATTAATTCAAACAATATCAGTATATTTTCTTCATCCTTTCAAATTCATTTCCTCACTTTCTCTAAAATCATCTTCCAAATCCAAACACAACCTAAATTATTTCAAATCAATTGTCCCAAACAAAACATTCAAGTCTAGCGTATTTGGAAGTCTTTCAACTAGCATTTTTAACCTAATATGGAGAGGAGACCAGAAAAAACTCAAATATCTAATAATAAAAAGACACGGCAGCCACATAAAATAGAGAAAGATAATGTTTTTACACCATTCAAAAAAATATTCTCATTTCACAAACCACTTTAATAATATATATTAAAATTTTAAATTAAAATAATATTATTTTAAGTTGTTAAGTTTTTTTTATATGGTGGTGCCAACATGTCATCACTCTAAAGTAGAGTGAGAGGTGAAAAATAATAGAAAGGTAAAAAAAAAAAAAAAAAAAAAAAAAAAAAAAAAAAGACACCATGAAACGAAAGAAAGGGAAAAAAATAGAACATAGATATATGTTTTTCTCATTCTTCCACCAAGGAATGTATGGTACTAACTAAATAGTGAAATGACCAAGTGTAATAAATAATCCAATTATGGATGATCGAGTAATGGAAGAAATTGTCGAATCAAAGTCACAATATGCATACAGGTGAAAATAAACTAAGAGGTAGTCCTTGCCTGAGATCACCCTTGATGTAGTACAATATATGCAACAATGTATCACAATGTTTTTATAAGATGTGTTGAAGAAAATGAAAAAGTGTATGCATGACCTAACTCTAATTGTGTAATGGTAAAACATATACGGTCTACAATGCATCTATGATGTGGAGGGTCATCATTGTAAGTCGGACCATTTGCTAGGACTAATTTATGGTTATGATTCTTGAGAAAATTAGCTGGTTTGCATCTAACAAAGTCACATTCACTTAAAGTATTCATAGAAAAATTATGTTGACTTAGATAAACCTGATGAGTTTGTAATTTTAATACTGAAAAAGTAATTAAGTTTTTTGAGATCTTTGATTTTGAACCACGACTAAATAGATTTTAACTCGATCACAAGTAAAAGTGTCATTGTTAGCAAAAAAAAATATCATCAACATAGAAAAATACAACAACAAAATCATTATAACAAGTGAATGTGAATAACGTGTAATCAACCTTGGATCGGTGAAATCCAAAACAAGAAAAGATTCCAAAATTTGACAAACCAATTTTGGCATAATTATTTGAATTCGTAAAGGGAACAATGTAGTTTTCACACAAATCCATGAGAACTACTAGAAAAACTAGGAGGAAGACTCATTCTTCCTTCTCAAGATCTTCATGGACCAAAGCATTATTAACATCTAATTGATAGATATTCCATCAAATTTTTTTGCACAAAGAGAAAAGTGCACACATTTGCCATTTTTTTCAATAAGATCAAAGGTTTTCATGATAATTTTATCTTTCAATTTGGTTATCACCAAAAATGACTAATGGGGATTTATATCATTTTATAAAGTAATTAAATTACTTGATTAAAAAAATCCATTACCAAGGAATTTCCTTCTTGTTGAGAAGAAGAGAAGTACTAATCCAAGTCTAATCATCTTTAAAGGCCTAGATTTTAAGTTTCATAGCATGCAACCAAATTGAAAAGTATTTATGATGTTGTGAAGAAATAATGGTTAGTGACAAAGTTCCTGATAAGATAAACATTATTTGAGGAAACACTAGAGAAAGTGTTGAGAGAAGACAGTATAATAGTAGTTTGATAATGATCATATTTTATGTGTTGTGGTTGATAAAGTCTACTTATGTGACTAAGAGTTATAAAAGTTGGAGATGGAGAGTCGTACGGGCTCTCCCTATTTATAGACTAAGTGTCATAAGGGTGCAACATCCAAAGAGGTGCACTCACATCATACAACTTATATAAAATCATAGGTGTAGAGATAAACTAAGTGTCATAAGGGTGCAACATCCAAAGAGGTGCACTCGCATCATACAACTTATATAAAATCATAGGTGTAGAGATAAAATGGGGGGGAGTTGAAGGAATATCGATTGTAGGTACTGAAAATGGAAATTATTATTCCTGAAAAACTTTAACATCATGAGATACAAAAATTTTCTTAGTATCCAAATCAAACACCTTATAATAACTCTTTTTGTTAGAGGGGTGGCTGACCATAAAAGCACATTTGCAAAAGCTTGCAACAAATTCATGATATGATTTAAGCAAGACCATTACATTACATAAGTAATCAAGGACCTAAATACTATCAATACAATTGTGCCCATGATATAGTAATTTTACAAAATTGTCGACAACTTTAATGTTGTATTTTTTAAAAAAAAGAAATAGATAAAATGATAAAAGTTTCACTAAATTATTAGAGTGGTTCAAAAATATGTTTTATGAACATCACACATTACCTAATCGTAATTATGAAATAAGAGAAGATATTGTGTGTGATAGGTTTGGAGTATGAAAATATACTTGCATGCCCTAATAATTATAGAGGGGAGTTTGTTACATTGAGAATGTGTCCAACATGTAGGTTATCAAAATTTAAAAAAATAATAATTATGGAAGTAGTTGAGGAAGAAAGAAAGGGTGCCTTACTAAGGTGTCGTGAGACTTGTCAATAATACATAAATTTAAATGATTGTTTGTCAAAGAAGAGGATGCAAAGAACTTGACATTACATTGGTCTTTATTTTCGTTAAGTTTGTTTAATGTGCTTTTTTTTTTTCTGCTTGTTCAATAAGATACTAATTTTTGTCAAGTCATCCTGGTATTAACTTGACACATAACACTAATTTGACTTAATACGTGACATTGACATTGTCAGATGACACAATACTAACTTGACACGCTATCAACCTTTTTTTAATTAAAATAATAATAATAATAATTAACATTAAAAAACTAAATGAAAAAAAATACACGAACTGAAATGTAATACACACTATATCACCTTAGTTAACAATTTAAATGATGTTAAAAAAAAAATCAAATTTACAAAAATTGAAATCTCACTGAACACACAAAAAAAAATAACACATTGAATAAAATTGAAAAAAATAGAGACCAATGTAGTATTTAAACCTAAAAGAAAATATCCAAAATTTAAGTTGAACCATGTATTAGTTGATATAAATTTAGGACATTTTTCTTGTAGGATACTTATTCACATCTCTTGCATTTGACGTAAATACAAACTTTTTATAATAGATATTATGTTTAAGATAAATTTATATCTCTTACGTCTATGTCGAACTATTAACTAATGTAATTAGTTATAAGTATTCAACGTAAAAAAAAAAAGCTTATTTTTGTACTATGATAATGTGTCTGTTTGCATATATATATATATATATATATATATATATATATATATATATATTAATCATAATTATTGTTATAATAAATAGTAATAATAAATAATAATAATAAATAATGATAATAATAATATTAAGTTATGATAATGATAATGTTATTTATTCACAAATGAATAGAATTATAATCCTTACTCATTGTATAATCCCTTGTTCAAAGAGAGAGTTGTCTCTTGTCTTACTTACGTGGTATTGTCATAGTAGTGTTGTTTGATGTGCAAGATTGCAGCTTATTATCCGGACCTCATATATGTCATGAGGGGGTTTTGCTATGAATGAACTCCAATGGATAATACTCATTAAAAGACCAAATACCTCATATCATAGGGGTTTTGAATGGTGGTTGTACTGAAACCAAGAACCAAAATTCAACGTTGAGATGGATTATACAACCTTAAAACCCAATATATAGACAAAAAAGTGTCGATATGTCCTTCTCCAAAATATACACCACATACTGAATAAGATTGAATAGTACAAACTCTTTCAAAAACATACAAATAAGATTAACAGCTAGATTAGACCAACACACCTCTCATTATTACTATTAAACTACAACTCTTATGTGCATGTTTAAAATGTAAGAAAAAATACTACAATTTTCTACAAATTTTTTGTGATGTATTCTGAGTTCAGAAAGACAACCATAATCTTATGAACTTGACTGAGTTCAGCACTGAGTTGGTAGCGAGTTGAATGGTGAAGAATAAATAACATGTGACGGGAGGAAATAATGTCTTCGTTGGACATCGCAGAGATGTTGTTCTCTGCTTCTTCTTTTAAAGAATTGTTATCATACAGAACTCTTGGTAAGAAGTTTTCATAATTATACAACAATGCACCCATGTCACGGCTAATAAATATTTTTTTTTCTATTCCATATTGTTTTATTTTTGTTTTTTTCTAAATCAATATTTTATTATTCCTAAATATCAGTAAAGTATAAAAAAAATTATGTTTTATATTATAATATTTGACCGTTTGCAGATAATATTTTTAATTATCCATTATTTTATTTTCTTACCTAATCAATTAATTTAATTCAAATATTATATATTGATATATGGTTGTTAAATTGAATTTTATTTTTCTAATGTCTTGGAATTTTCTCTTGAAAAATCATGATAGATAGATTCTAATATAATAAAAAAATATAATTTATATTGTAAGACGTTACTTTTTAAATCTTTTATAATATTTAAATTGGTTTCATTATGCACATATATGTACCTTCTAGTAAAAAATATATTCTCTTATTTATAATAGGTATGAATACAATAATGAAAATAAATACAAAATGGATAGATAGTAAAATTTGTGATTTCCAAAAATATTCTGAAAACATTGAACATAAATTTTAAGTTAAATTTTCAAAAAAATTAAAATCATAATTTTAATAATTTTAAACACCTATTGTTCTTTGTTTTTGTTACTTTTTTTTATGCATCCTTATATACTTTTCACATTGGTATTACTGTGTTTGAATAAGAGAATGAGATTAAATATATGAATTTGTAATATGAAAAATCATAGTTCCTTAAAAAAGAATTAAATTCAATCTATTGAGAATAAGTAAAATTTATTACATATAAGAAAATAAAATCAAACACTAATTTTCTTTCAAACTACCAAAAACTAAAATAAATATAATTTTTTTTATTAAGAGTATTTTTAATTAAAAAAATAAGTTTACTTAATTTTTATGTGTTATCATATGTAACATTTTTATTTTTCTAATACACTATAATATTATTAAAATTTCCTTCTGAATTAAATATTTTGATCTTAGTTTTTGTAATGATTTAAAAATAGTATTTTAGAAGTGATTGCTTTTTAAAAATTATAATTTTTTATTATTTAAATTAAAGATTTTAATATAGATCGTTTTGTTATAAACGAATTTTATAATTTTAAATTATTTTTTTATAAACAAGTTTTATAATTTCTACTTAAGAGTTTTTTTTCTCTGTTCGTCTGATTGAAGAACTGAAATAGTAGGATTTATCCTTACGACAAACTATTTAATTTGGATCAGTTTCTTCGTTGGTGTAAGTTGAATTTAAGTTATTTTCTTATTCATTTTTTATTATCTATTGTATGTGAAACTTCTTTTACTTGCATAAGTCTTTTTAAACATTTATGAGTCTTTGTTGATCAATGATAATAATGACATGTGCAAGTTGGGAGTAGTTTTATCAATTAGAGTTATGTGAACGGTTAATCATATAAAAGAAGCTAACTACAGTTTTAATGTTATATGGTTTTCAGAAATTTTGCACAATAAGACATAGAATTGGTGTGGTATAAAGATCCTAAGTTCACACTAAGGGTTTGGAAATGGATGAACCAAACATTATCTCTTCAATACAAAAAGAAAACAAGGTTTAAACCAATAAAAATTGTTACCACGTAAGCCTATATTCACAACGTAGTTTGACTTTTCAAACTAACCAAAACTTATTTACTAAAATAGGTGAGCTCTCCTTACGTACCCTAAGAGTGTAGGTACAATGTACACAGCCCAAAACAAAATTGAAAATACACAAATTTCAATACATTAAGGAAGGTTTGAATAGTTCCTTCTGAATAAGGACACCAAGCATCAACCATTAACCATTATGCTACCAAGCTTCCTTTGATAATTACAAGCAACAAATACATAGATGAATCCTACAAAGCATATTTTATATATATATATATATATATATATATATCAATACATTACTAAAACAAATAATTAATTTATTTATCCACCAAATTTGAAATATAAAACTATGTAAGTCAACAAGGAGTTCTTACCAGCTAAGTTATATCATTATGAAATAAATACTACCCAATTTACATCATTACTTTTAAACATGAATTTTCTCGAGTCTTTCATTTTTTCCAATTTCAGTAGATTACCTAACCATGTATAATAGAAACATTAGATTCATTCATAAGAGACTCAACAACAATCCACAACATAACAAGAACAAGCTACAAAGATACACAACCAAACTTAAATAAGCTCACTCCTCAAGGCCCCAAAAGATTTTCAAAAACTATGTTTTGATACCACAAATGTAACATCTCGATTTTGGATGCCATAATTACGAGTAAAATTTAAAATGTTTGAAACATAATATCATTTCGAAAATCCAAATTCAATAAATCTTTACAATTAACCAAAAATAAGTCATTGTTCCAATTAATTACAAAATAAAATTTCAAATAAAATCATCTATTCAAAATAAAACTCTAAGTTCCCCAACTCTCGTTATCAACGTGCCTCTTTAAGAATCCAGGAGATTATCTACAAGATCAACTGCTCTCATATAAAACAATCATCACAAGTAGAAACCACAACATGTAAGGGTAAGCTAATAAAATAAACACCAAATCATCGATATAACATTTATATCACAATCTTTAAGTTCTTATTACAATTCCATCACATCAAACAACATCACTGCATAATAAGACTATGAAAAATAATATAATCACCAAACATACATTCCCTTAACTAAATCATGATCAACCCCTTAGCTCTATGCCTCCCGTCAATTAAAGGCAACTCATGCCTATCCAACCACCATTATAAACGTATGTCAACTTTCATACTTCACCGAACCATTCTTGTTTACCAAAACGAGACGATTCGAGTGGTCCTCCACTGCAACTTCTAACCTTTCTTCCCTGCTCCGAGCTGTTGTCCTCAGCATTAATCTCAGCATGAGTCAAAACCTTACAAGCGAGACATCTATCCCTTTCTACCCCCTCGCAAGAGGAAAGGTCAACACTCAAATCTCAGTCCCTTCTATCGTCTCTTAAAGATGAAGAAACTCATTTCTTCCATCGTCTCTTAAAGACAAAGAGATCCACATTTCTACCATCTTGCATGAGGAAAGGTAAAGCCACAAATTAACAAAGTATAGCAAGAAAACATAACAACCCAATAACTGGTCAACTCGACAAAATTCCAAAGTGCTCGGAATAGGCATCCCGCGAAGTGCTTAAACCAAAAGGACATTAGACTGAGGTATTCTCAAACTGAAGATGGAGCTCGACCCACAAAGGATGATCTCGACCTTCGAGTTTGGCACACATGGACGACATTGACCTTGAAGCTCGATCCATAGAGGATGATCTCGACGTCGAGACTCGACGACATAGAATGACCCCAACCATAAAACTTGAAAAATGTTACTCACAAGCAAAAAAAAAAAAAAACAAAAACCTATTACAATCTAGAAAGTAGTCTGTTCGACCAGCTCATTGTGATAGATTCTTCCAAAATGGAGCCTATATGTTAATACAGCTCAAAAGCAAGCTTGAATCACCACAAAAGTTAAAAGCATATTATAGATTGTAACCAAATCCACAAAAGTGGCATTCGAAAGACCTAAAACAAGGCAACAAAATTAATAGATTGTAACCAAGAGAACCAACGTGACACCCAAAAACTCTCGAAGCGAGAGACTAATTCCCTCCAAACGAGACATCCAAAGCCCTTCAACCAAGACAAACTAAGACAATGAACGTGGCACTCAAAGATCCAAGTTACTAATTGTAACAAGAATAAAATATCATTCATCAGAGCACTTCCAAGACAAACCATCAATACAATAATGAAAATACCAAACTACAACATATAGCTCAAAACACTAGACCAAGCATAAAGGAAGCACAAACTTCTTACATCCGAACTCACGTATCAACTTGACCTATACCCAAATATAGGGGCAAAAGAAGCCTACATGTGAAGCCCGACTATCAGAAAACTAAGATCGACCATGGAGCTCGACCAATAAAAATTTCAACTCCTTCAACAAAAAATCCAACCCAAAACAGATACGGACAAATTGGACATAAAGCAACAAGTCCGGAAAAGGAGAAATAGAGAACAGTTGATTCCTATAATCCCAATTCAGCTACAACACCCTAGCGCATGATTAGCTCAAAGTACAGGTGGTTAAGTATGATAGGAGCCTGATGTTTCAAAACATTAGGGTACCATACATGTTGTGTTGAGTACAAGGTCAACTTGGAACACGAAATGTTAAGAAAACACAAAGCATAAATAATGCCCAATACAAAGGCATATCGACATCAGCAAGTCAAGACATTTTGGTATTCTCAACATCACAATAATTCATGTGTAAATAGCTTGATCCGGATATAAAAAAATATATATTCGACCCTGATAGCACAAGGGTAGCTCGAAAATCCAACATAGGACAATACAACTTGGCCAAGCAACAAACCAAAAAATATTATTTTCTTTTAAATTAAGAATATTTTTAATTAAAAAATAATTTACTGATATTTTATATCTTATCATTTCTTAATTTTACTTATCTATGAATTTTATTATTTAGGTGTCAATAAGTATTCATATATTCATTAATTTTTATTTGTAAATTATGTGATATCATGAAACATTTCAAGAATATTGAAAACACATTGATTTTTATAATATAAAAGAACAAGTTAATGACTGAAAAGGGAAATTTAAATATATTTCAGATATTAGTTAAAAAAAGAAAATGACTATAGTTAAAATACAATAATCGTTAGGTAGAGCACTAAACAAAAAGTTTTATGTCTCTAAAATTATTGGATTATTCAAATATAAATTAGTGATATATAAATTTAATAAAAATACTTATTTAAATATAACATATTATATATATATATATATATATATATATATATATATATATATATATATATAATTTAAAACACATTCCAACAATAAAATAAAATTTGTATAAAAATATAAGAAAAATAAAGCTAATAATATTAATATAGATATTCAACTCAGCTTTGAAATATATAAATTTTCGTACACATTGGTCTAATAAAACTATTTATTATTAACAGCTTCTATAAATAATCTATTTATAATATTGGATTATATGGTTATGGAGAATAACAACACTTAGTCGTATTAAAAACATTTCTTCTAGACAAAAGATGAAAAATTGTAACTATTAGAAATATTCAGAATACATACAGCACTGTATGATGAAAATATTATTCAATACAATTATAAATAGTAATGAAATTAAAAAGACTCATTTCATTTCGTGTTACACTAAACTAAATACAAACCTATTCCAATCTCTTTATAGAAAGATTTCCACCAAAATTTACAAAAACAAAAAAAATGTATATCATGTTAAAAGTAATGTTAATAACATATTATTATTTCTAGATAAATTTACAAAAGTCTCAAGTACAATAACAATACTCCAAAGAAGGCTCACTGAAAAGTGTCATAAAAACAAGTAACATGAAACATAAACTCCTTCAAAATTTGAGAAACTTTGTGCCTATTAAGTTTGTTAGTCCTGCAATCAAGGTAGAAAAGAAACATGCAATTCAATAGCTATGGCTTAGTCTATAAATATAAACATTCGAATATGATATTAAAAAATTACAGTATTGGGAACCCCAAGAACAATTCACTTAAATTTAAGAAAAGAACTTATTTTGAAAAAATATATTTTGAAAAGAGGAAGAAAAATATGGTTTCCAATAAGAGAAAATAAATACCATTGGCATATCTTTTAAATTTAAATTATTCACAAATCGATTATATGAAGAAGAAGAAAATTAGCATGCTCACACTCACTGACACAATGGACTATATTCCCCTTATTAACTATATAATATATCATTCATGCAAAACAAGAGCAACTGCAAAATATTATAACTAGCAAAATCTCAAAAAAAAAAAATCTTTTGTATTAAGAATATTTTTAATTAACAAAAAAAAATTACTTAAATTTTATGTCTTATTATACGTAATATTTTTATTTTTCTTAATACACAATAATATTATTAAAATTACCCTCAGAAATTAAATATATTTTATCTTAGTTCTTTTTATATATGATTTTTTCAACTCCTACATCCATTAATTTGTTGAAAAAATAATATATTACAAAAGTATTAAAACCACCTTGATTTTCATAAAAACAATGAGTTAATACAGTAAAAGAGAAATTTAAAAATACTTAAAATTTTAATTAAAATATCCCTCATAGCAGTAAAGATAAAAGTTATAATCCATTGAGTATCTAATTTAACAAAGATATTTCATATTAAAATTATTGTTAAACAAAGTTTAAATCTTTAACTATACCAAAATTTTTATGAAATTAGCCATAAAATTTAAATTCCAAAAACAAAATACATTACCAAAATAAAGTCTATGATATATACAAACAAAAGAAGAAAAGTGTTCTTTATATAAAATAAATTTCGTTTTTTTTAATTTCTCCAACTAATTAAAACATGGAATTAAGCATAGAATTTTATTCAAAAATGAAATATATGCTCTATAATACCTAAAACAAGTCCATGAGATACAAACACATAACAAAAATGTAAATTAATTATAGTATTTTCTTTTCTAGTATCTCTAACTCATAAATTAAGTAATATAAAAATAAATAGTAATAATGAGACATAATCAATAACATTATTGATTGGTTACCTTAACAATAGAGCTCTCAAAACGGGTAACCCGGCTCAACCCGGTCTAGTCTACCACGGGTTGGTCACAAAGTGAGCCAACCCAACTCAGCTCATTTATTAGCGAGCCAGAAAAATCTGAACCCGGCTCGATCCACCACGGGTTGGTGGATAAACGGGTTGGCTCACTAGCCCATTTAATTACAATTTTTTTTAAATAAAAAACTTTACAAATTTTCTATATTCAAATTTAAACAAATTTCACTCTCAACAAATGATGTTAAACTGAAGACAATTCAAAATAATAATAAAAAGTACAATTTGGTATAGTGAAGAGAGTATTTTACTTTTAGGGTTTCATAAATAAAATAATAAATTTAAAAAAAAAATTAGGCAGGTGGGTTGGCGGGCCAACCCGGCCCACCACGGGTTCAACTAGCATGAGCCGGGTTTAAATGAACCAGGTTGAAATCTGACTCGCATAAAAAAAATTCAATTTTTTCAAATTCAACCCGGTCCGAACCCGTGGTGAGCTAGGTTGGCTCGCGACCTATTTTGACGGTTCTACTTAACAATATATGGTAACATTACTTTTTAAGGGTAGAAATACAAGAAGACACTTAATACATTGTAATGTTCAAAGTCACTTACCTAAATTAAGTAGAGAAAGGGTGTATTTAAAATGACTATAGACAATTTTTTAAGCACGTGCTCTTCTTACAAAGATAAGAGCAAAATTTGATGAAGTGCATGATAAAAACTATTTACTCTTCAACTTGAGCATCTTAGTGTGTATGTTTTAAATTCACTTCTCATTTTTGGAAGAAAAGCATATTTTAAATAAATAGTTTAGAGATAAATTAGTTACTTTAAACCTTCAATATTAAGTCCATCCATAGTGTTCAAAAAAGAAAATATATATTACTAGTTTTGTAATTATTTTACTCACTGTTTGTCTAACAATGATAGGATTAACATTAAATTTATTATGTGTCTTATTACTAAATATTACTAACATTTGAATGAGGCATGTGAATATATATTTTCATATATGATTATGTGTGTTATTTGATCTCATGAATAATCACTTAAGTACTTTTTTCTTATGGTTTTTATTCATTTGTTTTATATTTTTAGAAATTAAATGAAGCATAAAAGTAACATTTTTCTTCATCTTCTCTTGGTATTGAAAGTAACAGTTCCAACATTTATATTATTGTTAACAATATCAATCATACATAACTAACATTCTCTTACGTTTGAATATATATATATATATATATATATATATATATATATATATATATATATATATTGTTATTCTATATCTGGTAAAATTTAATGTTTTTACTTTTGTAATGATTGATATTTGTTTTATCTAATATTAGAGAGAAAAATGGTTATAATGTTGTGACAATCAAATGAGTTTTGGACAACAGGGTTTAGAAATTTTGAAATTGAAAAGTTATAACAGTGAATGCAGTGTTGTTCAATTACAACAGTTTTTAAAATCTATAATACCTAAATAAAAGTCCATATGAGATACAAACACATAATAAAAATGTAAATGTTGTTGAAATTCAATATAGTTTTAAATAAATTAATTATAGTATTTTGTTTTCTAGTATCTCTAACTCATAAGTTAAGTAATATTAAAATAAATAGTAATAATGAAACATAATCAATAACATTATTGATTGGTTACCTTAACAATGGTAACATCACTTTTTAACTGTAGAAATAGAAGAAGACACTTAATACATTTAATATTTAATGTTCAAGGTCACCTACCTAGATTAGTGTGTTTAAAATGACTATGTTTAAGAATGGAAAATTTTTTAAGTACATGTTTACTCTTCAACTTGAGCATCTTAGTGTATGCTTTAAATTCACTTCTCATTTTTGGAAGAAAAACATATTTTGAGTAAATAGTTTAGACATAAATATTAGTGATGTTATTAAGTATTTATATAGTTTAAGAGTGATATTATTAAATATTGTTATTGAGATGAATAACATTTGGACGAGGCATGTGAACAAATATTTCCATACCATTATGTGTGTTAATTATTTGAACTGATTAATAGTCAATTAAGTACTTTTTCAAAAAAAAAAATTATGGTTTTTATTCACTTTTTTATATTTTTAGAAATGAAATGAAGCATAAAAGTAACATTTTTCTTAATCAACTGGAGTTGAAAGTCACACTTCCAAAAGTTATATTATTTTTAACTATATCAATTATACATTGCTAATATTCTGAGGTTTGAATATATATTTTGTTATTCTATATCTTGTAAGATTTAATGTTTCTATACTTTTGTAATGATTGATATTTGTTTTATCTAATTTAAAGACAAAAGTGTGGTTACAACGCTGTGACAATCAAATGAGTTTTGGACAACAAGGTTTAGAAATTTTGAAAGTTACAAGTGAATGTGTTGTTCTATTACAAGATAATTTTTAAAATCTATTCATCTTACTTTTTAAATTACAAAATATATTTCTTCAAGGTGATTTTGGCTATAGTTTCAATCAATGATTTTTTTTTTAATTTGTGATTTTAGCTGGTATATTGAATCCATGAGTTAATTTAAAAAAAAAAGTTATGTTTATAATACAATGAAAAAATCTACTAATCCTATATATCATTATACTAATGAACTTAATTTTAAGTCTGTTGCAGAAATGCTTAATGTGAAGAAGATTTTAGAAATTTTAAAATTAAATCATATCAATTAGACAGTTGTTTATCAAATGAAGTTAGTGTGAAAAAAATATATAATTTTTGAATCTATCAGATTTCTGAAATCTTATGTTTAATTGTAAAAATTCATGGAAAATTAATGATGATAAATGGAAAATATGTTTGATTTCAATTTATAAGAAAATATATCAATATTTTGAAATCAAACACATATTTTTATATCATTAACTTATAATAAATTTGTATAATTAAACAAAGTATTTTGAAAATGAAATAGATAGAAAAATATCATATTTATTTTTGTAGTAGTTTTATTTGATGTAATTAATATTATTTATTCATAAAACTCTTCTAACAAATTCTTAACACTAAATATTTCTGCAATAGGCTTAAAACTAAATTTATTAGCATAACAATACAGGAGATTAGTAGATTGTTATTTTTTTTTTCTATAAAAGTAAACATTTTTCATATTGAAGTCAAGGATATAATATCAATTTACAACACAAATAAAAAAAAAAAAAAAAAAAAAACTCGCACAGATACTATAGAATATAAAGAATAAATATTATAAGTTTCTCCAAATCACCATTAGAAAATATCCTTCTTAACCTCATTTTTTTTTTCATTACAATAAAGAGCAACAACAAAAACACTCATTCAAATAAAGTCATATTAGCATGCACTCCTAAATAAAAATCATCATTAATTAATTTCTTTTCTCAAAAGATATGCAACTGATGAGGTCTTTATATAATTAAAAGAATAAGTGAACTCATTTTATAATGAGAATATATTATATTAAAGAAGGAATGTACCTGTTAGTGCATTCATCAATAGTCACACCTTACAATTGAATTCAATGGTTATCTTCTATATTCCTGATTGAAGAAAGAACATCAATAAGAGAATAAAAATTAAAAAATATATAATAATAATAATTGAAGAATAAAACATTTGAAAAGTGTCAATACATCAAAATGAAAGATATATCAAGTTTAGAAGAAAAAGAAAACATTAAGAAAACATGCATTATGTAACAATTGAAGTAAAACAATTAAAGAAAACATGCAGACACTAAACACATTTATTCTGTTCAATATAACCTGGGATGAAGCGAACTATTCCTTCACACAGTTTTCATGTTCTAAACACAAGAAAAACAAAAGCATTAATATGGATATGCATGAATGACCACCTTATGTAAATATAAATGATTTGTAAAAGGTATTTTTTTTGTCATATTGTCACTGCTTTCTCCAATTTCCTCAAAGAAAAAGGAGGAAGAATAACAAAACAAAGAAACATATATTCATGCCATAACTAATTAAGAGATAACTTACCCTTAAAAAAAACACCAAACAATATTGTTTGTCGTTGTTCTTCTCCTCTCTAAAAAAGTTTCCTTTCTCTTTAGGTTAGATATCACTTTTTCTTTTCCTCATAAAATGAGAATTGGGTGTATTTAAAGAACCAAACCTACTCTCACTTCTCATCTCTATGCTGTTGGCTCTCTAAGAAAAAAATAAAATGCACCGTTACTACTGCCAATATAAGTATGGCACCGTTGCCCACACCAATACAAGTGTCTGGCTTACAGTATCACAGACTTTACAAACCAATTCACGTGACTATTTTATTTTATTTTTTTTATATATTTATTGAGTATCAAATTTGAAAAGGATATTAAAATATTATAGAATTATAAAATTCAAAACTGAAGGGCAAGTGAGTTTTGCATGAAAAAGTTCATATGTTTAATTAAAAAGTGTCATGAGGGAATTTTTTATTTATTTTCTTTTTATATATAAATTTGAATAGATTTATTTTTACATCAATGTAAAAAAAATATTTTACATTGATTAAAAAATATTTTTATAATGGTTTTTGAAACTTAACCTCACTCCTCTGTTCTTTTTTGTTGACATTAAAAAGAAAATAAACTAATGTCCATTACTACCGTCAACCTTACTATTATCGATAAAGTTATTGGCACCGTTACTGCTGCCACTGCCAATTGATTTGCACCATTACTGCTGTCAATAAGAGTGTCTGGCTCACAATATCACAGGCTTTATCACAGGTTTTAAAAAGCAATATTATTTTATTTTATTTATTATTTTTTATATATTTTAGGTTACTGTTAAATTTTAAAATTAACAATTTTTTTATCTCATATTATTTTATTTTTATTCTTTTCTAAATCATTATTTTACTACTCCTATATACTTCGTAAATTAAAAAAAAAATTATATGTTTTAGTTAGTTTTAGTTTTTTATATTATAATAAGTTTATGAATAATTATCTTTTATTTTCTTATCTAATGAATTAATTTAATTTAAATATATATTTTAGTGTTGGATTGAATTTAATTCCTTTTTAGACTTTTCTTTTAAAAAATCAAGTAATAAATAGATTCTAATATAATTAAAATATAATTTATATTTTAAGATGTTATTTTTAAATGTTTTTAAATATTATCATATGTTTACTAGACGTGTAACTTTTCTTATATATAATAAGTATAAATACAATAAAGAAAATAAACATAAACGGATAGAGAGTAAAATTTATGATTTTCCAATATTTTGAAAACATTCAAGTTAAATTTAATTTTACAAAACTAGAAATCATAATTTTAAACTGGGATATTTTGTTTCTGTCATTTTCTTCATTCTTCTTTATATACCTCTCACCTACTTTCATTGTAAATATATGAATTAGTGATATAAAAGTATACTTCCTTAAAAAAGAAAAGAAGAATTAAATTTAATCTAACAATTGAAAATAAATAATATTCATATAATTTATTATATAAGAAAATAAAATCAGAAACCAATTTTGTTTCATATATTATAATTACCCAAAACTAAAACAAATATAATTTTCTTTTGTATTAAGAGTATTTTTAATCAAAAATAAATAAATTTACTTGTTAGAGAGGAGAAAGATTGACTCGATTTGGTCATCCTAAATTTTGATTTGTTATATCTATTTAATGCACGTTAAAAATTTTATATATTTCAAAAAATATTTTCTTTTTTAGAATTAAGATATTACAGGAAAATAAGCACTAGAGTAGGAGATATGTTTTGAGAATGTTGCCAAGTTAGAAAATTTTAATGACTTAGTTGACATATAATAGATTATGGGACATGTTATTTGGGAAGACTTTGAAATTTATTTATTTGTCACTTAGAGTCTTTTTGAATCCTAGACATTTTATTAAGGATTGACTCAATATTAGACACAATTTATGCATGTATTCCGTTGTCTTATAGTCACTTAAAATCTTTTTAGAATTTCTCTTTTTTTTTAATATATATTTATTTCGTTTTTATTTGGATCATATATATATATATATATATATATATATATATATATATATATATATATATAAGACTTCCTCTACAATATTGAGTGCTTCATCCTGTACTTCCGAACATTTCATTCTGCACCTCCAATTTCCAAAAATACTCCTGATTAATAAATGGTTTAAAAGTTTAATATTTTGATTAGTGAGAATTTTTGTGCCTACCATTGACTCCACCTCTATTTTCTTCCAATCACTAAGCATGCATTGCTGACCTCTGCAACCCTTGACACTGCACCCCTACACCACCCTTGTACCCTTTCGTTCCTGCACCCCGTTTCATCTTTATAAAGAAATCCTACACCCCTACACCTTTGAAATACAACTCTTTGCTTGAGGTTTTGTACTTTGCAGGTCATATTTGTGAGTGAGTGTTGTTTATATATATTTGAGAAGGATTGTTGAGTGTAAGTTGAAGTGTTTCACTTGTGGTGCTGTATTGGAGTTCTTCGTATTACTTCATTGTCTGTCTTCTTGTTGAAGAAGGAGGTTAGTATTTGTTTTTAAATCTGTTTGCATCTTCTTGGTTGGATTGATATAGATGATGGATTGTTAGTATTTTTTTAAAATTTGTTTGCATCTTCTTCGTTGAATTGATATTAATGGAGGAGAGGTATTTTATTTTCGTTAATATGTTTGCATGAAATAAATTTAATCTAACAATTGAAAATAAATAATATTCATATAATTTATTATATAAGAAAATGAAATCGGAAACCAATTTTGTTTCATATATTATAATTACCCAAAACTAAAACAAATATACTTTTCTATTGTATTAAGAGTATTTTTAATTAAAAATAAATAAATTTACTTAATTGTTAGAGAGGAGAAGGATTGACCCGATTTGGTCATCCCAAATTTTGATTTGTTGAATCTATCTAATGCACATTGTATTGTTCATATATTTGGGAAAATATTTTTTTTTAAAATTAAGATATTATAGGAAAATAAGCACTAGAGTAGGAGATATGTTTTGAGAATGTGCCAAAGTTAGAAAATTTTAATAACTTGGTTGACATGTAATAGATTATGGGACATGTTATTGCAAAGACTCAGATTTGAAATTTATTTATTTGTCACTTAGAATTTTTTTTGGAATCCTAGACATTTTACTAAGGATGGACTCAATATTAGACCACTAGTAGAAAAAGTGGTTTCTGACACGCGATATACGCTTCGGTTATGAAAAAACCGAAGTGTATAGAGCTATATACATCGGTTACACATGGACCCGTTGCGGAATGAAGGTATTGCTTCAGTTATCATAAGACTCGAGGCCTATACCTCTGCACAGAAAAGTCTAACAACTTTTTGAAAAGGCCTAATGCCTCGGTTTTCTAGGAAACCGGTGCCTATACGCTGGCATATTGCCTCGGGTAGCTGGGCAACCGATGCCTATACCTCTGCTCCACCTACTACACCTGCTACGTTGCTTGCACTTTGCCTGCTACACCAGACCTAAGGCATCGAGTTCTACTTTTAACTGGTGCCATATTAGGATATTACCTCGGGTTAGTCTGTAACTATTGTACTAGCTCAACTTTATTTTCTCAGCTTAACCTACACACGTCTCATTCGCGTCGCCAACAGCTTCTTCTTCCTCGTGTTATTCTTCCTCTGCGTAGCTTCTTCTTTTGTGGGTTCACCACTGCCACTCCTTGGCTCGCCGCGCCACCCCCTGTGTTGTGCTGCCAGTGGTCTCGCCTTCCTCCTTCTTGCCAGTGCTTGCACCTGCCACTGCTCGTTGTCGCGCCTCCTCCCTTGATGTGCCTCTGCCTGTTTCTCTCGCGCCTCAACCTTCGTCGTCGCCTCCATTTCCTCTCCTTCTCCCTTGTCTGGGTGAAATGCTCCGCCTGCCGTAACTACTCTACCAAGCGATCCAGATCCGCATTCTTGCCCTGACATTCCAGAAGCTTTCTCTTTGTTCTGGTTTTTTATTTTTCTTTAGTAAAGATAGGAACTTTATGGTAAAGATGGGAACTTTATGGTTTAATTTTGCACATGGTGAAGCCTTTCAAGGTGCTGCATGGAGGTGCGTCGGCTTTGTTGGTAGAGGCTCTTGCGAGCATTGGCGCTTCGGAATATGCCGCAAGGTGATGCAGTACCTCATTACTGGTCACAACTTCTGCAATATATATATATATATATATATATATATATATATATATATATATATATATATATATATATATATATTTATTTATAAGACTTCATCTGCAATATTTGTTTCATTTTTATTCAGAATGAGAGTTGCTCCCTGCACCTCATCTATCTTCCTACAACTCCCATTTTACATATTTGTCCTTCATTTATTAAAGTCAAAACAAATGTAATGATGAGTTAATGATCTCCTAACAACTAGCAACCTACAACCCTAAACCCCCTTTGACTGTATAAACCCTACATGCACCCCCTTCCCAATTTTTCACTTTCTTCACAATAGCATTTTCTTCACTTTCACTCAAATTTTGCTGAGCTGAGAGTTGAGAGCTTGTGTTGTGTAATGTGGTGATATAGTGGTGATTTTGATATGTGGTGGCAGTGTTGTGTTTATTGGAGAAGGAAGGTGGAGGACGAAGGTGGTGATAGAGAACTTTTAAACATATCGAGGTTAGTTCAACAGTATACGTAAACACCCTTAACCAGCGTTCAAGCTGCGGTTAAGGGTGCACTGACATCTGAATGTCGGTTCTATAGTGTCGCACTTCAAAGTTCGGTAACCCCCCAACCGAGCTTCGAATTGCGAAGGGGGGCCGCACTTCCAACTTTGGTTATATTGTGAGCACTTATTTTTTAATATTTTGTAATATTTTGTAATTTATGTATTATGCTGTATGATATATTTTTTTAATATTTGTTATTATGTATTATGCTCGGTTTTATGTATTAGGTATGAGTCAGGTTTGGTAGTTTTAGGTTTTGTTGTATTTGGGATTGTTTTGGGTAAGGAAATTTGATGAAAAGATGGTTTTTGTACCATACTAGGCAAATTTGCCTACAATATTACGTAAATGGGCAAATTCGCAGTCAAAGGGAAGTCGTGGGGGGCTCAGAAGACTTCTAATGAAGAATCCGTGCCCCCATGCACAACTTCACACTGTTCATGTGAACAGTGATGAAGTCGTGCACCCCAAGAACGACTTCAGGCTCTTGTAATCAATTACCATGGTCCGTAATCGATTACAACGTGCTGAAGTCGTGCCCCCCTACACGATTTCACCTTTGTAGGCAAAAATGACTCTGGTAATCGATTACACCCTTGTTGTAATCGATTACCAACAGGTTCAGTGGACAAAAACTCCCTGGTAAGCGATTACACCATGGTCGTAGTCGATTACTAGTGTGTTCAATGGGCAAAAACTCCCTGGTAATCGATTACGGCCTTGTTGTAATCGATTACCAATGTGTTAAGTGGACAAAAACTCACTGGAAAGTGATTACAACCTTCTTGTAATCGATTACCAGAGTGTTTGAGTGTTGAATGACATTTTATTTGTGTTGTAGAGCATCATTAGAGGTTATATATGTGTAATTATTTTAATTTTTGTAAGGACATGGTTGTTGATGATATTGTGATGTATTGTTATGTTTAGGAAGATTAATTTTTTGAATGAAAATACAAATTGAAAGCATAAGGCAAACTCATAAATGAAATTTGAACTATTTTATTGAATTCAAAATGCATTATAGAAGGAGAAGAACTAAAAATAAAAAAAAAGACAAAAGTACAATAAAACTGCTAACTATCTAGGAGGAAGATCCACCATGTGGACCAAAATGACGACGCAGATAGCCAATGTCATGCTCTAAATGATCAACGTGAGTTTCCATTGTATCGAAGCGGTCTCCCAAGTTGAGCTCGAGCTGTTCAAATCTTGCATTGATGTTTTCGTTCATAGTGTTGAAGTTGTCTCCCACAAATGTTCTGAGATCATTGATCCCTCTCATGATTTCATCATATGAAGAAGTTTGTTGTTGAAGAAGGGGCGGTGGTGGTGGTTGTTGTTCAGGATGTGCTTCATTATGGCGTTGAGGAGGAGGAGAATTTTTGTGAACCCATCTGTTGTCAGCAATTTTGGTAAATCCAAAGGACTCTATCATTATTGCCCCTATAATCATTTGCCTCGTCCGTGGGCCAGGTATTTCATCATCCAATGGAATTTGAAAATTTTCCAAGATCTGGGTGACCAAAAATGCATATGGTAAAGGAGCATTTGGCCTCAAAGCCTTCTTCATCCTATATCGGATGAGATGGCTCCAGTTTATCTACTTTGTCGTCATTATAATCTACAATAAGATAACATCTTCCTCGGTAGCCTGTGCAATGTTAGAATTCTAGCATCAACTTTCATAGATCCGGCTAGAATTCTATCAATTTGAGGTTTGTATGCAAAGTTATCAATTGTCTTGCTACGCCCATACTGCATTCATCCACTCATTCATCTAGTATTTTTCCTTCAAAATTCAAGCCAATAGAGGGGAGGTTGGCTATGGAAGCCAATAGACGAGGTTTGATAATCATTTTTACATTTTTAAACTCAGTCTTCATGGTTCCATTATCAGAAAATTTGAGATTTCTATAAAAAATACGTACTAAATTAGGATAGTAGTGTGTAGCATCAGAGACAAAATCAATCAAGCCCAGATTTATCAGCATGTGGAAAAATTCAAAACCTTGATTGTTGAAATAATTATCGTCAAGGTATTTTGGGTCAATGACCTGACGGTCATTAAAAAGTGTGAAATACCTTTCTGCCAGTGTAGGGGTTGAAAACTGAAGATTTTGGTGTGATTTAGTCGGTGACGATGGTGGTGAGGGTGAGGGCGAGCTTTGAATCGGTGAAGGTTGACGGCGGCGACGTCCTGCAGCTATAGAAGATGAGCCCCTAACCCTTTGCATCTTCGAAGATTCCACCATTTCAAATTTCAATCGGTGCAAATTAAAGAGAATTGAGAGGAGAATGGGGAAATGTTGTTTAGAAGTGAAAAGAGTAGGAAAAGATGTGATTTTGAAGCTTTTTTAGGTGCTTCAATGGAGGTTTGGGCGCTAGTCTGCGAGGGGGGGTTTGGGTATGCATTAGGAGAGAGAAAAAGTTGAATTTATAGTGTAGGGTTTCGCTTGTAATCGATTACAGGGTTTCTGTAATCGATTACAAGAGGCCACTGCTAATCGATTACAGGGATTCTGTAATCGATTACCAGTGAGGTTTGGAAAGAATCACTCAATATTACTTGAAAAGCTTACGAAAGGGACAAAATATTCGTATGAGATAATTTATTTTTATAATTTATTGAATATAGAAAGTACATCATAAAATACAATTTCAGTTAATGTCTATCTATGTCCTCCAGTCTCACAAGTTGGTCTTCTTCGTCGCGCAAGTGACCATTTCTATGGAATGGAACACCGTTAAAGACACGATTGTGACGGTCATTCCATAATGCAATCCACTGTTGATGATGTTCTTGCCAATCCCAATCTGCTCGTCCTCTCATATCCTTTTTATGTATGTTATCGAGATTCATCGGTGGTTGCAGGACAGGCTGTCGAAATCCAAATTGATGCATGACACGGTCTGATTGGTGGAGTTCTACAACAGAGAAGCATAGGAGAGGCACAACTGCCCGACAAGTGGGGGCAGTTGGACTGGAATCATCTGACAAATTTCACCACGTCTGTAGGGAGTCCATATAAACTGAAATATTGATATTATTGGTTAGAATACAATTTATGTTTTTTTTTATGAAATATTGAAATGTTGAATACCTGTTTGGGTGAGAGGTCTTCCAATTTCTGACGAAATTGTTGTACAGTTATGGTGTCGTGGAATATTGACTGTGTTGTTCGACACCATCTTTTTGCCAATGGAAAAACAACACCGACAGAAATGTTTTCCTGACTTACCTCATGTATTTGCAGATCAATACAGGTTATTCTTTCCCATGCCCAACACTGTAACAATATCATGCAGCCTCCGATATTGTCTTGATCGACCCTTTTACCATGATCGAGGGCATTGTACAAGCACGAAAGCACTGCAGATGCCTAGCTATAGTTTGACACGTTCTGCAAGTCAGCTAAAAGGGGAAGATACATCAAATGAACCATACTTGTAGATGTATCTGGCATTCTTATGCTGCCAATTATCATCAACATGTACGCTCTAGTGTACTGTTGAATAACCTCATGTGTGGCATCATAAGGCAACTGGCGAAATGTATTATTGAGTTAGGACAATTTTATTTTGTTGCCTCTAATATTATTCTCCGGAGGAACATCTCTTAAGTGTTGCTGACAAAAAAATGTAAGAGGTCCACTACTGATGCCAGTGACAGCATGACCTTCAATCGGAAGCCCTAGTTACAATGCAACGTCTTCCAGTGTTATTGTACTTTCCCCAAGAGGCAAGTGGAAAGTATGAGTCTCCATTCTCCACCTCTCGACCAAAGCAGTCACTAGCATGTGATTTATTTGCATATTTGAAACTTTTAAAATATGGATAAATCCTGCTGCTTCTAGTATATTCATCACTCTTTCATCGAGCTCATCGACAGCTTCGCTATCTAGATTGCATGTCTTCTAAGTCGAAGAACTCTTTCAGTTCCTTCCCAAATTGCCTACACAATGTGCTTGTCTTGAAGGTGTAGAAGGGACATATCGACGGGAAGATGACGTGCAAAAGCCATTACGAATATTTTTTTATACTTCGGTGTAACAGAGAAATATAAAACTAAAGAGGGATAGAACAACACACTTCTTTCTTTGAGAATACAATGCTTATGCTTGTAAGCTTCCCTCCTCCACCAATTTATGGACGAAGGATTGATGCACAACACAACTTCTTTCACGTGAATGAATCAACATTATTGTGAAGGAATCAATAATTTTGGTGGAATGAATAATTGTGCTGATGTGAAGAGACGGATGCGCATAGGTGAATAACAAAGCATGGTGAATGAATAGAAAGCCTACAAATTCAATGCATGTAAGTACTTTGACCTACATACATATTACTTTAATTAATAATTTAAGTTGTACATAATTTATATTAAAAAGTTTATAATACATTAATTGTTGTAATTAATTTTTTTAGTTGAAAGAAAATATTTATAATTATTTAAAAAAAATCATTTTTTTTGTATTTTTATTTATTAAAAACCTAATTTTACTAAATTAAAATGAATTAAATAAAATAAAAAATGGAAAAAGTCAAGTTGTAGGGTGCACGACTTCAAATTTTTCCATTTTTTATTTTATATAAGTCATTTTAATTTGTTAAATTAGGTTTTTAATTCAAAAAAATTGCAAAAAATTAAGTTTATGAATAAAAAATTAATACAAAAATGATAGAACTTTTAAAACATAAATAATTTATTTTTTCAAATTTTGTCGATTTTTTTTGGAATCAAATATAATTTAAAAACTGTTTTTACTAAATTAAAATGAATGAAATAAAATAAAAAATGGAAAAAGTGAAGTTGTAGGGGTGCACGATTTGTTAATATTAGGTTTTTAATTCAAAAAAATTGCAAAACTATTAAGTTTATGAATACAAAAGTAATACAAAAATTATAGAACTTTTAAAACATAAATAATTTATTTTTTGAATTTTTTTAGAATTTATTTTTAAATTATATTAAATACAAATTTTACTTTTACACAAAAAAATTTACCAAATCAAATTTCATGAAATGAAAATCCTATGCACTGTATCCAGGAATGAAAGGTCACTGGCAAAATTTAATAAGCATGCGTGCAAGCATGCATGCAATCGTATACATAGTTGATTGTAGCAAGGAAAATTAATACTTGTCTACTTCCAACAGTAACACCTTCCATGCACAAACTCAACTTCAAACTTATTATTTCATTATATATACCAATCCTTTGTCATTACATCTTCACAGCGACATTCGACACTCAAGATATTTCATTCTATTTCTCGTGAAACACTATTTTGTAATGGCATCGTGGAACTTCGGAGCATCTTCATCATCACAAATCATTGATGAAGAACCTTTGATATTAGATAATGTTGATGATTTCAGCACAAATGATGAATTAGATAACTTACTTGGCGATGAACACAATGACAACGATCACATGACACAATCATCTCAGCATGTCATTCCAGAACTGCATGAGTGTATCACAGGAGGAAACTGTTGTTGCAATCAAACAATATCACATCACTAACAATTACAAATACAACGTTGTTGAATCCAAGCCTAACATTTATGTTATTCGATGTTTGGAATACCACAACGGCTGTCAATGGCGTTTGAGGGCAGGCTATAGCAAAGTCATTAAATATTGGGAAATCAAGAATATCGACGGTCAACATACGTGTTTCTCAAACATACTATCTCAAGATCATACAAATCTTGATAGTACTCACATTGCCGCAATCGTATCAAATTTTGTCCGTACAAACCCCTCCATTCCCATCAAGAGTTTGATTGCATATATTAAAGCTCGATTCGGATATTCCGTGTAATACAGAAAAGCTTGGATCGCAAAACAAAACGCTCTTGCTATGGAGTTTGGTGACTAGGAAAAGTCTTATAACCATCTGCCGAGGTGGTTGCATGCGGTGAAGGATGCAAACCCTGGTACAATTTTACAATGCACTGGTTCTCCAGTGGAGGTTGATGGAGAAATTGACAATAATTGCTACATTATGGAAAGATTTTTCTGGTCTTTCGATCCTTCCATACAAGGATTCAAATATTTTAAACCCATTCTCCAAGTCGATGGAACATTTCTAACGGGAAAATATCATGGAACTTTGCTTACCGCCATAGCTCAGGTGGCAATAGAAATCTTTTTCCATTGGCATTTGCCATTGTAGAAGGTGAGACAAAGGAGGCCATGATATGGTTCTTTCAACTATTTCGAGAACATGTTTGCCCTCAACAAAATATTTGCATCAACATTGACGAGGAAAAGGTATCTTGTCCGCCTTAAGATCAGAAGAAGTTGGTTGGGAAGAAGATGGTTTGAACTCTGTTTATTGCATTCGTCATCTAGCCTCCAACTTCAACAACAAATTCAAAAATTAGGACCTCAAAAAAAAATCATCTACTACAAACTTTTTTACTACCAATTTAGTGTTTATATTTTGTTAACATAATTGTACAAATTTTTTTATTTATTACGTCCTTATAGCTTACGAGGTCAAGCAACCCACTGTGACGGCAAAGCTTACTGCACTAAGACACCAATACCCACAACAAGTTGCTTGGATAGATAAAATTCCACTAAAAAAATGGTCTCAAGCTTTTGAAGGAGGGTGAAGATATGGACATATGACCACTAATCTTGCTGAATGCATGAACTCCTCTTTAAAGGTAACACATTCATTACCGATTTTTGCTCTCATCAGAACAACATTTGAGTGGACACAATCATGGTTTGTTGAACGAGGATTAAAAGCAAACTACATGCTAAAAGCAGTCCACCAATTTCCTAAAGAAATCGCCGACATTATTAGGAAAAATCAACAACAATCAACATTTTGTCATGTTCATTGCTACAACCGTGAAAATTCAGAATTTGATGTTTTACAAAATTTCAACACCTCACCAATATCGCCCACATCCAATTTCTTATAAGGTCAGGCTAAATGAATGGTGATGTGATTGTGGTCACTTCCAAGCTACTCGTCTCCCTTGTCATCATGTCATTGCCGTTTGTGCAAATTCCCATATACCACTAACCCAAGTAATCGATCCAGGGTACAATCTTAACAACATTTACAAGGCATACAAAGTACAGTTTCACCTAATCCAAAATGAAGATTATTGGTCTGCATATCCAAGTCCAAACTTCATACCAGATCCTCCAATGCGACGCAAGGCATCCGGAAGACCATGTACAAATAGGATTCGTAATGAGATGGATCAATCCACTCCAGATCAGCCGAAAAAATGCTCTTACTGCCGCAACGGAGGTCATCATAGGGGGAAATTGTCCATTTCGTCAATAGTTATTTATTAATCTTACCATTTTGTAATCCAATCAATAATTAATTAATTACTATTAATATTTCATATCAATTTTCTTCTAGGTTTTTATTTTGTTTTTTGATTTTATTCAATAAATTATAAGGACGATTTCTTCTTTGTGTAACACAAAAAACAAAAGAAAAATGTCTACAACAACATAAAAGCCATTCAACACCCAAACACTCTGGTAATCGATTACAACAAGGGTGTAATCGATTACTAGGGCCATTTTTGCATACTAAAAACTCTGGTAATCGCTTACCATGGAGTTTTTGGACACTGAACCTTTTGGTAATTGATTACAACAGGATGGTAATCGATTACCAGAGTCATTTTTGCATAGAAAAGTAAAGTCATGCAGGGGGGCACGACTTCAACACGTTGTAATCAATTACGTAGCTTGGTAATCGATTACAAGATCCTGAAGTCATTTTTGGGGTGCACGACTTTATCACTGTTCATGTGAACAGTGTGAAGTCGTGTAAGGGGGCACGACTTCTTCTTTAGAAGTCGTCTGGGCCCCCCACGACTTCTCCATTTTCGTATTTAATGGCAAATTTTCCTATTTCGGTAATATGGGAGGCAAATTTGTCCATTTTCGTACAAAAACCAGAAAAGATAGAAGAAGAGTGTTAGGCGCAGGTAGTATTGTTAGGGTGTGGGTTGAGATGATTATATTGGTAGCCGAAGACTCCACCGGTGACACTAAAGATGTGTGACCTTCGCTCTCCCAACTGAGTCGGCTGCCACGACGATCTTTCTGCTTGGCCCAAGGCATCGCCGACGGATTTCAGGATTATGCGAGGAAGGCTCTACGATGGGTGGTTTCTGGGTTTTCTATGGTTATGCGAAGTTTGTGATTGGGTTTTCTGGTTTTGATTTTTTATGCAGATTGGTGTGATTGACGAAGGAGGAGAAGACACAGTGGTGTGTGATGGCTAATGCGATTCACAATTGTTGTTCCATGGGTTTTTGCGATATAGATGAGGGTTGATTGGCGATTTCGGTGGTTTCGTTTCTATGTTGATGATGCGTGAGGAGTATGATGGTTCGATCCAGTTTCTGTTTGCAGGTTTGCGATTCTTGTGTGAATTGGGTTAATGATGGAAGAGATCGCGATGAAGGTTTGAGTGATTTTAGTTTTTTGATTTGGATCTCTATTGTGGTGGGAGGAGATGAACTGATACACAATTTGGGGGTTTTCTGGGCAGTGGAGATGAAGGTTTTACGTTGGCCATGGAGGTGAGCGTGGTGGAGGGTGGTTGCGCATGGGGGTTTCGCGGTTGATGGTGGTGGCTTGAGCAGCGTTAATGGTGGTCTTGCAAAGGTGGAAACGCGATTTGGTGCCTGCCATGGTTGCCCTGATTCGTGAAGTAGCATGAAGGTGGATATGATGGTGGCGTGATGAAGGTGCTTTCGGTGGGAGGTGAAGGACTTCAAGATCCGGCTCCAGGGGATGGCCGTGGGAAGGAAGGGGCGGCTCGCGATCACGGCAGAGGTGTTCGAGGTGGCGCCGGAGGTGGCAACGGTGCCACTATGGTAGAGTAAGAGGGAGAGGGAGGGAGAGGAGCTATGAAAGATTGACCAGTGTAAAAAAAATGACGTGGCACACCACTGTTAGCCACGTCAGCTTCTTTTTAACGCTGTTAGTTTTGGAGGATGAAAAATTATAATTTCCTTAAGAAGAAGGACTAAAATCTAGCTTACTTTGAAAGAGGGACTAAAAACAAATTGGCTTGATAGTTTAGGTTCTAAAAACATATTTAACCCTTTTTTTATTTAGTATTTAGTTTATAATATTTGATGTTATATTGTATTTATTATATACATTTTTGTATGTGTTAATTTTTAAACTTTTGATTTAATTTAAAATATTTTATGTTATTTTTTATATATTAGTTAATAATTTAGGTTTTAATTTTAAAATTTTTCCTTAATTTTTTATTTGTTATTTGTTAAATTTTAATATTCTAATTTTTATTGAATTTTGTATTTAATTATATCTATCAATTTCTCGATTCTCAAATAAATTCTGATTTTATGTCGGAATTTTCTTCTTTCCTAAATGAAGTGAGTGAGGGAGATTAGACAGATAAGTTTTCCACTGATCAAATCTTTCCATCACGTGCCGATTTATTTAATGGGTTTGAAATATTGCATTCGACCTTTGATTTTTTTTTCGTGATTATAAGATATGACACAGTAATTGGTGAAGTTGGAAGAAAGACATTCATTTTTTTAGGCTATGAAAGGAGTGGGAAGTATCAGAAGTAAGCCAGATGTTCAACCTAATGTATTTGGCACAAGAAAATGTGAGTGTTTGTTTAGGTTGAGGGGTAAACCTAAAGGACAGGGTTGGGTGTTAAAGGTTATGTGTGACTATCACAACCATGACTTAGTAGAGACTTTGGATGGTCATCCTTTCGCGGGGAGGTTAAATGTTCTTGAACAGTCATTTCTTGTTGACATGACTACAGTAGAACAAAAACAACGTACAAAGTCGAATATTTTGGGTCTTTCACGTCGAATTCGAGAACGACGTCATATCAAGATACGTTAAATTGACGTCGAATTTAAAAAATTTGATGTTAAATTTAACATCGAATTTAAAAAATTTGATGTTAAATTTAACGTCGAATTTTATCAATATACGACGTTAATCAATTTTTTTATTTTTTTAATTAATTGTGATCCTTTTTTACAACTCTAATAAGACTTGAAAAGCAGAAAAACAACAAATTTTAGTTTTTGGTATTTTGTAAAGCATGAACTATGAACGTGTAATATAGTATCAACAACAAACAACAATAACACACAACAAACAAGTTCAATCAAACAACAAATAGGTTCAATCAAACAACAACAACAACAACAAAGGGGTTCAACCAAACAACAACAAAAAAGTTCAACAAAAAAAACACAACAAACAAGTCCAACAAATAAGTTCTTCAAAACAAAAACGAAAATTAACCTTAGTTCATCGGAATAAAGTGTTGCCACAAGTGAGAGAGAAAGCATAGTGCGGCTATGAAAAACAAGAACACGAAAATAATCAGTCAAAACAAACGAAAATCATACCTAAAGTAATCAATTAACATGCATTTGTATCAAATGAAAGAAATATTACATGTGATGGTCGTCAAACTTCGTTCCAGAAAAGTTTGAGCAAAGAAGAAGGTCTCACGCGTTAAGATAAAGTGAATGAATTTTCAATCTCCTACTCAAATTTTTATTGAATTCACTAACCTTTTGATAACGCTAGGGCATTCGACGTTTTATATCCTTTTACGTCGAATTACAATTCTAAACGACGTTTAATAATTGCATTTATTTACAAAAATGTCGCCAGTCATTTTTAACGTTGGCTATTGAGTAGTTGGACGTTGAATGCGTGACGTTATACGTTGTTTTTGCACTAGTGCTAAGAGTTAAGTAAAACCCTCAAATATTCTTTTGACTCTCTGTTAAACCCCTAACAAGTGTACCAGATCGTATCAAGTAATAATAGATGGTAAGACCAAATATCGTTCTCCCAAAGGACTCTTAGGCCTTAACTTTCATGTAAAGAGATCGCATAAGACTTGAGAAAAGAATTAAATTTAGGTTTTTGAATGCAAGACGAAAATAAACATGCAAAATGTAGTGAATCAATTGGCTAGAAGAAACTATAGATGAATGGAGTTGTTGGGGTTTACAATTTCATCTTACCCACCCTCTTATATCTACTCTTCTTATTTAATTCGCCTATTTATCATATTGTCATGCAAACTTTCTTGGTCTACCCTAAACCCAATCTCTTGGCGAATACAGCCTATTACTAATTACTGGCTTTCTATCTCTAGCCTCCCCTAGTAACTAATAATGCATGATAAAGGGAAGCAAAATACAATTGATCGTCCTACCCCTATCTCTAGGCGGTATTAGCTTAATCAAGGAATTCCCCCCAGTTCATGACATTATTGTACGTCTCTGTATCAATAAAGATAAACAACATTTACTGAATGAGTTAAACGATAAAAGCATTAAGCAAAGGTAAGGAACCCAACAATTGATAATATTGGCATATGCAAGCATATGAATGAAACAAGAATTTCAATATAAGAGAGTTTCAAAAGATTATATTGTTCCCCAACAACAAAGGGTTTATTTCACCATAGACATGGTGAACTAGATGGAATTAAATGAAAATATGGAAGAATAAACCCTAAATTTGGTAGATTGGAGCCTAAGCATACAAGGAACCGCCTCCAAGGAGTGTAGAACAGCTCTGGACGTCTCTGCCTGCCAAAAGAATACTTTGAGAATCACACTGGGGCTATTTATAGCGCATAAAAGTAACAGAATTTAAGCCCAAGCCCATCTGATGGACACTCAGCGCTTAATTTGGCCGCTCAGCGGTTTGCGTCTAATCGCAAAACCGCTCAGCGGTCCAATACATCGCTCAGCAGTGGCCCTTTAATCGCACAGGACGCTCAGCGGTGCCGCTCAAGCGAGAAACAGTGACTTCACCTACGAAACTGGCGCTCAGTGCTGGAATTGGCGCTGAGCGGTGCACTTAGCTCTTCTTTTCATCCTTTTTCTCCTTCTTTCATGAGTCTAAGTCCTCCCTTCTTTACTTCCACTGTCAATTCTCATCAAAACCCTGTAATACAAGCATAATATCTCTAAAAACAACTTTTGACTCTCCTGTGACTCAAATAAGTGTTTTACTTGAGTCTTAAGCTCATTCTAAGAAATAAAGGGTGTGTTTTAATATCAAATTTAAGTATAAAAATAACGGTTTTCCAACTGTTATCACTCTCAAAGAGCATAATGAAGATAACGTGACCACGGTAAAGCAAATATATAAAGCGAGGTATACTTACAAACAATCTTTAAGAGGGTCGAGAACTGAAATGCGGTAGTTGATGATGTTGATAGATAGAGACAAATACATCCAATGGAGTAGATCTTTGGAAGATTCTGACGTGGTAAGTAACCTATTTTGGACACATCCCGATTCAGTGCACTTGTTGAATTCATTTAATATTGTCTTCTTAATGGATACGATGTGCAAGACGAACAAATATCGTCTTTCGTTGCTTGATATTGTTGGAGTAGATCTTTGGACGATTTTGATGTGGTAACCTGTTTTGGACACATCCGATTTCAGTTCACTTGTTGAATTCATTTAATATTGTCTTCTTAATGGATATGACGTACAAGATGAACAAATATCGTCTTTCGTTGCTTGAGATTGTTGGAGTCACATCAACTGGTTTGACATTCACATCCTTTTGCATTGCCTTCAAGTGAACACCAAAATAATTTCACTTGGGCATTGGAAAGGTTCAAAGGATTACTATTGACATCAGAGGGCGGTCCACGCATTGTTGTCACTGACAGATAATGAACCCTGGGTTGCACATTTCTCTTCCAATTTATTCTTCCATTAGAAGAATGCCCTCTTCCTTTGCTCTTCTAACATTTCTCTTTTGTCCTGGGCTGCACAAACCAAAATTATTATTTATTGTATAATTAGAAATTTCCTGTTGATATTTCGTAGGACTTCAACTTCAATTTCCCAAATTGGTGCAAAATTTCTTCAATTGCTTTCATTGTATTGTAAAGCGGAGAGTAACATCTGCTAAAATAGTTTGTTTGGTGATTTGGCCATTACACTTCTTTTAATTTGGCAATTGCACGTCTCTCTGATTGTGGACCATTCTTAATCAGAATTGAACCATTACAACCCTAAAATTATCCCATCCATTTCAACAGTTAATATATAAATATCAATAATACAATTATATTATGCAGAGAGACTTTAACAAAGCAGTCATGAAAATAGCCATGTTAGTATCAAAGAGAGCAGCTTCTCTAATAATATCACGAACAACGTTGAAGTAGAACCCTACCTGAAGCTGACCATTAGAATAACCCATTAAGAATAAGAAGAATAAGAAAGACATAATCGAAGGCCGAGAGCAGAGAGTAGAGCTTTCGGTGTGCGTTACTCCGGTATTGAGTAACCTTTTAACGTTGCCACATCAATTAGGTCACAGTTGCCCCGTGCTGAAAAATTGGACAGGTTGGCTAGGTTCTGTTAGTTTTTTAACGTTGTAAGTAAAAAGGATCAACTTAAACCGTTTTTACAAAATATGGAATAACTATGAACATCTGAAAAAAGGTATGACAACTTTGAACACACTTCACAAACCGAGGAATCAAAATAGGTATTAAATCTTTTATTTAAGAACTAAAATAATAATTTATTATATATTAAATGATAGAATAGAAATATATTATTATTTTTACAGTAAATTAGATTAAAAACAAATCAAATAGATAAAATAATAAAATAATTTTGTAGAGAGATAGTATAACCAATTAGTATAACAAATTTGTATTATATATATATATATATATATATATATATTATTTTTTAAAATAATACTAATTTGATAAATTAAAATAAAATATGTTTTTAGATTTAATTTTATTCATGATCAAATAATTATAAATTATAAAAATAAAATAGTATAAAAAATTTACACTTTAAATATAAGTTATTCTTTAATAATTTATTAAATGACTAATTAATTATAAATTATAAAAGAATAAAATTAAGAATAAATAGATAGTATACAAAAATTAATTTAAAAAAAATAAATAAAAATGTAAAATAAATTTTATGTATATGTAAAAAAATAAATATAAATAAAAGAAATAAAAAAAATGTGATAGTAAGATAAAAGAAATAAAAAAATTAAAAATGTGAAATGAATAAAAAACTAATTTTGAAAACATTTATCAACAAAATAAAATGAATAATAAGATAAATTTGCTAATATCTTATTTTCTTATATTTTAATATATATTATTTTCCTTTTTTAAACAAATTTTATTTTCTTTTAAATTTGAGAACTTTACAAATAGTTATGTTTAGTTTAACCAAACAGGCCAAATACTTAAGTCTATAACTTAATAATTTCTTCAAATAACTTCATTTACTAAATTTAAGTTTTCATCTTAAAATTAAAAAACTTACAATAACCTAAATTGAAAAAAAAAACACATAAAAAAAATACAACAGTTATGAAGATGTATAAAACAATATTTAGTAATAACTATCTATTTATCGATTTCATAACTAATACTCAACACTGCTGCTTAAAAATCTTATTCTCAACAAGTTTTTGTTTACAAAAAAAACGTAAAGAAAATTAAAAATATGTAGAAGAAGAAAAAAACAGATTGAAGTTAACCTCTAAGAATTAAAATAAATTATTTTAAAGCATAGAAACTAAAAGGTTAAAGTTTGTACTATAGAAAGTAAATAGTAATTAACCAAAATAAAATAACCTTTTTCTCGTTACACAAAAGAAATAACCAGATATTTTCCTACTTATGATTCTTAATATAAGACTTAGCTTAAAAACTTAAACATGAAATTTCCTTTTTCTGGTCCCTAACCAAATATTATAAATATGTGATTTATGAAGCTCTACCCTTTGAAATAAGTTTGCACCTTTTGCCCTGAAGCATTCAAGAAAGACAAGCATATGAAGATAAGATGTCAATCTTAATAATAAGCATGAAGGAGACTATACCATACCACATCAGTCAAAAAGGTATAATCCAACAAAACCTATAACTATAACTTACAATACTACATTGCATTATCTTCTAATATGATACACTAGTACTACAAACTAGAATTTGGATTCTCTACTAGATTTTCTATGTTCTTCATCTGCTGTATCTTCAAAATACACTCATGATACTGATTTTGATGTTTTAAAATATATTAAAAAGATTTTTAAAGTACCAACATCAATGTATTGTATGTATTTTGAAGACACCGCGGAGGACACCACCAAAAAACTAAGTAGAGAATCTGAACTCCTACAAACTACTAAAGCCAGATTGGTGGAATAAAGCTTGTAGCAGATACAAAATTAACACTTCCAGAAAAAACATAAAATCTAACATCAGATTCCAAAAAAATACAAAAGAGGGGAAGTGTTTGACACCATACAGGGTTAGCAGTTGATTGGAAAACCTTCAAAAACACTGAGAAAATCCTCAAAACACTATGCAAGAGCAGACTTTATTATTCAGTGTTTATTCTTAGTCTTAGTGGACTTGAACTTCTTGGACTTGCTGGAAATGACTCCTTCATCATCAGATTCATCACTAATATCCCCATTTTTCTTACCACGCTTCTTCTCAGCTCTTCCACATACTACAAATTTCCTTTCATCCTTCTCCTCAACAAGCTCTGACTTCTCTTTGGGCTTCCAAATGAACAGAGATCTGAAAAGTTATGCCAGATAAGTCCAAGAACCCAGTAAACATTATGACAGCACACATAGGTACTATTGCCTTTTACATCCATCATTGAAGAAGTCATGTTCTGAATCTAACAAATTAATTGGGTTTGTCAAAACAAAAAATAGATAGTAAAAACATTGGAATGTTTTCAAAATTATGCTCATATATCTAGCCTTGGTTGAGTCCGAACTATGTCAGAGTTTAATACAATGCATATGCATCATCTTTAATGATAATAGACTATGGAGGAAAACAAACAATGGTTCTAAACTTCTAATATAGTTAAAGAAAACTTGTAAATTTCAATTTCTACTTTTAAAAATCATAACAGAATGATAAAAGGTTTGAATTTCATCCACAGATGAGTAAAATCCCATCAACCAAACAAATTCACCATAGTTAAAAGAATTCATCACTAGCATTATACAATATTTTAGCATTAAAAAGATAAGCCAAACCTGGAACTCCCTGTTGCCAGGATATCTTCACGTGGATGAAGCTTATTCACTGGACTGATCGTTGTGATATTTGGGTCAATCACTTCAGCTACCAATTGCCCTGTACTTGTATCTATAAAATCAATGGGATGGAGGGCAGCTCCGTTATAATTTTCACTTATATATCGACCAATAACAGCAAGGGACTCTGATGGATCCTGCAATTACATAAATCATAAGTTTTCTATAAGGCAGAGAACAGAAAAGAAACATAACACCATAAACAACTGGAAGAATAAAATAAAATCACCTTGGGGTCCCATTCAGCTTTAAAGGGTGTCAAATGCCGATTGAAATCATGGCTATGTACAATTTCTCGGCTAGGAGAATCCATATTACCAAAGATAGAATCCCATATATGAAGACGGTTGTCTTGTGATGTAGTGAGAATTTTGGTTCCAGAAAATGGGGAGAAATACGCAGAGTTAACTACACGATTATGCTTGAGGTCATAAAGGGATGATCCCGCTTCTATATAACGCAGGTCCCATATACGAGCCTAAAAATAGAAACCCTTCATATTTCAGCATTTAGCATACCCAGCAAGCAATGTAAGTTCAGATATCAATTGAACAAATTCAGTATTTGAATAAAACTGAAACTCACAAAATGATCATTTCCACAAGTCAAAAGGATGTCTGGTTGAATTGGATTGCAATGGATACCAACAACTTTTGTTCCTTTTTTGTGGATCAAAATTGCATCACCATTCCTGTGGTTGGAGCGCATGTCAACCCTACGAACGCCACGGGATGTCATGCAAACTCAGTTAATTTGTTTCAGAAATGAAAAAGCATAGCTATGAATCAGAGGGCTACAATTTTCATCCGACCAAGAAAACCCAATTTTAAAAGTTCTCGTTATTGTCTCCCATGAAATTTTGAAACCATTTAAAATGAACAGTCATGCAAATCTCAAGTTCTCCAATACCTTCAACTTCTTAATGTACATTAAATAATAGGATATTGAAGTGGTGCACTCTTAAACACGCTCCTATCATATGCCGTGCGGCAATTACAATGCACTTTAAATACTAACCTTCATAAATGGTCATACAATGAAAAGAAAATCAGAAATACAGGTTCAAAATTATAGTTAGCCAAACAAACTTAGATAGTAAAAGCATGATAAATTGAGCTTTTAGGTAATAATTTCTCCTCTCACAGAAAATCACAAAATACAAGCATAAAAACTAAATAATTTCACAGGGAGGGGGAAAGAAGCTACTTACATGTAAAGAAAACCAAAGCTATCAGCAACAAGAACAAGACCTTTCTCACAGTTAATATCCATGCCATAGATCATTTTCCAAGTGTTTGTACCCTAATAAAAAAAATATGCATATAAAGCATATACAAGTAAATTTACTGCCAAAAGCAAAGACAAACTTTTAGAGTATAAGCTAAAGCTAAAATATGATGCTGCTAAGATCTTTCCAATTAAAAATTAAAAGCCAAAAGTTTAACCACTGCCCAGCATCCCCATCCAAAAAATCAAAGGAACACTGCAATCATGAATGAACACATTTACAATCTTACACCAGCACAAATGGAGGGCATGGCAGAAGAAAATATCATAATGGGTAAAGTGTACAAATATGGAGAAGTTACAATTCACAAATAGTGCTTCAGAAGAAGCATAATGGGCATATCCAAGTACTTATACAGTTAAAGAGAAAGGTTATGAAATACGAGCAAAACCTAAGAAAAATTTTACCAGCCATCCATCAGGGTTCAGGTTCATTGGAGAAGATGATAGTCCTGTCTCCAAGTCAGTACAACTAATGGTTCCATCTGAGGATGCAGAATAGACCATACAATCATTTGTAGGATTAAACCTACAAAATTTTGTATTTAGAACCTAATCTTTATACTTCAGGATAAGACTAAGACAATAAAATAAATCCAAAATTAAGGAAGGTAAAAAACAATTACAAGAAGACAATGGTCTCATGAAAACAACCTTACCTCATATTGTTCAGTAAACAAGAATGTATGTTCCCATAGACCACCTTCTCATATACCTTTCCAAAATCCCATACTCCAAGTTGCCCTTTCTTTTAGTGTCAAAGCAGGAAGACATATCAGTGGCTAAAAAAAGCTAGTAGGCAAGGCAACCAAAATATTAATATCAACTGATGTAATTTACTGCAACAACCTTATCTCCAGATAACAGAATGTTATTCTTTGTCGGGTGGAACTCTAAGCATGTTACCCGTCTACTGTGATATCTGATGACAGCACAATTCACTTGGTCTGGGATCACATATTTGGGCTTGATCTAACATAGAAAAGAAAAAAGAAAAAATCATCATAATCAGAACCAAAAAATACTAGGATGTGCGATAAATAACTTTCATCATTCAAGCATAAACATTATGGAGTCATAGATTGCTTTAGTGCCAAAAATGTCCATTGAATATTATCAACTGTCGCAACTTGAAGCACATAGTTAACTAAGTATTTGCAATAAAGTTATCTGGCTAAAACCAAAATGATATACTATACTTTTTCTTGAAGAAAAAACTAGGCCAACGTGAGAATGTTAAGGATCAACACAATTAAAAGTCCCTACAAACTGTCAGAAACAACTACAAGAATAACAGATAAACTCGACAGATCAAGGTCACTATATCATAACTTCAAAATCGTTATTACAAGTTCACAACAGTGACTAATAATTCAATAGGCCAAAGTTCCCGACTCATATATGATGGTTATTATCTTCACAAGTCAATATAGTATTGCCTGATCATAGTAATAAATTAACAGCAAAATGAATAACATACACAACCAAATCAAATTATCAGCATTGAGCAAAATAAAGAAGAAAAAAAAGTTAGACATACTGAAGGAAGGGATGGCCTTAGCTGGCGTTCAAATACGTACTCCAAAGGTTTACACGTTTTCTTACGGGGTGCTGGGACAACTCCATGCTCAGTTGAGACACGATGTGGGCAAGTCAAAGTGGTGTGTCCTTCAATTCAAAAACGCAAAAGAGTTTAAATTTATGCATGCTCATTCCACAATGTCAACAAATAAAATCATGATCATTAGAAATCATGTGATGACGAAGACTTTTTAACATAATTATTGTAGTATAAAAACCCTTTTAAACTGAGATTGCATACACTATTTACTCTAAATTCAATGACTTAACAAGGTACAATCATGCCAGAGAACACAAAAGTTAAGCAAATGTAACAAAGATAACCATCTTAATAGATAAACGAAGGGTGACACCAACACTCACCAGGCTTTTTACACAGAAAGCAAGGCTTCATGGGGCAATCAATATACGTAGCACCCTTGAACCCCGCTTCATGACCATGCTTCTTACACACCTACAAGACCACACAAGTTCCATTACGGTAAAAGCGTTCCAACATTGAGAAGAAAAAACATAACTTTATGACAAACAAAAAAAAAGAAAAAAAAAAAGTTACCTTGCAGACTTTTTTGAGACTAATAGTAATGAGGGCTTTCCCTTTTCTAATTACGTCCGAACCCAATTCCAGAATCTCAGTCTTCGCACTTGTAGTCGTAACCTTATCATCATCATTATCATCTTCTTCTTCTTCAGGTACTATTTCTTCTTCTTCTTCCTCTTCCTCTTCCTCTTCTTCGAAAGAACTCTGTTCTGATTCAGAGTCCCTCTCAATGAAAACCTTGGGAAACGCGGTTCTTCGAGTAAAGGGTGCCATTGGAGAAGGAAAAACCTTAGCGGTGACAGTGGATGGAAGCGGGAAATGGAAAGGCGCAGCGGAGGATGCCGAGAGTCTGACACCGAAATGGAGAAACCAGTTATTTTATTGGCTTTGAATGACACACGTCGCGCACAAGCTCGGTTACAAAAAATACTAGTCAAACATATGTGTTTCTACTTTTTCTTTTTATTGTAATAAAAAATATGTATTTAAAAAATTAATTATTAAAATAAGTATATTTATATATATATAATATATTTATTAATTTTAAATATTTATGTTTTTTTTACTATAATAACTAATAATATTATTTATGTTTACAAAAATAAAAGTGGTAAAAGAGCACGTACACAAGAAAACATATTAATTGTTATGTTTGTAATTATGTTTGTAATGGTATAATACTAAAAATGTAATTACTTTCTTCAAGATGTTTAATACACAATTATAAAAATGTAATTACTTATGTAGATTATATATGTTTAATATATATGTCAACAGTTTTAGTAAAAATGTCAATTAACTCTGAAGAGGTCGAGACATAAATGCATAATAAATGCATAATGTAGGTAGATGTTCCCCATTAGTCATTATTTAAATCAAAAGGACAACTAACCTTTATATGTTTTTTCTTTTTTTTTTCATAAATGACTGATAGCAATATGAAGATTTATTTAATTATTACAAAAGACATGTAAAAGTTGAGGATGTGAGTGGCTAAGGCATGATGAAAGCTCTATCAACCATTTTAGCTTACATTTAGTGATTATTAGTGAAGTGTATTGAACTTTTCTGCAAATAAGTGAGATACCATATGTTGTTTCCTCATTTGATTTTCTAAGAGATGGGTAATTATCCTAAAAGGTTTTCATGCTATACAATAACATGCTATATAATTGAGAAAGAGTATGCACTGTGAAAATTCTAATATTGTAAAACAAATATATATATATATATATATATATATATATATATATATATAAAAGTCATCCTACCAAATCTTTATGTGAAAATAAGTGTGCAAACATGTTTTAATATAGATGACTTCATGATTGTTTCACAAATAATTGAGCTGAAGGTTGAACTGAATCGACTTAGGTCGATGGTTGAGTCGAGTCTATCTAAACTGAAAGTTGAGTCGGAACAACCCATATCGAAAATCAAATCAAGATAACCTAAGCCAAAAGTTGATTTAAATTGTGTTGTGTCTATAGTCGAACTGAGGATATTTATTAAAAATTTGAGTTAAATTAGTTTAAGTTGAAGGTTAATTTAAATTAATCTAAAATTAAAATTAAAATCATTCAATCTTAGTAAAAAATCCAGACAAGTTAACTCAAACTAAAGATCCAACTTAATCCATCCAAATCAAATGTTAGAATTAACCAATATCAAAAATCGAAAATAAAAATTAAATTCTTTCTTCGAGCGAGTACTCACATCATAGCTTAATGGCTTGTTTGCTTGTCACTCGTCCAAAACCACTGCACTATTTTGAAAGACAGTTGCAACTGTGGCCAATAATCACTCATAATGCTATATAGAGATTATGCAGAAGTGTTTACGTTATAATAAATATAAAACTTAATTATATGAAGAAATTGTGATAATTAATAACTAAAAAAGTATGTTCTTGAGAATAAAAAGATTATAAAGTAGTTACTTTTAAATAAATCTAATGCCGTTCTTGATTCTTTTGTGAGGATTTTTAATCAATAGTATTAATGAACTATGTTTATAATATGTGTATGCTTTTACATAATAAAACAAACGAAAGTATACAAAAATATTTGTTATATTTATGAATACGGGTAGATAAATTTCTAATTAGAACAAATAATAATTTAAAATAATATAATATTAAGAAAAAAAAGTGAATGTGTTATAGATAAATATAAGGAAAATGATACTTTGACACTGTTTGGATGACAAATTTTTGACACCGGTGACGTGTCACGATGTCATTGGTGGACTTTTATGAAAAACAAAATTGAAAATGACGTGGATAGTGGAGGGGTCTGAGTGAAAGGGGGAAGGAAACATTGAATTCAAAACTCATTTTCAGAGTTTGAGGAAGAAACCTTAGAGAGAGAAACTCTCCCTCCCAACCCCTCCCAACGATTAAAGCCCCGTCACGACTCCACCGTCGTTCGCTGTTGAACGGCCACCGGAGCACCACCCAGAGGCTCTGTCGCCGATCAAGTCGCGTCTCTTCCCAGTCGTGCCGTTTCCACCGTCAACTCGTCGTTCAACAGCCACCGGAGGACCACCGTCACTCATCGTTCAACCGCAACCGGAGGACCACCGGAAGACCACCGTCACTCACCGTTCAACAGCCACCGGAGGACCGCGACTCTTCTCACCGATCATCTTCGCGTCTGTTCCAGCGTCAGTCGCCCTTCAACGGCCACCGAGGACAGAAGGCTCTGTTCGATAGAAGCTTCCACTATGACGCCCCCTTGCTTGTGAGTACCTGTTTGATTTCGTTCTTTATGGTGTTTTCGGATTTTAAATTTCATTGTAATTACGAAGCTCATTGTAAAGTTGTGGAGATGTGTGAAGCTAAAAATTCAGCTTACATAGTTGGAGTATGTGATACGTTGTGGCTAAAGTTGGTAGAGCATTTAACTGGTAGTGTTGGGCAGAACTTCTGATTCCTATTAACAATCTGTACAGAAATTTTTTGAAAATATATGTAACATAAATTTGTTGAAGCAAAGCATTTAAAAACAGAATATAACATAGATATATAACATTTTAAAAGAATAACAGTTATTCGGGCCTCAAAAGTTGCAAGTGGAAAATTTAAATTGAAGCAAAGCAGGGTAAAATGTAACATACAGAGAGAGATAATGGAAGAAATAGCATGCTATCAGGCTTTAGGCAAAGAGGGAGGAGATATTGAGAAAAAATTAATATAAAGGATCCCACCATTTTTAGAACCAACTTATCGAAAAACTCGTAAAAATATATGCTAATACCACACAAACCTAGTGGCCATACAAAACTGGAAATAGAATTAGATGAGGTGATAACCGATTCTTTAATGTGTACTATTTTATGTAGCCTAGATACTTGGTACTGGTAGTTTGAATGCATCTTAGGTAGTAGTGAAATATTAATTGTTGTAATGTAAATTGTTTTTGGTATTAATTATCTTTGTCATTCTTCTGTTTTGAAATATATGCACTCTACTGCTTAGAAAAAAGACTAATGCACACTCAATAAAATTCCTCAAATGCTATCCACCTATGAGCCAATCAAGACTTTCAAATACAACTAAGATAATTAGGATATTTTAAGGAGGGTACTGCAATTCAATGGTAGCATTGAGATTGTTTACAACTAATAAAAGTTTGTTCGTAATGATTTATCAACTTGATGAGGAATGTTTCAAGAATAATAGAAAATTAGGAGGTGAAAAATATGTCTGTATTTATTCTTTAGATATTTGCTTCCCTGGTGTTGTTGTTTCTTTATTTTGTATATTGTTATTGCCCCTTTTAAGCATAGTCGTTTACCCATAAGATGTAGATTAGTGAATGTAAAAAATACAACTATTTATGTACATCCCTTTTATAAACTTGTAACATATATATGATGCATGTAACATATATATGTTTAAACTTGTTTGGAATTAAATTTTTGGTGTAGTGTAATGGAGGAAGTTGGTCAAAAGACTGAATGTTCTGATTGCAGGAAGAAGGTATGTGTGGTTGTCTTACATTTGCATACATTTGTCGTTGTTATGTATTTAAATAAATACCATGTTGTACATATGCAGTTAGTATTTAAACACGCATGCAAGACAAAATTGGTTGGTGCTTTGAACGAAAGACTGAATCCTGAACAAAAGGTTTTTATTGAGAAGACTATTTTTTCTTGGTTTTTATTGTTGCCAAATTCTATTAAGATAGGTAGGAATGTGTTAGGTGATTTATGTGATAGGTGGGTAGATAACATGGGAGGGTTTTATTTTGGCCACAAAATTATAGAATTTACTGAACTTGATGTTTGTTTGTCTTTAGGCTTGCCTATTGTTGGTGAAGCAATTGATTTAAATAAAGTTGGTCATCAAAGTGTTTGTAGGGACTACTTTCCTAATATGAATGTAGATGTTAAGATGGTGTATGAATTTTTGTTAGAGGAACATCAGAATTTTCCATTAGAACACTTTTATAGCTTGTATTTATTGGTTGGGATAAGTGAGTTTTTGTTTCCCAATCGTAGTGGATTAGTCTTTCCAATTATTTTTGACCTTGTTTCTGATTTGGGCTGTGTGGGTAACTACAAGTGGGGTAGTGTAGTTTATGAGTACTTTATAGAAAGTTTGTCTAATGCCTCAACAACAATGAAGAATGAAAGAAGCAGAAGCCATTTTCATGTTTCTGGATGTGCATACCTTTTGCAGGTATATGTTATGTATGTAATCATTAATGAAATAGATTGATATGTTAAGGTTTGTGATGACTTATTATGTCAATGTTGTTCTATTACCCTTTCCAGGTTTGGTTTTGTCATCATTTTGTGACATCCAAGTCAATGTACAGTACAAGGATATCAAAGTTTCCAAGGTTGTTGAATTGGATTCATATGAATATCGGTGACAAGTTCATAAAAAATGCTTTGAATAAGGGATCGGTGAGTACTTTGTAATTTAAGCAATCTGTTGGTTAAATGTTTATTATATTTTGTGATTGATATAAAGAAAATTGTTAACTTATTCAGGTTGTTATTGATGTTGGGATTTCGAAAGAAGAGCTTTCTTATGCTATAGTGAAAGAAGTTGTTGAAAAATATCATGTGCCATTGAACCACCAAAATAGAGTAGATAAGGAAAAATTAACTCGCATTATAGAAGAACAAACGCGGGTTATTGGCAACATGCAAAGTAGTATTGCTCATTTCAAGAGTATTTTGGTGGAAGACAAAAATGATGATAACGGTGAAGACTTTGATGATAAGTCGTTTAGTGCAAGTGAAGATCCATTTCAAAGCACATCGGTTCAACATCACCAATAAACCTCGGGGTGTGAAGGTCAGGATGAAGTGAAGCAAAGCACAATGTACGATAGAATGAAGGCGACACCCCGAAGAAGGATGAAGAGTAGGGCGAATAGAACTCCATTTACAGCAGAGGGTAGAAGAAAAAAATGAGTACTTCATTATGTTGTAGTTAAACTTTTATGTTAACAACCTTAGAAAGATGTTGCAGAACTACATGGTCTGGAGAATATAAGCTAAGATGTTGATGTACAAACATTTACTTTTTGGCATTAATTTTAAGTTAATTGGATTGTAGGCAAGTGCTTTATTTACATTGATTTCTGCATAAAAAAAATGTTAGGCAGGTTTGTGAATTTAGTTTGGCAATCATCTTCAAATTTGCCTATTATCTTATAATTTGTGTTTAATTTTTTGAACTTATTAGAATTATTGGATAAACAAGTGATGTTCAGACATTAAGGATGACAAGTATATGGATGTACATGCCTAAGGGAGAATTATTGTTAGCACTCAATGTGTAGTATCAGACCTAGGAACAATGTGCAAATAAGTGGGTAGTTTAGGCTGACTTATTGGACGTAGAGGAAATCTTTCAATCTGCAACTTGTTTTTTAAAATTCAGGGTGGTAGAACGAAACTGGTAGCATAGGCATAATAAGTGGGTAGTTTAGGCACATTTTTTGCACGAAGAGGGCATGTTTCAATCAAACACTTGCTTTGAACTCCACACCTAATTGTTAACCAAATATATGGAATGAAATTCATTAATTATAATTTAACAAGACATTTATATCCAAGTCCATCTCCAAGAAAACATTTTTGTTTAAAGTGATGGTCCTGGAACGACAGTGGTAGCAATGGCACAATAAGTGGGTAGTTTGGGCAGACTTTTTGCACGCAGAGGGCATGTTTCAATCAAGCACTTGTTTTGAACTCCACACCTAATTGTTAACCAATCATATGGAATGAAATTCATTAATTATCATTTAACAAGACATTTATATCCAAGTCCATCTCCAAGAAAACATTCTTGTTTAAAGTGATGGTGCTGGAACGACAGTGGTAGCAATGGCACAATAAGTGGGTAGTTTAGGCAGACTTTTTGCACGCAGAGGGCATGTTTCAATCAAGCACTTGTTTTGAACTCCACACCTAATTGTTAACCAATTATATGGAATGAAATTCATTAATTATCATTTAACAAGACATTTATATCCAAGTCCATCTCCAAGAAAAAATTCTTGTTTAAAGTGATGGTGCTGGAACGACAGTGGTAGCAATGACACAATAAGTGGGTAGTTTAGGCAGACTTTTTGCACGCAGAGGGCATGTTTCAATCAAGCACTTGTTTTGAACTCCACACCTAATTGTTAACCAATTATATGGAATGAAATTCATTAATTATCATTTAACAAGACATTTATATCCAAGTCCATATCCAAGAAAAAATTCTTGTTTAAAGTGATGGTGCTGGAACGACAGTGGTAGCAATGGCACAATAAGTGGGTAGTTTAGGCAGACTTTTTGCACGTAGAGGGCATGTTTCAATCAAGCACTTGTTTTGAACTCCACACCTAATTGTTAACCAAATATATGGAATGAAATTCATTAATTATCATTTAACAAGACATTTATATCCAAGTCCATCTCCAAGAAAACATTCTTGTTTAAAGTGATGGTGCTGGAACGACAGTGGTAGCAATGCCACAATAAGTGGGTAGTTTAGGCAGACTTTTTGTACGCAGAAGGCATGTTTCAATCAAGCACTTGTTTTGAACTCCACACCTAATTGTTAACCAATTATATGGAATGAAATTCATTAATTATCATTTAACAAGACATTTATATCCAAGTCCATCTCCAAGAAAACATTATTGTTTAAAGTGATGGTGCTGGAACGACAGTGGTAGCAATGCCACAATAAGTGGGTAGTTTAGGCAGACTTTTTGCACGACGAAGGCATCTTTGAGTGTGCCACTTATTTTGAAATGCATATTTTAAGTGAAAAATATCCCTTGTAAATAGCACCTTAAACAGACATTATGAAATACAAATCGTGGACATTATGCAACAAAGATCGTACACAAATAATACTGCACATTGTGCAACAAAGATCGTAGACGAATGTAAGACAATCATCATTCTAATGTTCAAATTGCATTAGTAAGAAATGTTAACAATATGTTTCTTTCATAAGAATCTAATACATGAACTGTATATATTGCAAGACTTCTTTGCGCCCCATATTATCAGGATCAGAAACATACTTCTCCCTAATTTGTTGCAGTTCCTCCTAAAAACAAAAAAATGCACACAAAATTAATCATATCACCAAGTTCAATAAAAGTTGTAAATAACTAAAAATTTCCATTGCATACACTATTGTAATTGGGCATTGATTTCCCTTTGTATTGATTTCCCTTGTTATACAAAATTACATCTTAAATCAAACATGATATTACCTTCCGTATCATTCATGACTATACAAAAGTAATTAAAAAAAACGTTATTTTAATGAAACAATGACGACATGAAGGGACATACCCCAAAAGTGGTTCATTTCCAAAAGTCCATCACCTAAAGCTGTGTATAAGTACATTGTGACAAGTCATCATTATCATTATTGTAGTGTGCAGATGTCAATAAGGACATGAATCCCGATTGTGAAGCTTGAGATTCAAAGATCTGCTGACTTCTAAGGTCCTCAACATTATGGATGTTTGTAACATGACAAGTAGTTGTTTCCTGTAATAAAACTATTAGTGAAGGATTTTATAACCATATAGTAATAGTAAAAGACATAAAATGACAGCTTTGTGTACCACTCACACTATGATTCGTTGTATGTTTATTTTTAGCACGATGCGAGTTTTTCTTTTTTTTTATTTTTTCAAGTGTTGATTGCATTCTTTTTGTTCGTGGTCGCCCTTTGCGTTTCACAGAGACAGGATTGCGAACAATCAAGCCATCAACTTCACAAGCTGGTCGACCTTCTTGATTAGAAGGGGGATGTGCATGCATGTCAGATCCATCATCGATGAACAACGTCAATGTCGCCGATGTTCTAACCCCTAAACTTCTCCCTATTGAGTTTAAATCAGAAAGCAACTTCTTCGAAGCAGTCTCAGAATGACATGCCTCCTCCGCGATGTCATAGAAACACTTACACAAAGTTTGATACCTTTGCATCTTAGGTTGTTGAGTGTGGTTGTTGTAAGATGCTGTAATCAAAGTGTGTCTTCTACGTACATTTCTGCTCCACCGTCGTAAAACATATTTTGTTGGTACATTACGCACATCCTCCTGACCTAGGACCAATAAGCAATGTCGACACAAGATTCCTCTAAACTCAAAAAGTTGACAATTGCAATGAATGTTGGTTGTGAGAGGATCATAATCAACAACATAAAATTTTGAACCACATTGCCCCTCCCAGATGAACTCTTCTTTCACATTGTACGTAGTCGTACAACCCTGTTTGGACATATTCTTAATGAAGCAATTCATCCTTGAGCGAAATTCTTTTTGAACTTCCATAAATTTGGCGTGTCTGTAATCCATTTGATATTGTCTTTCAATAAGAGATTGAGATCCACATGGTAGTGTGGAATTCAATGACGCGAAATCAGCTTCAATTTCTTTTTGGGCCTTTTGTCGTAGGGCATTTTCGTACTGAAGGACAAATTGTTGAAGTGTTGTGGTTGAATTTATAAATCCATCGAAGAAGGCATTCATGCCCTCACTTCTTTGGGTTGTTGACATTCCTGCCCAAAAATGATGTTTCATATAACACGGAACCCATATCTCTCTTTCTTCAAACAATGAACTCAACCATTCGTTCTTCTCTAACCCGTGGCATGTGATTAAATTTCCCCATCCTAACTCAAAGTCGTCCGGAGTGACTGACTCATACACAAGAGTCTTTAGTTGATTTTTTATGACTCCATAATTTTTGTACGATTGCAATTTTTCTGGTATTTTCTTCATTATGTGCCACAAACACCAACGATGACTTATGTTTGGAAACACAACTTTTATGGCATTGGACATTGCCTTACATTGGTCTGTGACGATACCAATTGAAGGCTTGTTAGACATACATCTTAGCCAACATGTAAATAGCCATGTCAATGTTGATGTGTCCTCAGCGGAAATCAAAGCACAACCAAGTAATATCAAATGACCATGATGATTAACCCCAACGAATGGTGCAAACGGCATGTCATATTTGTTTGTTAGGTAGGTTGTGTCGAATGAGACGACATCACCAAAATCTACACAAGCTGCACGACTGCGTGCATCAGCCCAAAACACACTACAAATTCGGTTATGCTCATCCATTTCCATTTCAAAGAAGAATTCGTTGTTTAATTCTCTCATTGTTGAAAAGTATTTTAAAAGTGTCTGCCCATCTCCATCCTTACAAAAACTCCTTCGTTGCTGCCCAATATAATTTCTTGCATCACGTTGCATGAACTGTATGTTTTCATATCCACCAGCATCATTAACCAAAGATATGAAACTTTTGTTAATGCGCACACCAGCATCATCATTCATGCTAAGAGTGTGCTTCGCATGCATATTAAGTTTTCGATTACCACGGATAAGGTTTGAGTTCTTTGTACACATGTCATGGTTGTGTTCGGTTACAACTGTCCCTACATACCATCTTCCTTCTTTAAGAGAAACTGTTATTCCAGCAGGGCATTCGTTTCTTTGACTGGGCTGGGTTTTCAACTCTGGAGAAATGGAAGAAATGTACTTCCCTTGCCGAGAACACACTAATTTCATAAATGTCAATTCATTGTTGTTATTTTTTTTTTTGAGCTCCTTATCCGAACAACAAAACCACAACTGACGGCATAGTTTCTATAAAAACTTTTCACCTGTTCTATTGTATCGAAAGACATCTGCAATTTCGGAACATTATTGTCAATATTATCCATGTAATCACTGTTCACCTCATAAGAAGGAACTGCTTCCAACTCCACTGCTTCCATATTTTGTAACATGGACATGAAAATCGTAATATCCTACTGCATAATGTCATGTATATGTAAGTTACTGAATATTTCATCTCTACATAGAACAAAAATGTCTACGTTTTTATTTAATATTCTCATATATGAACACAAATGTTTAATCGACAATCTTAAAAAAAATCATAAAACATCTTACTTGAACAATGAAAGAATTAGAATAAAATCACAAATGATTACAAAATTTCAAAAACTATTTTACAATATATAATCTTTATGGAAAATCAGAAATCTCAAATTAACATATTATTGCAAGAGTTTCTCCTAACTCTTTATGCAAATGTTCCTCAATAGATAATCATCTTAATATGTGGATTACAAATTTATATTTAGACCACAAAAATTTAAAAATAAAAAGTAAGAAATGAATGTAGAAATACCTTTCCAAGAAGAAACGATTTTTAAGCGTACCTGAAATAAATGTTGTATCAGATGGTAGGAAGTTCGAACTGCCAACTTGCTGCCTATTCAATGCACTTCATTAATTTCCCAACGACGAACCTCCAACTTGCTTTCTTTGTCCAGAATGAGAGGTGGAAGGAAATACTTCATTACTGGGATGAAATACCTGACCTTGCTTTTGGTTTTGCATTTGCCTGCATTAAATGGGAGTAAATGATTGTCATTGGGTTAGGCGGTTCATTAGACATGGAATAACATTCAATGCATGGCAAAGGCAATAAAGTGTTTCACTTTGATTAGACAACAATATTATAATATAATATTCAATTATTTCTTTTGAGTCTTTTACACGTTATAGTGTCATAAAGACAAGGTAACACCTTTTTATGACCATATACTCATTTAAAATCATTTTTTATTAATAAATTGCTCTATAAATTAACGTCTTGTAACTCACGGTCACTTAACCATTGACATTGAAATTCAATTAAACGTCAACTACAATAACTTGGTGTTGACTTCTTGACTTTATACTGAAGTTTTTTTCCTTGTTTGTTATTGTTTGCAGTTTCAACTAATTTGTTTTTTTATTTCAATTTTTTGAAAATGACGCAGTTTGGAAACATGGACACATGGCAGGGACTTGATGTAGACCACATTGATCTTCAAGCTTTCTTACAAAGATGCAGCTCTAATGAAACGTTGATTCCAGGACCTGCTGGAAATGTACAAGCCGTAATGCTTAACAGGCAGACGGATGAACCCCAAAGTACGCAGGAGTTTGTTAACCAAATAGCAAAGACAACATATGATCGGGATTTTAAATCAAATCCCTGGATTTGGGATGAAATGTTCATTGAGCACCTCAGTTGGTTTTCAATGTTATTTGAAATGTTTAAACTCCAATTAATAAAGGTCGTGAATAATAACACCACGTTTATTCTATGCAGGACTTGTAGAACATGGCAACATGGAGAACGTGACAAAGCTCGAATGCGGAAAGTCAATGGTTCGCCTCCCATTTGTGGCATGCATTGTTAAAGAGTGTAACCCAAATGGATTGGGTGACATGAAAATATCTGTTAAGGTACAAGTTAACTCCATCATATAATCCACAACATTTTTACCTCTCAACTTTTCCATTTTCAATATGGCCAGGACCCTAGTGCGACAGTGTCTGCTTCTTTGCACAAAAAAGTCCTTTTGCATCTCGAGTTTGGTCCGGATATAGGAGTTGGTGCTGTCTTGTTATTGCAAAGTGTAAACAAAATTTTAATTTTAATTATAAAATGTTACCCACAATGGATGACCTTAATGTATACCTCTATTAATATGTTATTCATGTTTGTCTCCATAGGTTGTTACATTCAGTCCTTTTCGAAGAACTTACTATTTGAACATAATTGCCTGCAATGTCATAAAGGTAATAGGTTTCAAAGCAATCACCAAGTTCATTTTATCGTGTTTAACTTACGTTCGACGTAAAGAGGAAATCTGTGTACACCAATATGTAGGTCTTCAAAGCAGACATTGGACCTCCAACTGACGAACTAGTGAGGGCTTTCTCTAAACCTCACGTTGCATGCGATCCATGTGACCAATCCAACAAGGACAACAAAGATGTTGGTCCATCCGAAAAGCCAACTACTTCTGGCTTCAATAATGCAACCACAACACCAAAGGAAGATTAATGACGGGTTGAACAAAATGCTTATTTACTTATTTATTAGCTTCATTAGTTACCATTATTAGTAGTAATATTTTCTCATGTATTCAATTTCGTATTTTGAATATCAGTGCTATGTTTCTTTATTCAGCAAACCATTCCATATAGCTTCATTTCGTCTCTGATGGTATTGCACTATATTGTTGCACCAAAATCAATGAATTAATGGTGGTGACTTACTTTATAATTTTGGGTGGATGATACTGCCAACCAAACAACATTAATTACACAATAAAGTTATAGACATTGTTGGTGGACAACAACCATAAAATTGAAGTCCATCTACTGCCCTTCTTCACTATAAAATACTTGTTTGTGTAATAGACACTACAAAGTTATAGTCATTGGTTTTAAACATCCACGAATGGATCCATGGGAGGAACTTTTTCTCAACGACACTGAAGTCAAAGCATGTTTAGATCGATGGAATGCAATGAAAAAAATAGAGGAATAGAATACATGCTCCACCAAAATCTTCGTTATACCAAAGCCAATGGTAGACAACAAAAATATCCAGGAAATACTTGACAAACTTGTTCGTCCTTTGAACAAAGTTGCTGTGAAGAATATTGACGTCAAAGAATTTTCTAAAGACAACCACACCAAGGAAACAACAGACGCGAAGAACTGCTCCTCCATACCCACAAAGACATGCATTGTTCCAACTTCAGGTGGAAGGAAAGAATAATAAATGTTATTTAGGATAGTAATGTTTTTTTTGTTCATGTAGTATTGTGCAACACCTCCTATTACAATTTCCTTGCATAAGTCCATTAATATATTTATGTAATTTGACTTCCTTTAATATACTTTGTTATTATATACCATTCAAATAATTGTTAAAAATGATGGTGCTAGAACGAAAGTGGTAGCAAGGGCATTATAAGTGGGTAGTTTAGGATAATTTTCTGCACGAAGAGGGCATCTTGCAATCTGCCATTTGTTTTGAAATCCAAACTTCATTGTTAACGAATTATATTGATTAAAATTCAGTAAGTATCATTCAATAACACATTTATATCCAATTGTATTCCCAGGGAACGTTTTTGTTACAAATTATGGTGATGGAACGAAAGTGGTAGCAAGGGCATTATAAGTGGGTAGTTTAGGATAATTTTCTGCACGAAGAGGGCATCTTGCAATCTGCCATTTGTTTTGAAATCCAAACCTCATTGTTAACGACTTATATTGATTAAAATTCAGTAAGTATCATTCAATATCACATTTATATCCAATTGCATCCCCAACGAACGTTTTAGTTACAAATTATGGTGATGGAACGAAAGTGGTAGCAAGGGCATTATAAGTGGGTAGTTTAGGATACTTTTCTGCACGAAGAGGGCATCTTGCAATCTGCCATTTGTTTTGAAATCCAAACTTCATTGTTAACAAATTATATTGATTAAAATTCAGTAAGTATCATTCAATATCACATTTATATCCAATTGCATCCCCAGGGAACGCTTTTGTTACAAATTATGGTGATGGAACGAAAGTGGTAGCAAGGGCATTATAAGTGGGTAGTTTAGGATAATTTTCTACACAAAGAGGGCATCTTGCAATCTGCCATTTGTTTGGAAATCCAAACTTCATTGTTAACGAATTATATTGATTAAAATTCAGTAAATATCATTCAATAACACATTTATATCCAATTGTATTCCTAGGGAACGTTTTTGTTAAAAATTATAGTGCTGGAACGAAAGTGGTAGCAAGAGCATTATAAGTGGGTAGTTTAGGATAATTTTCTACATGAAGAGGGCATCTTGCAATCTGCCATTTGTTTTGAAATCCAAACTTCATTGTTAACAAATTATATTGATTAAAATTCAGTAAGTATCATTCAATATCACATTTATATCCAATTGTATTCCCAGGAACGTTTTTGTTAAAAATTATAGTGCTGGAACGAAAGTGGTAGCAAGGGCATTATAAGTGGGTAGTTTAGGATAATTTTCTGCACGAAGAGGGCATCTTGCAATCTGCCATTTGTTTTGAAATCCAAACTTCATTGTTAACGAATTATATTGATTAAAATTCAGTAAGTATCATTCAATATCACATTTATATCCAATTGCATCCCCAAGGAACGTTTTTGTTAAAAATTATAGTGCTGGAACGAAAGTGGTAGCAAGGGCATTATAAGTGGGTAGTTTAGGATAATTTTATGCACGAAGAGGGCATCTTGCAATCTGCCATTTGTTTTGAAATCCAAACTTCATTGTTAACGAATTATATTGATTAAAATTCAGTAAGTATCATTCAATAACACATTTATATCCAATTGTATTCCCAGGGAACGTTTTTGTTAAAAATTGTAGTGCTGGAACGAAAGTGGTAGCAAGGGCATTATAAGTGGGTAGTTTAGGATAATTTTCTGCACAAAGATGTCATGTTTCAATGTGTCACTTCATTTTGAAATGCATATTTCCCGTGATAAAATAATACCCTGTAATTACCCCGTTAAACACACATTATGAAATAGAAATCCTGGACATTGCGCAACAAAGATAGTACACAAATAATGCTCAAAGTTGAATTCAACCATGTCAAAATGCTTACCAAATTTAAGACAATAATCATTGTTATGTTGAAATTACATTACTACTAAATGTTAACAATACATTTCTTTCATCAAGTCTAATACATTAACCGTAAAAATCGCAAGACTTCATTTCGCCGCACATTGTCAGGATCCAATATCCAATTAGAAACGTACTTCTCCCTAATCTCTTGCAGTTCCTGCTGCAAATAGATAAATGAAAATCATTTTCCTTTTAATAATACTTGAATAAAAATTATAAAGAACTAAAAATTTACGTAACTTACACTTGTGTAATTGGGCATTTTTTTGCCTTCAAATCTCTCCACACCGTCCCACAACTCCATGAATTTCAAAACATATACGCCACAATCATATCTATAGTAAACAAAGTCCAGTATTCAAAACTTCAAAGTGTAGTTCTTTGAAACTAACAGATATCATAATTAAAGTCAAGAACATTTAATACTTACGAATTTGGTTGTATTGAAGTATGCACGTGTTGGACAAATAAGGACGGTTTGTTTTCTTCATAACGATTGAACAAATGCCCAAAAAATATTTCAAGATCATGGGCCTGCAAAACAACAAACTTAACTTTAAATTCAAAATCAAACAAACGTTTTAGGAAAAAATAGTAGAAATCAATTACAACAGTTACCATAACAGTGTCAATCCTTTTACGCTCTTTCCTATTGTGGCCAACTGAGTCCAATGCAAACATTTCCATCGTCGGAATCTTCACGGCGTAGCACCACCAATGGCCGTCATGGATTATGGGGACAAACAACTAAAAACAAACAATTATGTCAAAACTTGTTCAACAGATAATCACTCATAAGTGCAAGTACATTGTATGACATTTAAGAAAACTAACAAATTCAACATTAACAATGTCATCAAACCCAATGATATTGGCTTGGAAGAAGTTGATGTAGTCATTCAACGTCCAAACTTTACGATGCATCTTTCTCTTTTTTGAGTCTTGTACAACTTGGCACTGCAAGAAAAACAATTATTTAACTTTGATATGTAATCTATATACAATAATTACAACATGAAAAGGAGGAAGATTTCAACCAACCGCATATAATGGACTAAAACATATCCTTTTCACTACTCCTGTGGACCTCTTTTCAAAGTACATGAATACACTTGTTGCAAACAACATCCCCTACAAAAAATTAAATTCATAATTATACATCATTTATAAAACATTCATAAAAAAAAGTATTCATAAATTGACCACAACAATTCTCATTTTTACCATGTTGTCCACTTGGCTTTGAGGTCCTAAGAAGTAACACTCGCGAGTCCCAAAAACTTGACCGCAGATCTCAGACACAACCCTTCCAACAGACATGGAAAATGTAATCATGTCTCAGCATCTAACTCAAATAAATTAAACAAATTTATAACAACCATTAAAAGACATTACCACCAAGGAGCCCTAAACGGAGTAACCAAGCTGTACAAATATTTGGGATTGACTTCCAATAAAGGGACATCCTGATGCAGGTGCACTGGTGGAAGGACGGCTATAAGAGGTCCAACATCCTTAACATCGTGAACGTCCTCAACGTCCTCAACGTCGTGAACGTCCTCAACACCCTGCACATCATCTTTGTCTTCATCCAAACAACCTTCCCCAACAAAAGATGGGCCAGCCTCATCTCGTACACAATCAACATCATCAACATCTGTTTCGCCACCAACATCAGCTTCACCACCAACATCACCAACATCTGCATCACAATGCACATCACCAACATATGCTTCACCCTGAACATCACCACCAAAAACTGAATGTTGTTGTCTTCTATTCCTACCATCAGCAACCATAGCAGCCAAATCACTTATGTCCTTATTCATTTCAATCATTCTGCTTTGGTTGTGTTGTACTTTCTGCATCAGTTCTTCCCAACTTAAACCAGTGTCATGTGCACCATGTTCTGGTACTGGCCCTTCATCCAAATTAAGGGTTGCACGAATCATTGGGTTATCATGGTCCTCCTCGCGCAACAACCACTGCCAACATATCTATGAACATCCAAATATAAATAATCAATCATAAACAATAAACAAAACCATCTAAAAGTCATCAATAATTATACACACAAAAAAAAACTAACTTACATTGTTTTTCTTAAAAACTTCTTCTATTTTTTTTGACCTTAACTTAACCGCAGGCCAATTGATTATTCTTGGGAACACAATTTCATGTTCACCATCAATTAAGCCCAAACGTTCAACAGCCCAAAGCTACAAAACAAAAATAACTCAAAATGAAGTCCAAATAAAATAAAATTTCTTTAAAAAAAAGGTAAAATATTATTTAATTCTTACCTGTAACACTGCAGCATTGCCACTAATGCCTATAGAGTGCTTAATGTCACGCTGCCTTATCATCATTGCCTCCTTTGATAAACTATTAATTAAATATGTATGGACAGCTTTTGCCCAATCATATTGGTTCAAACTATCAATATTATCTAAAACTATAAAAGGCATCTTACTAACTACCTTCGATTTCCTAGGAAAGTAAAAAAATATAAAACAAAGTAATATATACAATCGACATACGCAATCCACATCAGAGTCATCATTTTGTAGTAAGAATTTTATCCTATTTACAACGTCTTTTGGACTAAATGAGTTTGAAAGAAATTGTTGACAAACAACACCAACAACATTATCATCAAAATTAACATGTAATCCCCCAACACCTAGACCTAGACCCATGCACACATCACTAACTGTAAAGGGTACCATTCTTTGCTTCACAATAAAGCATTCGTTGCGGCCAATCCATCGGTTCACCATTTCATACAACAATGGAGTGCATAAATCTATCGGCTTGTCCATATCAACACACCACTTGAATGGAGTTTGTCGAATTCGAATCCGGTCAACTTCTCTGAGTTTAGAATTAATTTCCACAATGACTTTGGTATCACACCACGACCGCAATCGAAGCTGCATATTATTTGCAACATATACAATCATTAACCTACATTATTGAAACCAACAATTACATTTTGAATGCAACAAGTTTACTTACATTGGTACCACCTTTTGCTTTATTGAAATCCATCACTGTTAAATGTAGGCACCTAAAATGATCATACCAAAATAAATGATTCAAACTGAAAAAAAGGAACAATAACACATAATGTATGTACAAGTTCTGATTCCCAATTGTAATTTCCAAAAGCAAAACTCTCTATACTTCTTCCATGTGCCCACACCCCTTTTCACCGTTTCTTCCAGCTTTTCCTCATTTATTACTCTTTTCTTCCTTATTCTTATCTTTCATCTTGGTATTCATATCTTCGATTTCTAAACTTACAATCAAATATATCTGTAATATTTCTTACGTAATTAGTGTTTTTATCTTACTTAATCTTAAATGCTTTCTCTGTATTTAATTATTTCAATTCAATTTTAGCAAGTCAATCATAAAGGCTTTCTCTATATATAAATGTTTACTCATCCTAAGATATAAATATCTTCAATCCTTCAATTTTTTATTGTTTCTTTCTGCAACAGTATACTTACATACCAATATTTTAACATTTACATTCAATTAATTATTTCAAAACTAAAACTTGTCAATCAATCATATACTAATAAGATGGGGTATTGAAAGCTTGTGTTTGCATGAGAAAAAGGTGAAGCATTGAAGGAACATAATGGCTTCTTTCCTTATCAGAAAAAGCCAAAGAAGAAAAAGCCACCATACCTCCTTTACCACACTCTGCGCCTTCTTTCCTTCTCGTGCCAATGGCTTTACCTAGATTCTTTATATAATATTTCGTTTTCAACTACACAAATGGTCCCTCCCAGTAAATTCTTATTAATATTTTCCTAGGGACATCAACATTATGTTGTTCTAATTTCCTCACAATTCCAAATTACATCATCCTAATATCTTTGTTTTTAATAAAAAAAACTGTATAACAACATCAATATTGCTTTCAAATTTGATACATGGAGATTCTATATTGGAAACAAAAAAATAATAATAATACATGCCTCTGAAAACAACACCATGATGGCAGAGTAACAACTGAACTAAAGCAATCATGGCAAAACTGGAAAAAAGCCATAACAGTTTAATGTTGCCAGAAATTGAGAACAAACAAATTATAAATTATCTATATCTCACTTACTTACTTCACTCCTTTATCATTTACTAAAATTGACATATGCATTCAAGACTAATTTCGCACATATTGCATTCCAATACTATTTTCGCACATATTGCATTCCAATACTTGGCAGAATCGTAGCATTCGATAACACACATCATAAACACAGTCAAGGTAGCATGCCATTTCAATTTTCCCTTTAATATTAAAATAAAAAATCTAAAATAGACCTATCTCGCGAAAGGCAGGGTAAGACGACGGAAGGAGACAACAAGCTACGCCGGGGGAAGGAGAAGGCAGGGTATGACACTGGACCTGTGCCTGAACGTGCTCCGTTGATCGGCAAAAGGAGGTGCGAAGAGACACGACGAGTGGGAAGACACGCAACGACTTTCCAATCGGTGAGTGACGGTGGTCCTCCGGTAGCTGTTGAACGGTGAGTGACGGTGGTCTTCCGGTGGCTGATGAACGATGAGTGACGGTGGTCTTCCGGTGGTCCTCCGGTTGCGGTTGAACGGCGAGTGACGGTGGTCCTCCGGTGGCTGTTGAACGGCAAGTTGACGGTGGAAACAGCACGATTGGGAAGAGACGCGACTTGATCGGCGACAGAGCCTCTAGGTGGTGCTCCGGTGGCCGTTCAACGGCGAACAACGGTGGAGTCGTGACGGGGCTTTGATCGTTGGGAGGGGTTGGGAGGGAGAGTTTCTCTCTCTAGGGTTTCTTCCTCAAACTCTGAAAATGAGTTTTGAATTCAATGTTTCCTTCCCCTTTTCACTCAGACCCCTCCACTATTCACGTCATTTTCAATTTTTTTTTTCATAAAAGTCCACCAATGACATCGTGACACGTCACCGGTGTCAAAAATTTGTCATCCAGGTAGTGCCAAAGTATCATTTTCCTAAGTATAATTTACTCCGCACTAGTTTTTTTATTTGTGTGCTAGACTTCTTATGCAACGAAACATAATAACTAGGGTTTACAATGCACAAATATACTCGAGAACACTATAAATTTTCATTTTTACGTATTATTGTATTATCTTTGCTTTTTTATTTATTTCAATTTTATTTTTCCGCTATGGTTTGATTTTGCCGTAGAATAGTATATAAACAGATAGAATTATAAAAATGATTTGAAAGAGAATTACATGATTTTGAGGAGATTTGAAATTAAATTATATGTTTTTTAAAAAGATTTGAAATTGATTAAAAGTGAATTTGAAAGTAAAGTTCTATGAGATATGACTAATGTGATACATAAAAAAGATGTTTTAATTGATAGAAAATAAAAATGACCAAATTACCCTTAATGATAATAGTAAGGTAAAATGATATTTATGAATAATATATTTCTTAGTAAAAATTATTTTAAATAGTAGAATAAAAAATAATAAAATAATTAAAATAAAATTATTTTTTAGGAAATTCAATTTTTTTTGTTTAAATATTATTTTGTTAAGAATATAATTAAAGCTGATGTCATGCAATTATAAGTTGATATTGAAATTGACTTATTTCGATTGTCAATTTATTTTCATAGATAAGTTCACTAAGTTCTCTTCAATTTGTTAAACACATCCTTGCATATCTTTCATATCTTGTATTATGTTTTGCAAGTCTTCAACTCCTTTCCACATTTGAGTCATCATCACTATTTTATATATAAAATTATCGACGAAAATAAGTTTATCAGTAAATTTGAGTTATCGACAAATTTTATCAATGAATTTTAAAATTTTAATTATTGACAAATTTTAAAATTTTAATTCGCCCGTAAAAAGAAAGGGTAAATTTTCCACCCAATTCTTTCATACAATTTTATTCCTTTATCTATTTTTTCTTCAAAAAGACACGAATGTCCCTCTCTTTATCTCCATTTCTCACTATCACAACACTATATTGGTACAACCGCAACACCTTTAACCATGACAACACCTCCAACCATGGTACAACCTGCAAAAATCTCATTAGATCTCTTCTCACGGCCATAGCTCTCAATCAACATTGACCTAATTTATCATAAGTTTCTTTAGTCTGGGTTTCTTTTTTGTTTTTGACTATCTATATGTGTAATATATACATTATTTATTTTGCAATTGCAAGTAAAAAATGGAAGGTGTCATACTAAGTTTCTAAACTTAAATACCTTAGACAAATATTACAAAATGATGAGGAGATTAATGAAGACATTCCATATCGGATATAAGTACAATGGTTACAATGGAGAAAGGCATTGGAGGTTATTTGAGCTCTCTATAGTTGCAATCATTGTGACAACATTCTTCTACCTATCTTGTGGATGCCTTGGACATGGAGCTTTTGGAAATGGTACACCAGGAAACATCTCGACAGGGTTTGGGTTTTATGAGCCTTATTGGATTGTTGCCTTTGCTAATGCTTGCATTATTCTTCATTTGGTGGGAGCATATCAGGTACTACCACTATAACCTATCATTGTTGATTTTCCTTTACACTAAATCCATGGTTTATGACTTGTGATAAGAGGTTTTTGTGTGTTTTTTGTAATGTTAATAAGAAGAGATTTGGGTGAAAATTAATTCTTAAGTTATGATTTAAACTTCAGGAAAAAGCTTTGTCTCAATAATTTGACAAAAAAGTGCTATAAGTTATAAAAACTAATCTTATTTTCTTTACAACTAATAAAGATCTAAATAAGAAAACCAAGTAGTTATATTATAATGAAATAAGTTCTCTGTGAAAGAAGTTTTGAATATCAGGATAATGAATATTCATTTCAGGAAAGATGGCACTGGAATGAAAAAGATTAGGAGCAATGACACGCTATCATTAGAGCCTTCATAAAGCATCTATCTAAAATAGGAATGGTAAAAAGATCCGCGGGTAAAACCCATGGTAGGTAGTTACTACCTGTAGATATTTACTACCCACGGGTAACAGGTAGCGGGTATTTTAATACCCGCTTCTAAATGGGTTGGGTGTGACATCCCAAATTATATAGTAAAGGCATACATAATATAGACGTCATCATGCATAATAATTGAAAGCAGTTAGAGAATAATAGAGGTACTTAGGATTACAGTCATCCTTAGAATAGTACTGAAATGAAAACTAGAGTACTAGAGTTTCTCCCTGTAAAAATACAAAGAATTTAAAACTTAAAGCATGGCAAAGTTCTTCAAAATAACTTGAGTTCAAGGGAAAATAAGGCCTAGAGAACTAGGCAGCAGCATGGTCGTCCCCATCAAGAGTTGTTTCCAAAGTATCCTTCCCGCCATCTGCTCCCATCCAAGTGGATGATCATCGCAAAGGAAACAAACGCAGACATGGCAGCAAACACAAGCAAGCAAGGGTGAGCTAATTATATAAAAAGCATGCATCATGTTAAGCATAGAATCTACAAGAGTTATTCTCAAATCAAAACAGATTAAGACATGTATCCTAACATGTTGAACACTAGACTTGACTCGTCTGGACTTTAGAATGAGAGTCGAGCTATGGCGGGTCATGCACCCGTGGTGTCTTATGAAACTTGGGTTTCCCACCCTGCCACACTCACGAGGTTAGTCCGTTCTGCGCCTTGGAGCATACTGGAAGCCTCCAAGACTAAGACCTCCTGCTACTCCTCACCACATGATCCAATCCTCTCTATGTGAGAAGAAAGGCCATTGGAGCGTCAGGAAAACCCCCAAGACTGGGCTCCTACTTTCATTCTAAAAAACTAAGAATCTCACCAAGAGATTCTACACAGATGGAACTTGGCTTACCACTTGGATCATACTTTCATCACTTTGTAGTCATATACTTTTCATACATAGTATCAATAATAGACATTAACTCATTTATCACAAGTTATAAAAGTAACAGGACCATAAAATTTAATCTAATTTTACCAATACCAGAATCTTTATAATTTATTTTCAAATATCTAAATCAGTGTAGATTCAAAGATATGAAAAATTATTTCCTTTAATTCTATTATAATAATTATATTAAATCATAATAATATTATAATATTTATATTAAACCAACCCACAAATCACAAATTACCAATTCTATTAAATCTGCACTTCGAAACCATGTTCCCTATCTGTATTATACTTGCAATCAATAAAATAGCCTTTTTCATCAATATTTATTTTCCTTTGCTTTTTCTAAAAGAAGCTATATGCATTCTACTAGGGCAGAGAAGGATTTGTTACTTGGATTTTGAGGGGAGTGGATTCCATGAGTTAATAATAATAATTAGATAACATAATAACGCACCCACAATAACCGAAAACTCCTACTCTGTGAGAAAAATTCTAACGTAAATAAACACACACCTGTACCCATATATATGTAAACATGTATATAGCACAGAAAACTAAAAAAATGAATCACGGAATCCACATCTTGCATAATATAAAAATCTATATTATATTAATCTAATATATAAACTTACGCATCTAACTTTCTTATATATATACATATATAAATCTATATTATACTAATATAATATATATAAATTTACTCATTTTTTTTCTGTAAAATGAAATTAAAAAAACTATAAAACCTATCTCCTTCTACCCAACTAATAAGGCCCCACCTTTCTCCCTCTTACTTTTCACGCAGAAACTTCCCCTTGTAACTCACATTATATTTTCTCCCTTCTTTATAACTAAAACCCCAACATCTCATACTACCCACCCATACTCTCTCATCAACTTTCTTTAAATTCTAAAACCAATATCAAAACGAAACTTCCCATTTCAAATTAAAAATCATAAACTGAACTTTTTCTTTCCTATTTTCTCCACCCCAACATGGGGCCCACACCCTTCATTCCACTAAAAGACTAAGCCTTTACTTTTCTCTCTCATCCTACCCATTATGTAAAACCTTTCCTCTGCATGAATGAAAATGTCACTCCCCATTCTCTTTTCATATTAAATTTCTATTTCAAAACCTTTTCTTCATTTCAATTTCACCACTGCAGCATTCAGACACAGACTTTCATTTTTCTTTTTCTAAAACTCCAATCCCACAAGGAGTGTAAACATTCCTCTTTGCATCCAACGAAAAACATAACCCCCATTACTTTTTCCTTCCATCTTCTTCTACCTATTTTCATAAGTTTCTACCCTTAACTAAAAATATATTTCTCCTGCATGTTCCTATCTACTTTCCATACGTTAAATTTACAGCAGCTAATTCCATACCAGTCATATTCATAAATACCACATTCTAATTTCACCAATTGTACATTTCAGTTCATGCCGTCAAATCAACTTAAAATCAAAAAATACAGTCTAAAGCAGTACAGTAGTCCAGAGTGTAACATACATAAATTTATCAAACAGATTCAAGTATTTCATTCAAAGGAAAATAATTAGCTCCCCTTATATGGATTTCTCAAAGCACAGCTAATTGAAAAATGTCCTAACAGTACCCACACATCAGTGAACTCATCGGAATGAAGAAATCGATCGGTAGAATTGGAGCTCTTTATGCGGTGAACGCTTGAGCACCTTCAGAATCAAGTTTGAACGGTTAAATTTGCTGGAAACCTAGAGAGAAGGTAGAGAAAATTTTAGGGCAAAAGGGTTCTCTAAAGAGAGAAGGGAAAATGACTTAATGAGAATCTGATTTCAGAAAAAGCCTCTCCCTAAGGCTAAAGCACCCCTTGACTTATGGGCCTGACTGCCCCAATTATAAGGCCCAATGACTTTAAAATAATTTTCAGGCCCTTACATTGGATACGGGTAGTATACTATCCGACCCGCGGGTACCCATTACCCGTAAAAAAGAAAAATTAATTTATATATATTTTTAATTAAAAATAAAATAAAATTATATTTTATTAGGTTAAATTTAATTAAAATTAAATTTTAATTTATATTTAATTTAATTTATATTATATATATATATATATTTTAATTTTATTTAAATTTTATTTTAAAATGTATAAAATATTTTTTTTACGAGTATCCGCGGGTTTTAAAATACCATCGGATATTTTCTAGACGAGTATCCGACGGATAGCGGGTCGAGTGATGAATATATTTTTATCCGACTGGTCGGATTACGGGTAGGCACTATCCGTATTCAACCCGACCCGTTGTCATCTTAGTATGAAAGTTCAATATTTGAAATTATATTCATGTTATCATGAAGTAATACGTGTGTCTCTTTATTATGTAAAACTTAATTATTAATTTGGTCTCAACTGAATTCAATATTTATTGAGTTGATTCAAAGTAAATTTTTTATTTTTCTTTGTTCTTAATTTAATTTCTATTTTATTTAAAAAAATTCAATATGACATTTTTTTTTTTTGTTAATTGTCATTATGTTGTCTTTGTTTGTTTGTAGTTCTTTTTTTTTGTGTTTTTTTTTCTCTTCTCTTCATTTTTCACCATCACCTCCCTTCTCCCATATACACTCTACCCAAGGCATTGGTAAAATCCTTTTCTTTCATTGCTGGTTATTTTTTTACCTTTGTGAATAGAAAACTTTTAGATATTATTATTCTAAAAAAAATATTACGTTCATAGCCAAATTTAACACCATTTGAAATGAAGAAATCGTGTATAAAGTATACAATTTTTTTACTGTCACAATAAGAAAAATAAAATTATGTGTTTTCCATATGTTTTTTAGGTTTAGTAATTGATTACAAACACATTAAAATCATATAGAAATTACATTATTTATGTACTAATTTATTATAATACATTGATAATCTAATCTATTACAACATGATATAAAATTCAAATTATAAACTTATATGAAGTGCTATTCCAACTAAATTCACTGGTATAACTCGTGGGCTTTAAAACGTGCACATTCTTCAACACGAGACGTTCGACTAACAAAATATTCATTTCAAAACATAAATATTTAAAAGATCCATAACATGGTGAGTGAAGTTATCATTGAGATCAAAACACTAAACACATTGTTCTAATAGTTCATTCCTTACTTTTTAGTTTTTCACCCTAATCCATTTCTTTATATTCTAATAAAAGGAATCGCCACCATAATTTATTATGAAAAACTATGGAAAACAGAAAAACTATGGAAAAACTCTTATTTATAGGAGTCGTTACCATAATTTATTATGGAAAAACTATGGAAAAATCCTAAAACAAAAGCATGGTCTACGAAAAAGAGATTTTCAGGTTCAGGAATCGGTTACACGTAAGAAAGGTATTACACTACAAAAATATACAATTTTAGTAGGGGTTATTTTTAACATTAGCAGGGGTTTTAACCCCTGGAAAATACAATTTTCGAGGTTGAAAATCCCTATGAAAGAGGTGCAAAAACAACGGGGAAAAACCATGTTGGAATTGGCAGGGGTTTTGCAAAAACCGCTGGAATTAAGAGGGTTTTTCAAAAACCACCGGGATTATTAGAGGTTTTATAAAAATCGCCGAAACTATCCTATTTTTACCATTCTTCTTCATCTTTATCATCTTTGTTCACGACATCATCTCTAATTTAATTTTTTTTATTATTTTAATGGTTTGATTAATGGGATTAACATGAAATATATTTAATATTAAATTAAAAAGTAATTATTATTATATAAAATAAATTATAAAATTAAAAACAAAATTAATTTGTAAACTTAAGAAATAATATATATCTGGTGCTGAAAATTAAAAATAAACATGTTTTTAATTTCTGATTCCATAAACACTTAAATTTTTTATAACATTTTTAATTTTTAATTTTTGTTCTTGTTGAGTCAGATTAATCAGTAATAGAATTATGAATTTGCCATCTTCATAAAACTTATTAAATATTATTTTTTCAAACATTTAACAAATATTCTTCTAACTCATTATGTCATAAATAATCAATATATTAAATATTATTTTAAGTACTTTAATATATTTAAATAAGATCTTTTCCAAGAATCACTTTTTATATCTCCGTTCAAGATCTTATTTAGACAGATTTAATGTCATATCATATAATAATTCAAGCACTTTACAAACTTAGCTTTGTCAGAAAAGCTAAACTCAAACATACGATAGATATTCATAGTACTAAATTAGTACCATAAAATTTTCTAAAAACAAAAACCAAAGAATTTGTTTAGAGACTAAAATCATGTGCAGTAGTTTAATAACACAAATAACTAAAATCTAAGTGCAAATATTACACACTCCAAGGTCTACTTGTACTAATTTTTCCCTATTTACATTCTATTCTACACTGAAGAAACAACATCATTTAACCATATACAAACTATTTTTCTCTCATATCCAACATCCAACCAGACACTTCCAAAGATTTTACAAATCAATTGGGTGTTCCATGAACCACAAGATGATAATGGCACTAGAAACAGAACATAACCAAGTTATCGATTAATCAAACAAATCACTGAAACAGTGACCCTATTCAAGAACTTGTTGTGGATAAAATGTTACATGATCAAAACTTTCTCTTTCAAGATACCTTAATGCTTAATTTTTTTTCTTCTGTATGCCACAAAATGTCTTGCAACCCTGATGAGAAGATTTTTTGGAACTGCATGAAAACCAGAGAGGGATGTCATCACAATATATTAGAAGAAAAAAATGAAAACAAATAGAAAAAAAAAGTAGTCCTTAATTAGTAGCTTTCATTTGTTAATAGAACTAAAAGTATAGGTTCCAGTAGAGAAGGACCTGAGAAGATGACATCAGTTCAAGTTTCATGGAATCATCACTTTTTCATTTCATGTGTATATTCTGATTCCATAAACACTTGAATAGAAGACAAATTATGTTCAAATTATGTTCAAAGGCATCCCTTAGAACATTTGCAATTGCCAAGGGGACAATGAATAAAAGTACACATAGACGAGCTACAAGATGAGGAATAGGACCTTCAGAAGGATCACGTTCCTGCAATCAACCATGAGGGTACGATGATAAGTTAAATATTTGGTTTATATTTCAATGAAAACAAGCATTACTATGGACCAGTCTCAACTCGCTGCACAAGCCGAAGGGCTGAGAGCCAAAGTGCTATAAAAGTTTCTTGCCAGCTAGCCTGTTTAGCATTTGAAGTGTCTTGATTCCTTCTGCAAGTAGTTGATGAATATTAGGAAACTGAATCCACATAACTTTCTGAAAATAAGCTGTTAACATTAAGAAATAATAAATCCAATGAAAACTCACTTAGAGAATTTACCTGTAAGCACATTAATAGCTGATTTTGTAGGAATTTGTCTAGAATCCATAACATTCTCCATATAAATGTCAATAGGAACCCAACAAGGAGATTGACAAAACCGGTAGTTGCATCTCAACGGTATCTTACATGATCCCATATTGATGAGTGTCCCAACCAGCCGATGCTTACTTAGGGAGTAATCAAAACGAGAAAGTTGATGCATGTTTGCAGACACTTTTGTTAGGACTTGATTTACTAATTTTAACTCTGATGAGGCCAATTCAAGGGATTCAAGAAATTGCAACCTCTGCTGGAGACAATTGAATTTTTTCAGGCCTATTATACATAATCAACAACAAGATGAGGAAAAATATTAGTCAAATTCCCAGCACAAATCCTACAGACCAAGTAAATATATTAATACAATAAAACAAAAACATGTTTCACACAAATCACCACAGCAATTATGGACAAAACAAAATCAAATACAAAGTAGGAGATAATACATGTTCAAGAGAACAAACTACAGCAGAATAGTAGCCTTCTGCTTCCGGTTACAATCCTTACCCTTACCTGTAGCAACTAAACTCGATTTCTCAGTAAACGTCACTTGAAATCCCCAATCGATCAGCATACAATCGAGCAGCGAAATTACAATCTCGTAAAAGAACAGCATGAACACGTGCCCTATCTCCAGATCGCGCACCTTATTGGTTTCTGAAATCCACAGCACGGAGTCCACATAACTCACAATGCAAAACAGAAACTCGATTAAGCAATTAAGTGAAACCAATAGATTGAGTAAAGAGAACGAGAGTGAGATTAGGGTTTGTTACTTGCAGTTGCAGGAGAGAGATGGCGTAGGGCGAAAGGAGAACGCGTGTTGCGATAGGAAAGGGAGGAAGAGAGCGAAAGAGTGAGGGTGAGAGTGGCAGTGAGGTATGGCGTTGGAAGCGAGAAGAAAGAGTATTTGAAGGGGGAAGAGGAGGTGCGAGGAAAGGGCGTGATGCATGAACTTCCTTCTGTGAGACTAATAGTTCCCTAGCTCGAAACTGGGAAGTGCAATGCCTAGAGTGTTCAAGTCTTCCACCAGCTCCGTTACGAGTGCTGTTGCGGGTTTCTTGTTGAATTGCTGCTAAAGTTTGAGCCTCTTCAAATTTTAAGGACGGTTTGATTTAAAACCACCGAAAATATATGCGGTTTGATTTAAAACCGTCGGAAATATATGCGGTTTGATTTTAAACCACCAAAAATATATGCGGTTTTCAAAATCTGCTAGAAATAAACCTCCACTATAATATATTATTTTTGTAGTAATTAGCACCCTAGTGCGTTTGTCCAAAGATAGTACCTCTAATTAAATGAATAAAATTAATGTGGTTTTCCAAAATATTTAATTTTTCCCAATAATAAAAATAGAATAAAATAAAAAAAAATTATTAGGAAACAAAAAAATATTTTTTATTTTATGAACCCGACAAGGATTGACGTTGGTCCTACGTATATCCATTTAAACCGAGGCGGATGCATACCTTTATTTTATTATTTAAAAAAACATTACTTGTGTGTAGTAAAAAAACCTTTTAGAAAAAAAAGTTCAGAGCACAATAAAAAGAAAAAGAATGGTGTAGAGATGACATACTTTTTTAACTTTCGATACTCCCTTTGTTTCTTCTTTGGTGATTGTGGTTAACAGAACCCTTATGTGTGAGAACCTATTTCTCTCTATACTCCTTTTCTTTCTTTCTATTGTTTATGCAAGTCTCTCTCCCTCTTTTTTTTTTCATCCTCCTCTCTCTTTCACAGAGTCTGTATTTATATACACTCATTGTAATATTATGACAATCTTGTCTTAATTGAGAATTAATTGACAATGGACAAAATAAGTAAAGAATTAATCTTGATTGCATGAAAAATAAATCAAATAATATTCAAGACATTGGTTATAATAATTGTCAGAAAATTTGTCCATTTTAAGAAGTGTTAAAGTGATGTGTCCTGGATTAAGAAATATTATTTTATTATTTTCCTTTTCCTTTTATATATAAGTGAGGTACAAACCTCACCTTAAAAGAAGTTGTGTGGGTTGATTTAGGCTTTAAAAACTCACTTCTAAAGCTCACTTCTAAAGCTCACTTCTAATATCCTAGGTTAATTTATTTGACCTCTTTCCTATATATTTTTTTGTTTATAACATTCAGATATTTATTTTAAACATGTATGTATGGTTTTAATCATTTGTTTAGGGTTTAGGGTTTTTCATACATTAAACCTTTCAAATTATATGTGAAAGTGGTTTTTCATACATTAAACCTTGTTTGTGTAGTGAAAAAAGTAAAATAAAATCAAAATATTTAGAATACTCGAGTCTTAATTATTCCTAACTAATTAAAAAGGATAAATTTTCATACTGAAAAAATTATTTTTTCATGATTAATGATAGCATAAAAATAAAGTTCAAAATATTAATAGTAAAAAATTGTGCAAAAAGAAATGTGATTTCATATTTTTCCATCTTTTTGTCGTAAAAGATCAATGATTTGATTAGGTTGGAGGTTGCGCAAATAATTATTCTATTTTCGAAAAACAAATTGAAAAAATTGTTAGTGATCGAATGCAGTGGTAAAAGTTTATTTAGAAGGAAGAATTTTGGAGACTAGGTGTTTTGATTTCAATGATAACATCACTGACTATGTTATGGATCTTTAAAATATTTATGTTTCGAAACGTGTGCTGTCATAAATGAATATTTTGTTAGTCTAACGTCTTGTGTTGAAGAATATGAAAGGTGAATGGTGGAGAAAAGAAAGATGGAAGGTCGAGGGAGAAGGAAAAAAATCTAGAAAAAGAAAACTGATTGTAATTACCTTGCAAGCAGTGTTAATAAAATTTTAATAAAAGAGAATCACGTTGAATTAATTCCATGTCTACCGTAGTCTCTTAGGCAATACACTGACATCCCACCAACCATCAGGCCGACCACTTAGGTGACCACATGGTTAAATTATTATAAATGATAATAACTCTTCAAAACCATAATGCGGATTAAGGTGTGATTAGATCATCATTAGAAAAAATTCATTACAACTAATATAAATAAAAGTCTTAGGTATGACTCTAGGATCATGATGCACAATACATACATTACTTGTTGTGTTAACCTTTCGGTTCCACACGGCTTGGATAAGGAGGAGGGAGAGAACGAACAACGTAACTTGGAGGACGGAGAACAGTTAAGGAGTCTGCTCGGTCTTAAGATAATCTGGAGTGCCTTTGACAAGTACCCACCCATACGACTTGGACAAGGAAGAGGAAGAACGAACAACGTAACTTGGAAAATGGAGAACAACTAGGGAACCCGTCAGATCTTCAAGACAACCTGAAGTGTCTTTGACAAGTACCCACCCACACGACTTGGATAAGGAGGGAAAAGAACAACGTAACTTGGAGGATGGAGAATAACTAGAAAGTCCGTCCGAAACACCATGTAATAAAAATATTAATTAAACATTTAAGTATTATTTTACACATATAAGTATTATTTTAAGTATTCCAACTTTTACATATATAAGTATTTGTGAGTCATATATTATACTTAGTATACCTAACATTGTTTACTCAACGTTTAAAAACTCTTAAAAAGTTTTTCAAATTCTTAAAGCTAAATAATAACATATAGTTTAGTTTGGCAAAATTAGATGATGCGTTAATTGATTTAATTATCTTAATTGATAAACTCTAAATTTATAAGTTTTAAGTTGATAAGCTAATTTATTCGTTTAAAAATATTTTCAAAAACTAGTTAATAAATGTAAAATCACAAAATTAATTTAATTTTTAGTAAAAAAAAAACTTAATGTTTCATATTTGTTTTTCAAAAGTTTGATGTGCTGAGATCTTTCCAATCTGAAGGGTCGAGGTGTCGGTAATAACACTATGATGCCCATATAAGCCAAACGTGTATAGCAATAAATGAAATAATAAGTGAGCAGTCATACTTCGTGAATAATGTCATTTTATATTATTGTTATGGATATTTATTGAGTAGGCCTAGACTGGTTAGATCAGACTTATTCTACATAATTTTAAGATATTCTGATTTCACCTTAATCCTTACTTAAACAACTTTGATCTTTTTATCATGTCAATTTTTTCAGAATAAATAAACAATGATTTTTCAAAGTAAGTGAACCAAAATGATGTAGTATTGTGTTGACGGCATCATCTAGATTCCTTCCTTCATAACATTTTATTATTATTTCATGATTATATTTCCATTTAATTATTGTTAATGTTGTTTTTCAATAAATAGTATTTTAAGAAATTAAGGTAAAGTCAAATTTAGAAATTTATTTTTGTAATATACTAATTCAAACCATTATACAATAACCTTTTCTTAATTGCACTATTTTTTGCATATGTTAGGTTTGACTCTTAAAATTATCTAAACAAATTTTTAACACGTCATTCTTTAAAATTTGATAACCTCAAGGCACATAACACTTCCACGAAAAAGTTAATATTAGTCTTAATTTAAATTAGAGTATAACTTAGAAAAATATTTATATTGGTGAGAAAACATGTAAAATTCGATCTTATGTTGATGATTTAGAAGCTCATTACTATTATATTGAGAGAGTTACAAATTGAATAAGCATTTTGAAATTTTAAAACCATTTGAAATTTCTTATTTTATTGTTTCCATTTATATTTATGTAAATAAAAATTAGCCTTTTTTTCTTTTTAGTTCATGATCGATGGATTTACAAATTAATTAAAATTTAGGTAACAAATAAGAAAATATTGCGAAATTTCATTATAACGTATGGTTACTAGCGCAGGCAGAGGAAGGGTTACATTCAATCTTAATTAATAATTTATTTAATAGCTTTAACTGAATTTTAACCAAAGGGTTAAGCCATCATCTTTAATTTATTTGCCATACCTAGTGCTGAAAATTTAGGTGTTATATATATATATATATATATATATATATATATATATATATATATATATATATATATATATATATATATATATATATATATATGCACTCACACAACGACTATTCAAGAGAAATTTAAAATAAACTTAAAAATAAAACAGTTTTTCTTGAAGACCTAAAACAAACTAATACTAAAAATAGTTTTTTAAGGACCTTTTTTAAACCTTAAACAAGAGCTTTACATAGTTAGGTCTTGAGTTCTGAGTCATGTTAATATGTAACTTTCCTCTTTTACATTTTTAGTAGCTCATGTTTAATAGAATGGACATATTTTCAATACCAATACCAGACATCTCATAATGAGTTAGGCATCAATTTGGTGGAAGATATTATATACATTCAATATATTAATAAAAAAAACCACTTAAACAAATATAGCTTACTTAAAGTATATCAATTATGGCAAAGTATAAGTACTAAGTCAGATTTCAAAGTTTGTTTATGCATAAATTTGTATAAACTTTTTTATAAATATTATTAAATTTTGGTTGTAAGATATGGGAAAATATGGATTTTTAAAATAAAGTAGTGTTGAGACTTTGAGTTTTTGTTTGGAGATTAGTGTTCTTGAGTTTATAAAGTAGTTTATATTTTTCTTATTTTTATATTTTTGCCTAGGGGCAAAAGGGTCTTTTACTTTTATTTAATTAGTGCAGAAATTAATTAAGAGAGTGTAAAAAGGAAAAACATGCAAATTAAATAATATGGATATTTAATAAAATAATATTATGTAAATCTTTTAGAAGATTTAGTTGTTATTTTAAAAATTAGTTAAATAAAAATAGAAAATATAATCTTGGTGGGTTTAAAGATTAAAAGAAATATTATTATTAGAGAAAATCATTATTAGATATTGTAGATATTTTAAAGATTATGTAGATTTTAAAAAGATTTGGTGGTTGATGATATTTTAAAAAGTAGTTAAGAGAGAATAAGAGAGGAAGTCTTAGTGGTTTTAGAGATAAACTGAGAGATTTTATTAAAACTAAAAAGATAGAGATAAAATTGAAGAGGATAAAAAGGAGAAGAGTAAAAAGGGATGGGAATTTTGTTATCCTAAAAGGAAAAAACGAAAATTAGAAAGATAAGGCAGAGAAAAGACGTTTTCTAGGAGAAAATAGTGCCGAGAACGGGGCATCAAAATTGGGAGGACCATCGATGATGTTGTGAAGCTTTCTTGGTGATCTTGGAAACAAAATTCGTACGAGACTAGATAAGGGGAGTGACTAGAATTACCTTGTGTGTATAAGGTTTGGCATTGTATGATATTCTTTATTAGATGTTGCAATCTGTATGGTTGTTGATGTGCATGGTAAATTTGGAGTGATGATGATGATGGGTGACGTGAAAGTGCGTGAAAGTGGGAGAGAGAAGAAGAGTTAAGTGTGATGCGAGAAAGAGATTCTCTTCGGCCGTGTGATGCAAGAAGAGGATGGTTTGGTAGTGATGACTCTTTCGGCCGTGTGATGCGGGAAAGAGCTCTTCGGCCGTGTGATGCGGGAAGAGGATGGTTTGGTAGTGATGACTCTTTTGGCCGTGTGATGTGGGAAAGAGATTTTCTTCGACCGTGTGATGTGGGAAGAAGATGGTTTGGTAGTGGTGACTCTTTGGCCGTGTGATGCGGGAATATGATGATTTAGTAATGGTGAATCTTCGCCCGGGTGATGCGAGAAAGATGTTCAATTTGGCCGTGTGATAAGGAAAAGGGATGACGTCTGAATCTTAATGAATTGGTTATGGTGATTAGGTGTAGAGGAAATAGACCATTCAGTTGTGATGTTATTGTTGTGATGTTAATGTCATGATGTTAATGTTGTGATGATATATGTTTATGATTTGGTTATTCTTGAAGTTTAGATTATTATTGTATATTGTGCGATATGATAATTCTGGTTGCTCACCCCGAAATGTTGTGATTGTGGTTTCCATCTACGATGATTGTACTTGTACGGGAGTAGATGGTTTGCAGATAAGATCGAATTTGAGTAGTTGACAAGAGTTGAGATGTTATGTTCGGGAATTTATTATTTATTTTCTATTATTTAAAAGTATTTCGATTTGGTATTTTTATGTAAGAGTGATATTATAATATTTTCAAACGATGTTTATAGTTATGATTTGATTCTGCATTTGAATTGAATGTTTTATAGAGAGGTTTTGAAAAAAAAATTGCACCGTGACATCTCAAAAATTGGAATATTACATTGGTTGTCAATATATAAGTATTACATGTACACACATACCATGAAATTTAAATTGGACTTATAAGAAAAAATAAATTAAATGGGTTTAGTGTCTATTTTCTTTCTAAATTTAAGTTGGTTACAATATTTGTTTTTTATTTAATAAAGTCTCATTGTGTTAAATTGATTTAATATAGTTCCTTTTATTAAATTAGGGACATTTAGAAGATGATTATATGTTAAAGGAATAAAATGTTTAATATATTTTCTTCTAATTTAATCGAGTTTCTATATTTTTTATATAGAGACAATGTAGTCTCTTTTTGGTCAATTAAAAAATTAATAGTTTTTTTAAGGATTAAAATAATAATTTGTTAGATATTAAATGATAGAGTTGAAAGATATTATTATTTTTATAAGAGTTTAAAAAATTGTGTTTCAGAATTGATAGTATGTTAAAAATGATGAGATTCAATTATTTTAGGTTTAATCATTTCGGAGGTCCCTATGTTTGTAGATCGTATCAATTGGGTCCTCATATTTTGAAAGTTCTCAATTGGGTCCCTATTTTGGTAAAATTGAGTCAATAATGTCCTTGCCGTTAATTGCTGTGGACGACGTTAACTTTCTGCGATGTGGCATGCTGAGCTAGCATTTGATTAGCACGTGGCACGACAATAAATCATTATATGGATTTATTTGATTTTAAGTTTAAAAGGAGTTTAAAATAAAATAAGTTGGCAACAACTCCCTTTTAACCTGTCATCATTCTCCGGGGATCGGAGATGACTCCGCTGCTCCAGCACCTTGGAGCTCTTTCACGACAACGGCGAAATAGTATGCGTGCAAGACCAAAGAAAGTGCAAAGGACGCAACGAGAACAGTGGCGGAGAAGGGTAAGGAAGGGGCAGAGAGGACGAAGCAGAAGGCAGAGAAGGTGGTGGCATCGACCGGAGAGACGCTGAACGTGGGGGAGAAGGCAAAATAGGGCGTGCAAGGGGCATGGGACGCGGTGAAGAAAACCACACACAAGATTAAGGAAACCTTGGTTGGGAAGGATGATGATGATAATGATGGTGTTCTGAACGATGATGTTGCAAAGTTGAACGATGATATCGAGGTATGATTGGTTCATTGCTTTATCTAACTGGTAGTAGACCTAACATAATGCATAATGTATGTCTTTGTGCTAGGTTTCAGTCTTCTCCTAAAGAATCACACTTAACTGCTGTTAAAAGAATTTTAAAATACCTTAAAGGAACCAAAAGTCTTGGACTATGGTATCCAAATGGTACAAACATTTTTCTGGAAGGTTATAGTGATTCTGATTTTGGAGGTTGTAAACTAGATAGAAAGAGCACCAATGGCACATGTCATTTACTTGGATACTCGTTGATTTCTTGGCATTCAAAGAAGCAAGCTTGTGTGGCATTATCCACCATAGAAGCTGAGTACATAGTAGCAGGAAGCTGTTGTGCACAATCTCTTTGGATTAAGAGTCAATTAGAGGATTATGGTATTAAACTAGATAATATTCCTCTGAAATGTGATAGTACTAGTGCTATTAATTTGACAAAAAATCCTGTTTTACATTAAAAAAGTAAGCACATTGAAATAAGGCACCACTTCATTCGAGATCACATCCTCAAGGGTGAAATCAAGATTGAATATGTAGACACCTTACATCAATGGGCTGATATCTTTACAAAACCTCTAAACAGGGAATATTTTTTACTATTCAAAATGAACTAGGCATGTTTGTACTGATTGAAGTTGACTATGCATGTTTTTCACTGCTACATTAAACTATTTTGCATACTCACTTCTTATTTGATTATTTTTTCTTGCATTACTGTTATACTAAATTGCTTGGTCTTTGAAAGACTCTGAAAGGTTTTGCAGGAAACATTGCTTTGAACTCATTGTTGGATCATATCTGTCTGGAAAGCAATGAAATTGACTGCATTATTGGATCAATCGACTTCCAAATACAGATGGTTATAAATTCCAATTATTGGAATTTGGTTATCATATTTCTTGATCTTTTTACATCAGTTTTCTTCAGTATATCTCTGTTCTTATATGACTATTTTATAGTGAGATTTTATTGTGAGATTGTTGATAGTTATATCTTTACTTGATTGAATTGTGCAATCATGACACTGATACAGTTTAATACGAACTAATTGTATGCTCTTATATCCGTGTCACTGCATTGTGCATCTAAATCTAATTTTGTTGTATGCATAATGATAGGGGGAGCATTATTTGTTAGCATAGATTTTTCACATGCCTACATTCTAGGGGGAGTTTATCCATCTCATGTGAATATTTGTGATAAGGGGAGCATCACTGCATGTTTAAACTGCTTATTTCTTACTGATGCATCTCTATATTTTTCTGGTTAATAGCATATCCAAATCTGAAAGCAAACCTTTTTTGCTAATGCACAAACAGGGAGAAATATTGTGAAGATTCATTTTGCTTGATATGTGATTGTTTGCTTGATAATGCTTTATTCATAGTATTTGGGGTGAAATATACTTTGAACTTGATCTGATACATTTGCTGTGATACATTTGATACTGGATAAAATCAATTATCTTTGTTTGTTTAATCTGATACTGATTTTATGAGTTGTTTGTGTACAAAGATGGTTGTTTATTAATCATGGTTGTGCATCATCAAAAAAGGGGGAAATTGTTGAGATTGTTGATAAGGGAAGCACTGGTTTAGCTAACCTTAATTCACAGTGCTTTATTCACTCTGGTTTTTCATGATGACAACACATTATTAATAACACATGTCTTGTTATGTGTTACATGTTCTGTTACTTATTGGTTGAATTCTTATTGAACATGTTTTGTGTTGATCTTGATATATGAATGCATATTCACTATTCTGATATATGTTACATCTGTTGTGATTGCATTGCATATGTTTTGGAAATGGAAAACCACATGCACTTTGATGAACTTATATTGTGTGGCAAATCTGCAAGTCCTAAGTCGACTTCATTATTAATAGAGTCGATTAAAACTAAAGACTTTGCACAGATTTTCAAATACAGTGCTATATGAGATTTTACATTGAAAAGAATTTCAATTTGTGCAGATGTGTCAAAGTCGATTATGTGCGCTATGCATTCGACTTTGTTAGTTGTTTTATTTGAAATTTTTTTTTGCTTGTGAATAGAAACATCTATATTTTCAAATGTTAGTTAAGCATTGAATGAAAGTCAACTGTATTGAATGTGGAATTAATTTGTTTGACTTGACTGCTACTTGTTTGACTTAACTGTTATAACTGTCAGAGGACAGTCGACTCTATTAGTAGCTTAGTCGACTACAAGAGCGTCTGACTTATGGAAATCTATAAATAGATGAGACTTGAGTTATTTAGAGAACTTTTGAAAGAACTGACATTTTCATATTCTGTTTCAGATTGATTCTCTGTGATTTAATGCTCCAAGAACTCATCAAGAAGGTCGTGGAGATCATTCTTTGAAGAGGTTCTGAAGGAGAATTCTACCGTGCTTACTGCTTGATCATTATCTGCACAATTGATATGTTCTTTGGTTGATCAAGGCTCGTGTTACAATCTGGTGGAGATTGTTGTACCTGTTGTGATTACAGGGGATAGACTCGTGGAGTCTGGACACTTTGAGGATTGTTCAAAGTGGGTTGAAGATTGCAAAATAGGGGATATCTTGCTGTAGATCTTCTTGTCTGTTTCTGCCTATATTTTGGTTAGAAGGTTAGAGAGGTGTTTTATATTTTTGACGTGGAGGTCTATATAAAAACCTTGCTGAAAAAACCTTGACCATTATAGTGTATTTGCTTCCTGGCATTGAGGCTGAACCAGTATAAAAACCTGCGTTTGAATTCTCTATCCCTACACTTTTACATTCAGTCGACTTTATAATTTGCGTAGCCTACTTTGATATTCCGCTGCACTTAAATTTTCTATTACTTGTGTTTCAAGAAATTGTGCAAAGGTTTTTGCTTTGTGAAAAAGATTTTAAAAAGACTCTGATTTTGAAACCTCACCAATTCACCTACCTGTTTTCCAACAATATATAGAGCTGCCAAAATGGGTTACAACTCGCGGTCCAACCCGGCCCACCACGGGTTTGAGCTGGGTTGGGTTGGAAAAAAAATTATTTTTTTTATACGGGTCAATTTTAAACCCGACTTATTTAAATTCGGCTCATCCAGGTTGAACCCATGGTGAGTCAGTTGGCTCACCAACCCACCTAATTTTATTTTATTAATTTATTATCTTATGAGACCCTAAAAAATAATCTCTTCACTCACCATGACTATATACCAAGAAAGATTATTTTGTACTTTTTTTATTATTTTGAATTTCTTGAGTTTAACATCATTTTGGGAGTGAAATTTATTTAGATTTGAATTACAAAAAGTTTGTAATTTTTTTTATTTAAAAAAAATATGTAATTAAGTGAGTCAGTGACCCAACCCGTTTTACCCACCAACCCGTGGTGTGTCGGACCAGATTCAAATTTTTCTGGCTCACTAATAAATGAGCAGGGTTGTTTTGGCTGACCAAGTGACCAACCCGTGGAGGGTTGAGCCGGGTCGGGCCGAGTGGCTCGTTTTAACAGCACTAACTATATACCAATATATCGTCAAAAAACACCGAAACAGATTTTCACAAAACCCCTTAAAATACCTCATTCATAAGACTCTGAAATGTTGTTAGGGCATTGGTGAGCCCAAATGGGCATAAGCAGCCATTCACAATGTCTGTGATGTGTTCAGAAGGCAGTTTTGTACCTATTTTCCAGTTTCAACAAAATCTGGTGATAACCAAATCGCAAATCCAACTTAGAAAAAAACTCAGCTCCAAATAATTCATCCACTGTTGGAATTGGAAAAGTGTCCTTCACCGTAACAACATTTAATGCCCTGTAATCAGTACATACTCTCCATGATCCATCCTTTTTCTTTACCAAGATTATTGGAGAAGAGAAAGGACTCTTATTAGGATGTATGATGCCTTCTTCCAACATACCTTGTACCAATCTTTCAATTTCATCCTTTTGACTGTGCAAATATCTATAGGGCTTAACTTTAACTGGCTGAGATCCTTCTATCAAGGGAATAGAACAATCGTGGGACCGGTTTGGTGGTAGAGAAGAAGGTGACTCAAATACAGATTGATACGTGTGCAATAGAAGAGCTAATTCAGGTTCTACATCAATTAGCAACTCGGCTACTTGAAATTTAAAACTAGGAGATTCAACTAACTGCATGATGAAAGCTTCAACAATAGAATGAGTAGAAACCATTCTTTTAATATGATGGAACTGAGCCTAAGTAGGAGAATGGTCATTCTCACCTTGTAGCATTATAAATATACCATTATACAAGAATTTTAGCTGCAAGGAATCATAATCTGCAATGTGAGGACCGAGAGTTTTCAGTCAATTAGCTCCTAGAATTAGATCAGCACCTGATATAGGTAATAAAATGACAGGTAATTGAAATTTGTTGCCATGAGCTTGCATATTAAGTTCTCTAATCATTCCTTCCACAGTCATATATTTACCATTTCCAACCATAACCTTAAATAAGGGTGCTGGTTTAACTGGTAATTTCAAGAATTTGGCAACTCTTGGTTGTAGTAAATTATCTGAACTCCCACCGTCAACTAATACCTTCACTGGCAAAGTATTAATATGAGCAACAAACCGGATAATCCCCACACTTGGACCACCTTTCAACGCATTTGAAGTAAAATGAGGGGAAGTTTCTAGTCCACTTTTAGGATTACTAAAAATATCTCCATTCGGAGCATCCCGAATTGTCTCAGATTCAACTTCATCATCATCGAATTGCAACATCAACATTTGTCTGTTAGGACACCTATGGTTAAATGTAAACTTATTATCACATAAATAGCACAACCCTTTTTCACGCCTTAATTGCATTTCTGCAGGAGAAATTTTCTTAATAGGTCCTTGTTTGAGAGGAGCAGTATTAGGAGTGGGTAGTAGTGGAGGCAAGGAAGACCGATTTTTATGTTTCAGAGCAGCAGCCGATACATAAGTTGAATGAACAGGACTTGGAGTATACTTATGCACGTAATTGTTAGGACGAGAATAACCTTTTGGAACATATTTCTCTTCATATAACTTTGCCAATGACACCACTCTAATCAAGGTTGTAGGACTTTGAGCTACAACATCTCTACGAATATCTGAGCTCAATCCACTTACAAAACAATTTAAAACAACTTCATTAGAAAGGCCTTTAGATCTATTAGCTAGACTCGTGAATGTCAAGTAATAATCTGAAACCGACCATTTTTTTTGGAGTTTAAACAATTCTCCCATCGGATAATCAAAAGGATGGACCAAACAGAGATTCTAAGACATGAGTAAGATCTGACCAGGAGTTTACTGATCCCATGCGCTGAAGCATTTGAAACCAAGGAATAACGTCCTTCTTAAAATGAATAGCCGTAATCTCTACTCTATTAGCATTAGGTGTATGATGATAGGTGAAGAACTTCTCAGGTTTAAAAATCCATTCCAACACCAGAGTATGACCATCAAAATGTGGAAATCCTAATGAAATATCTCGAACAGAAGAATTGGTAGACCTTACGGAAGTAACAAAGGATCCCGGAGTTCCCGAAGTTGAGTTCGTACCACCAACGGCATAACTTTGATTTCTAAGTAATTGCTCCATCGTTTTGTGCATTTTCTCAAAGCGCTATAGATTTTTCTGCTGATACTTGCATTATTCTTCCATCCGAGTTATAAGAGTATTAATCTGGTTCTGCATAGTTTGTAGTCTCGTACGATCATTGTTGTCAGCCATTGATAACAATGAAAGCACCAATGAAACACACTATTATTATATATCCAATGGAACAAGACAATATTGAATATAGAGTAATTGATAACTTTTTGGCAAGTATACCAAATCGTTCAAGTAATACAATGATTAAGTTAAGAGTATCGTTCTCCCAAGGAAATTTGTGTTACGTTATCCAATTGAAATTATTTATCAAAATCAATTTGATAGCAAATGAAATTTGGATTCAAATAACTAAAAATAAGAAACTGGCAAAATATTAAAAGTTGAAATTAAAAGTTGGAAGAAAGCTTCGTTGGATTTGAATTCATGACTTATCTGAACAATATAGTTTGTGTTCAAACATTAACATCACTGTATCTTGGTTTAATCCCTTAAAACAAGTTCTAAAGAATTATGCTCAATTATTAATTCCTTAAGTAATTAAACATAACCTTTGCATTAAGATCTGATCTTTACCAATGACCAGAAGAATTGAAACTATTCCTAGCATCGTTCCTTTTGTTTGTTTTTCTTACGTTCATATTCAAATTTACTTCCCAATACAACTTGAATATATAAAATACATCATACTTCCATATAATGACAATTAAAACAAGAAAAGCATATGAACACAACTTATATTGAATAGGAAGATTACATCAAATGTCAGTCATTACATTCAATTCCAACGAAAAAAAATTTAGCCTATCCTAGACATCACAAACGTACTCATTTCAGCAATTCCTTGCATGATGTGCAGTCTTGATGTCTTGAGAGGTCTCCTGATGGTCTCCTGAACTTTTTCAGAGCGTTTTCGTGGTTTTCGTGTCAGAAGATCGTTTCTGTCTTTTTGTCACGTCTTTTAAGAGCCACTTAACTTCACTAATTTGCTCAGCGCACAAGTGTGTGTGCACTGTGCGAATTTCTTTTAATTGATGCAATTCAACTGCTATTATTCGCTCAGCGCCCAAGTTCTGGTGCGCTATGCGAATTTCCTTTTTCTGGCTGTGCGAATTTTTGGCTTGCGCTGTGCGAGAATTGGCTGACAGATTACAATTTATACACCTTTTCCTGTACAATAATTTACATAACAATCTACTTCATATTATAATTTTTCAGTGAATAATAACATGAATAATTACAAAATTGAGATCATTTATAAGTGTGAAAATAACTCTTTTTAACACTTATCAGTAATAAATGTGGAATTTCTAGTATTGTAAAACATAATGGAATATAGCTAAACAGTAATCCTTGCCCACGTGAACGCACATAATCCACTTAAAGCAATACAAAAAAATTGGGATTTGTCAGATGCTACTATAAGCTTTTGGGAAATCAAAAAATGTAATTAATTGAATTATAATGTGATAAACTAAAAACTAGTTAACTGAACTGTACTGTAGTAATTGAACTAGAAAATAATTCAATTAAGTTATTTTAAACTGTTTTTTAGTTCAGTATAATTTTTTTAAACTAATTTATAGTTAATTATAAATTTTTATAGTGCAATTTGACACTTTATCCATCCCTAGTGAGATAAGTATGGCAGTAACGTATAGAAAAGACTCCAAATGAGAGAAGATTTAGGAAGAAGAATCTTACCATGTCATGCCTTCTTTCCCTGATGATAATCCTTTAAAATTACATTTGATTTGCTGTGCCTGCCATTTTTTTCCCTGATGTTGTCATGCCTTTTTTTGCTCACCCATTGACTTTTTATTTGTAACAAAGATCGAATACATTTACATATATTCATAAAAGCAAGAGTTACATGAACATTTGATGATAAATCATCTTAAATTTGCGCAAAAAAACATCAATGATTATGATTGAAAAAATAATTTGTTACTCAAATTTTTATTTAATCGCTCACGAATTTTTTAAAACCAACATAAAATAAATGTGAAATCCATCTTCACAGATTAACAATAGCGGTAATATATCTGAAAACGAACACAGTATAAAGGATTATGAAGTGTTCATCATTCAGCACAGTTTACATGATTAGTTTTAACTTTTATCATTAACTAAAAGTGTTACTTCATGATAAAGAAAAAGAAAAAGAATTCACGATTTCATCAGCATTTTAACTATGGACAAAAAATGAAAGAATATTAATGGTTTAAAAAATAATAATAAATCTTAAATTTAAATTAAATTTATAATATATATTCTCAAAATGTCTATGATAAGATTTTCAAATATATAATTCGATATTACTCGATTACTATTATTACCCAAATTTTACTACTTAAGTATTTGTGACATATATTTTGTCAACAAAGTGTTGATGTGTTTATTAAAATTTATTGACTAAAATATGTATGAGAAAAACTTAAATAGTAAAATATATAAAGACTAATAATTGGATGATAAAACGGGTAAAACCTTAAATGACAGTAAAATTTACAAACTCGGGAAAATTAAAGAGTAAAACATGTTAGCAATATTTTTCCAAACAAAAACGATTTTATAAAAGGGCCCACGAAATATTCAATCGCTTAGTACTATATCATAAACTCATTTAACTAATTGAAATTTATTAAAACAATTATTTTTTAAAATCCAAATAAAGTATAGCTAATTTAATTGTTTAGATTTGTCTTTTAAGAAAAATAAATTTAGCTTTTCAATTCGATATACCTTAATCACTTGATTAAGTGTTTATGTATTTAAAACTTTAACATTTAAATTCTACATTTTTATTAAATTCATTTTATTGCACTTTATTTGATTTGATTGAAAAGTGGAGCAGGATTGATCCTTTCACTGTTTGGAGATATGTAAAGTACAAAAAAAGTTGGGATTATTGAGTTTTGTCCAAGAAGAAGAATTAAAGACTGAATAGGCTAGCTGGTTCTATAATGTCACGTGTTTTTATTTGGGATATTTAGGTCACTTTCATGACTTTTTTTTTCGTTAATATGTTTTATATAATAATAGAATAATTTATCTATAACTACGTTTAGTATTTTACTAATTTATTAATTTTTATATTTTGTTTTCTTTTCACCTGTATTATATTAAATGTTTACTTTAGATATAAAATATTTATTAGTATTATATTAAAATCAACTATGGTATATTTGAGTTGGACTTTTATCTGTTTTTTGTAACAATCCAGTTTTCTTTCTAAACACATACATAGAAATATACATAATATCATAAAGTATTAGTAGCATTCTCAATTATAAGTGAGTCGATTAACGTTACATTTCTTAAGCTTGAGAATATGGTTATTTCATAAGTGTTTAAAAAAAAGTAGACTATGGTCTTAATACTGTTTTCCAAAACAATACACATGCATCGATCTAAGCTATCTCGATTTCCATTTGGGTACTACTATCCCCATCAGCTTCTATCTCAACTCATGTAGTAAAAATACGATTATTATGCAAGAAAAAAAAATACAAGAGATACACAATAGGAATAAGTTAATTATCACAAAAAAAAAGCTCCAAATTAAAGATATCACATCTTTCACAAAACTTGTTAAAATAAATCTTTAAGATATAAGTAAAATAAAATCAATTAGCTAAGGTTCAAGCATCAAACTACATAGTAACATCTAGACTTTTGTTTTTTTAAAAGACTAATGTATTGAAGGAACTTGTAAGACTCTGCACATGTCATATTGACTCTATTTATTTTTTCTCTATAACTTTCTAATATGTGTAACTCATAATTCATCAAGTACGGACAAAGTTAATTTCACTAGCTTATTGAGTATGATCATCTTTCATATCCTACCGTCTATCAAGTAAAGCTTCACTCAATACTCACTACCTAATTATCTTTCTTTATGTAAGTTAATGTTAAAAATAATTCAAATGTAAGTCAAAGTGTCACGTTGAGTAGAAAAGACAGTTAACATCATATAAGATAAAAACATAAACACATTGGCTTCAGCCTCTGAGTTCAAAGTGATGTCAAATGCCTTATATGGGGTAAGAGTTAATGTCACACATTAAAAGGAAATATTTCACATAGAGACTAGTTGAAGGAAGTGTGCCCAGTGGTGAGACCCCTAACACCTATGTTTCCCAATTTTTAAAGTGGTGTTCGACGGTGGTTAACTGGTTTTAGTATAATTTAGGTGTTTTCATTATTATAGGAAAACCTTTTTTTTACCGATTAAAACATGCTTTACATATTGGTTCTGGAACCAGTATAGACATAGACAAAATAAAAAAAAATCAATTTTTATACCAATTCTAAAACTGATATAGAAAATCCACTTGGGGAAAATGAATTTCTATAATGAAAGTGACTCTTTATAATGGTTAAGTCATTGACCGGAAAGTGCCACTTTTTACAAGTTAAAACTCCAACTGGTATTAAAAGTGACACTTTTTATATTGGTTGTGGCCTTAACTTATATAAAAAATAATGTTTTTTTTTTTTAAATAACAAGTTTGTTTATATTCACTACCTCATATAAAACATGCATATCATTATCTAGAATAGCCGGACAATCTAATATTATTTCCATTCAAAGTTGTAATAATATAATACAATCTAATATTTACATGGAATATAACCCTTACCTAATATTTACAAGGAATACAATCCTTACCTAATACTTACATGAAATACAATATAATATTTACATGTAATGTTTTTCTATCCTAACCTAAAGACTATACATATAATATTTACATGAAATTTCATAAAATACCTAACATCATCTTTTATAAACACTCAAGAAACGAAGCCCAGTACTCCTAAACTTCCCTTCAGACTCTTTGTTCCATTGGAGATATGTCATTGAAAACCTACACAACGAACGCTTTGTGTCAACAATCCTTTAGTGATAAATACTTAAGACGTGAGTTCAAGATTTTAAATCTTACCAAATTTCATGAGTCAACAAAGTTTACATATATGATTCTATGCATGTGCCTCATCACATAATATCTACACTCAAAGCTCCCTAGTTGACGTGAGCACTACGAGTTAAATTTATAGAATATCATAAACTTAATAATTGTATTTCGAACTGCAACTTCTTTCTAAGAGTGATTGTCCCTACAACCTCGAATATACCCTAACCACTTCGTAAAAGTTAATGTAAATTGAAATTATGCCTAGTATGAAACTTAGTAAAATTAAATTATATAACATAATAAATAAATTAATAAAAACTTATGGTTGTAGTGTATTTTTAATTACCAATATGTTAGGTTTATTGAGTAATGAACATAAGAGAACCACAAGAGATTTCTAAGGAAGAATTACTAGAAACTGCTAGTAACAACTACGGATTCAAATAATATTAGATACAATTAAGTTTTACCTGAATATAATTTAATTGATAAAAGACATACTTATTATTAAGAATAAGGTGTTAAGTACAATTATTTTTTTTCTTTTCAAATGTTTCTAATAAGTACTTTTGTACTTCTTTACCTTTATTCTCAACGCCTTGAATGACAACAGGGTCAATAAATCCATACATGTGAACATCTTTCCTCTTAGTGCACCTACTATGTAAATACCATAAACATTGAAAATAAATAATGTTAAAATATTAATGTATTGAATATATTTAAACTTGATAATAATAATAATAAAAGTTTACTTACGACAACCAAACTTGTATTATTGATATACATAACATACCATTTTCGTACAGAACTTCAAAAACATCTATCTGACATATAAAAAAGGGAGGCAAAGGTCCTGTTGTGACTTCATGTGGGATTTCTAGTTGTATAGGTTGCAAGGAAATATTTGTTGTCATTGCACCAACTCATTCTACAACCTAAAAAATTGAAATTAAGATTAGAAAAATATGATTATAAGCATTCAAAAAGAAATTGGTTTGAGTTACACTACAAGAAATCAATATTACTAACGGTTAAAATCTGTTAGTAATGCTTAAAATTCATCAATAAAATTATTATTAGTAAATTTTACTGTAGAATTTTTGTTTCGTCGGTAAAATTTATCAATAAATATTGTAATCCGATTGGGAAGAAAGAAAAATTTAAGTGGTGTTCCCAATTTCCAGAGAAGTGGTATGAGCAGGGGGCTCACTAGAAAAGCTTAAACGCGAACACTACAAAAGGAAAAAAAGATCTCTTTGGTGGTGTTGGTGGCCTGCCTGAGCTCGTTTGATGACGAAAGACAATAACGAAAGGCAACGATGAAGTATAGTGAAGAAGGACAGCGACAAAGGATAGCAACAAATGACTACAGTGATGGGTTTCAAAAAGAAAGTTTTTATTTCTTCAACTTTAATAAAAACGAAATACATGCTACCTGCGAACGCTAGATTTTAGCAAAGAATTTGTTATTCATTTTACCAATGGATTTATCGACAGAAAAATCTATGGATAAATAAAATATATTATTGACAAATTTTTCTGTCGATAAATGAAATATGTATTGTAGATAGATTTATTAACGATTTTTTCTATTGATAAAAATGAAATATATATTAACAACAGATTTTTTTCATTAATAAAGAATCAGTCAATAAAATTTTTCAATAATTAAAATTTTATAATTTGTCAATAATGGTTTACTTACTAATGAAATTATTATTGATAATTTTATAAATTTTTGTAGTGTTACTTACTATTCTTAACTGTTACAAAATGTCAAAAGATAAAAATTATATTAAATCGAAAGGATTACTTATCTTAATTATTTTTATTAAAATTGATGACTAAAATTACACAAAAATTAAAAAATAATATTTTTATAGAATAAATAGAAATTTATTCTGTTTTGAAATCTGATCTGTTAAAAGTGCAGATCAGGGGAAACAAAAAATAAGAAAAGAAGGGACACCAACGTTGCAAAGCTTTCTTCTTTTTCTTTCCTTTTTATTTTTTATTTATTTTCTTCATCTTTTTCTTTCTTCATTTAAGTTTTCAACACCTCATATCTATTTCTATTCAACGCTTTAATTTCTACTTGCTTTTAAAACCTTAAAAGTACATGGTTGAGACAATTTAATAAGGTAACTCTTAGTGAATTTAAAATCCTTTACAGTGACTTGTTTGAATGAATAAATTAAAAGAAATTAAAATTTAAAACTCTTTAGAAAATATTTTAAATAACTATAATAACAGAATATGAAATCCATTCAAAATAGAAAGAAATTAAAATTTCACAACCTGTGATTTTCTTTGTATACGTGCATACACGTATATATTTAAAAAATGTTAAATTGTTAAATATTAAAATTTGACTAATATTTTAATGTAAAGTTTAATTTTAAACTTTTATATTTTAAAAATAAATTAAATTACTTAACCAGACAAAAAATAAAATAAAATATAAGATGTTTTAATTTTTCTATTGAAACTAAATATTAAAGAAAAAGTTATAAAGAATTCAAATATCACACATTTCAATTTCTTAAGAATATATTTTAATCATGTAATATAAGAAAGATGATATATAATTGAATGAAGTAAATTAAAGAGGGATAAATAGATATAAATAAATTAGAGAAAAATTAACTTCTAATTTAATTCTAGTATTTTTAAATTAGAATATGATTTAATGAGTTTATTATGAACATATTCTATGTTTTTTTATTAGACTTATCAAGAGGGTTCTCTCAGGAGAGGGTGAGAAAATTTGTAGGGTTCAAAATATTGTTATATTATATATTTTCTTGTTTTATTGATGGTTTCTATAAAACTTGAAAATGAATGCAATGACTTAATGACTAAACAACTTGACGTAGCTCCTTTAGAAGAATTTATATAATTATTAGTGCCATTCAAATTACTCGAAATAAATTTTTTATAAATAATTTTTATTTATTTTATAAATATTTTATTTAAACAAGTAATTAAAATATTATCACTTTTCTTAATGTACTATTATATAAAAATGATTTCCATTTTTTCACACAATTCTTTTACAACTTTATTCTTGAATATCCATTTTTAAGTAATTATTTTTTAAAATTTAACTTTTTTTTTGTTTGACCATTCTTTTAAAATTTAATTATTTTTTAAAACTAACAACTTTTATAATCAAAAAAATAACCTATAAAATAAATAAAATTATCTACAATAAGATTGTAAAATTTTTATATTTATTTTTAAAATTATAATAATGATAAATTTATTATTTTTTATATCACAAAAAATTTGAATACACGTAGTTTTCAGTAGTTTAAATAAAGTAATTAAATTTCTCTTTTAAAATATAATTCTATTTTAAAATTAAACTTTACAAAAAATATTAATCTAATTTAACTATAAATAATATTGAATAATTTAGATTTTGTTCAATGTATGTAAAGTGAATACTAATTTCTTTTTTTTAAGTAAATTTATAATTTTATAATTTTAATTATTTGAAATATTTTTCAAAAAAATTAAAATTTTAATTGATTACTTTCTTAAAAAAAAATTATCTAAACACATGATCAAGCTAGTTTTACTCCTATATTATCCTGATGGTTGAAAATGGAAGAATTTTAAGAGGATTACATTTAGGTGGAAGAAGAAAGAGAAAAATTCTATTAAAAATATTGGAATTAAACATAAATTTTTGTGGAATCAAACTAATAAAAAAAATTGTCCAGTCATACTCTCTTTAAAAGATGCTAAAAATTTACCACAAAATTCACTATGTGATCTCTTTAGACTGAAATTTGTGACCCATGTGGTGGAAAATCAGCATCCTTAAAAATCTAGATCATATTGTTTGTACATAATCACTAGGATCTTACCAAAATACCAATGGTTTTTTAATCACAAAATTTTGCATATTCTGTTTACATCAAAAGAAAAGCAAATTGTCATAAGAGACAAAAACAAGTACCCATCATCTAACTCAAACCAAACGTATAGCCTCATGAAAGAAAATAAACCAGAACCATTCATCCATTCACTTACCAATTGTAGTACGAAACGGCACCGCTTTGTCCCCAAGCTAAAATGTCACCAACACTTTCGCATGGAGTCACAGTTTCATATACAGCAACGTTCCACTTCTCCTTATAAAAAACAAACACATCTTAAGCACTTCCCAAAAGCTCAAACGATCCATCGAACATTCTCGTACCGAGATAACCATATCCCACTTCACAACCCTACCACACAAACAAACACAATGTTTTCGTTGAGATTCCCTGTTCCACTCGTGAACTCGCCTTCTTCTCATTTTTCTCACTCTCACTGTTGTTATCCTCCTTATCACCGTTTCCAAACACAAGGACTTGCCGTCACTAAACGCAGTACGGTCGCTGCCCCTGCCTGTGTTGCGCTTCGGGATGATGCAGGCGAGGGGACCTCTCTTGCCGGAGAGTCGCCGGAGCCTCTGCCGGATGAGCTGTCGCCGGAACTGATGCCGAAGCACGTGGCGGTTATTATGGACGGGAATGGGAGGTGGGCGAAGTTGAGGGATCTGCCGCCGTCAGCGGGGCACCAGGCGGGGGTGCAGTCGCTCAGGCGGTTAGTGAGGCTGTGCTGCAGTTGGGGGATTAAGGTTCTGACAGTTTTTGCGTTCTCCACGGATAACTGGGTTCGCCCCAAGGTCATTATTGTCTTTTCACATTCTACACGACGCCGTTTTAATAATGTGGTTTTCCTGAAAGTTGAATGGTGGTGGTGCAGGTGGAGGTTGATTTCTTGCTGAAGCTGTTTGAGAGAACCATAAATTCTGAAATCGACGCTTTTAAGAGGTACTGTACTCACTTAACAACTAAATTGCTTTGCCATTATTTAGGAGGAAGAAAAATTAATTTTTCTATGGTTTAAAATTAATTGTATTAGTTTGACTCTAAATTAATTATTGTTTATACGGAAATTTATTTAAAAATATAAAAGATAATTGTGAAGATTGTAAAACTATAACTAAATAAAAAATGGGAGAAACATTATATTTATATTTTAGATTGACATTAAAGTATAATTCAATTTATATTTAAGACTGAAATTCAAAACGTTTGGTCGAACCAATTGAAAATGTTAATGTTGGTTCGTGAACTACTTTTTCACTTGGGTATTTTATCCTTTATTTTTTTTTTAAATTGAGTTCATATATATATATATATATATATATATATATATATATATATATATATATATATATTTAAACTTGATATCAATCGTCATTTTTTTTAGTTTTTAAATAAAATAAATCTTTATTAGTGTTTATTTATACGATAACATGTGTCATAATTTTTATTTAATATATTAGTTTGTATGTATTTTTGTTTATAATTTTTGTAACACTTGAATTTAATTTATATTATTTCTTAGATATTACATTAAATAAATAAGTGTTTAAATGTTGTTAAATGTGATAATTTTAAAATCTTATATATACTTTGTATATAATATAAAATATAATTATATAAATAAAATAATTTTTTAATAATTCTAATAATTAAAAATTAATTTTTTTTTCAGAATACTATATAATAGTAACATATTAATTAAAATTGTATAATTTTAAATTTCATATAAAACTAAGAATATGATATTATTTTCTCATGAATTCATTTTTCTAAATGGTTGCTTTTGAGTTGACAAGTGGCTGAATTGCTTTTTATGGACATTACTTTTATTATTTAATAATAATTTTTGTATTTGATAATAATTAAAATTCTTTATTTAAATAAAAAATGAAAATTAGTAAATTTACACTTTTTTTTTATATATGTGAAATATTTTAAAAATCACACAATTTGGAGTTAAAAAAGTAATATATTTAACTTTTTTATAAAATTTTTAAATTTGATACCTAAAATATATTGAAGTCTCATTTCTTTTTCAATGTCCTAACCATAAAATTTAATAAAATTATTATTATTACTATATTGTTGGAAAATAAAGAATTCTTATAGACTTAACAAGTGTCCCTGTAGAGGGTTCTATTTCGTACTTTTCTTTTTATTTGCGGTCCATATCTCTCAAATTTACTTCCCTATTTCTAGACTTTTTCGTCTGAATCACATCACTTTACAAACTTACAACCTCCATAATTCAAAGATGATAAAATCACTATCATAATCAATTTTTTTTTTGTCTTCTTCTATTTTAACAAATTAACCTTCATATGTACATATATCAATTAAAAATTAATAATAAAATATATAAATAATTTCCTTTAAATATATAATGAGAAAACAAATTTGTTTAATAGTTATGGATGTATTATACACCTTTTTAATACAAAACTTAGACATTTTCCATGGCATGAGTAACTAAATATACATGTAATTTCTAAATTTGGAATTTGTTCTGTTTAAATGTTTGAAATGTTTTGAATAATGAAATAAAAAAATAAAATAATAATACAAATTGAGAAAAAGTTAAAAAAAAATAAATTTTTATTTAATATTATTTAATATTTTCTTAAAGATATAAAAAATGTTTATAAAATATATGAAATGTAAATATATATGAGTTAAAAAGAAGACTATTTGTTGACAGGGAGGGAATTCGAATATCTGTGATCGGAGATTCATCAAAGTTGCCGGAGTCTCTGCAGAAACTGATAGGAAGTGCAGAAGAGGATACGAAAAAGAATACAAGACTGCAACTTATTGTGGCAGTGAGCTACAGTGGAAAATACGATGTTGTTCAAGCATGTAAAAGTGTAGCTCAGAAAGTGAAAGATGGTGATCTTTACGTGGAGGAGATCAATGAAAACGTAATTGAACAAGAATTGGAAACGAACTGCACTGAGTTTCCATACCCTGATCTGCTTATAAGAACTAGTGGTGAGCTTAGAGTGAGTAACTTTTTGTTATGGCAATTGGCCTACACAGAACTTTACTTTAACAGAGATCTATGGCCAGATTTTGGAAAGGATGAGTTTGTTGAAGCTTTAAGTTCATTTCAGCAGAGACAGAGACGCTATGGTGGACGACATTCATAAACCATTTCTCACCAATATTTTTCTATCTTCATACCTCTTCTTCATAACATATCACCATCAAAACATGCTTATATTTTTTTATATTCATCAACAAACTCCTATTAATAAATAAATGTTAATATATACAGAGTTATTATAGTCTCAAAATACTCTACAATTTATTTTTTCTTTATTTCTCTTATTTTATCACTATTTTTTCACACACACACATATATTTAACCATCATAATTATAGCAAAATCGTGCATTTACGCCTTCCAATTGTGTGTAAACGGTGACTTCTTATTTATAAAAAATTTCTTTAATTTTAGGCATTCTTTGTTTTTTTTTTATATGTAATATTATTTAGTTTGAATTATAATACATAAAATAACGGTTATCTCCATCCGCATATTGAATCATAAATATTTAGTCTATTTTAAGAATTATATATATATATATATATATATATAATTTTTACTCAAGCAAACAAAATGAATTAATTAAATTGAAATTCAGGTTCATTACAGAAAAGAAGGACATTACCAACGATCATAGTTTCTCAAAAATAGTCAGAAGTCATCGGTAATGACCTATTACCGACGACTTAGCGACGATCAGAAAACCGTTGGTAAAACTTTTGTTGTTAACATTTACCGACGGCTTTTACCCCTCGATAATTACGAAAGGGCAGAAGCCTTCAGTAATTACCGATGGGACAAAAACTTTCGGTAAATCCTTCGGTAAGATCCAACCAAAACTCAGTCATATTTGTATTTCTTATCCAACCAAACAAACCTGCATAAAATGTTCACCACACAAACAGACCTGCATAACATTTTCAAACGATAGACATACCTCCATATTATGCATCCCAAAATCATCCAATCATTGATGACAAAAATAACAATATAATATCATTTGTATTTTTCAAATTTAAGAACTTGTTTTTACAAATGAAATATGAAACATACACTAGTGGAAAAACGCCGTTTAATGTCACCTCATAGATGTCGGTTAGAGGTGCACTGACGTAATATGATGACCGGTAGCAAATTCGTAAATAACTCAGACGAGGAGACGTCAGTTACATGGCTAACCGATGTCTCAAACACTACAGACGTCGGGCACACTGCACATGGACGTCTAAAAGGTTTGCAGGAAGGTGAATAGTCTCCATATGGACGTCGAATACGACCACACCGACGTCTACACTCGTCTTTAGACGTCGCCAGGGAACAAGAGACGTTTGTAGTTCTGCCAGGAAGGTCAATAGTCGCCATGTAGACGTCGGGTAACTGAGAGGCGACGTCTCTGTCCTGACAGGTTGATGCATGTAATTAATGTTCCGCCACATAGACGTCGGTGCCCCTTGAGAACTGACGTCCATAGCCTGATAGTTAGGTGAATTGTAATAATTTTTCCGCCATATAGACGTCGACCAGAAAGTTGGTGACGTTTATAACATTATAGACGTCGGGCCGCCATGCAACGGACGCCTAAAATCCGCGCCATTATTAATATTTAAATCATAAAGACGTCAAATTAGTTAGAGCACCGACATCTATAACATTATAAATGTCGGTGGACAAACGTAACTGACGTCTACAGTACTTTATACTGCAGAACACGAACCCGCGAGCAGTTACCACTATTCATCGTCTTCTTCCTCACGCTTTTTTCTTGCGACATTGCTTTCCAGGTGCATTTTGTCTCTTTTGGACCGTTTAAATTCACTTTTACTTCGATTAAGTTACTCTTTGATGAAATATCTTCCATTTGAACCGATTAAAATTCGTTTTCGTTGCATTTTGGTGCAGTTTGTGGCGTGTTCTTGGGCAACGTTTTTGACCCTTTTTGGCCTACATTTTTGGGTGTGCAGTCCTCCATTTCCCTCCATTGCTGTTTTAATCTGCTAAAAAGGTTAGCTTTTTTGTTGAAAACTTTTATTGTATGTGTGTTATTGTCGTTTGTGTATGATTGTTATTGGCTTTTGCGTTTGCATGTTTTTGACTTTTAGGTATGCATGTGTTATCGGTTTTTAAATATGCATGTGATAAAGTTCAGTTGTGTTATTATAATTGGCATGTTAGATTATAAGTATCAAATCATTGAGTGAAACTTAGTTCCCGTTTGAAATTTAATACAAACGATAAATTTTTTAATCGTTTGTATTAAATTTTGAATTGTTCGATTGGACAATTTAGGAAAATTATTTTTCATAAATTTGCTATAACATGTACGTTGGAGTTTATGCATAAGATTGATGAAATTTTGGTTCATTATTTATGTTGTTCTCCGGATGCATATTTGATTGTGGTTATTCTTGTGACTACTCTCATTTCGTGTATTTCGGAGACCAATGCGAAATGCTGCCGAAATTTTATCAAATTTATGATGTAGACTTCTTTGCACATGTCTTAGCAATTTATGAAAAATATTTTTCCTGAATGGGTAGGGCCTAACCTTGTGAGAGTTAAGAAATTTATACTGATGAACTATGTTACGAACATAGTATGGATCGAAGCTGGATGAATGCACGTCACATCTCTGAAGAATATGAGAAAGGTGTTTCGGTGTTCTTGCAATATGTTAAAGGAAATGCAAAGTCTGTGAACAAGACATATTTTTTTTCCTTGTGTTCGTTATCTTAATCAAATACGACAAGACTTAGGCAATTTGCATGATCATCTATTCATGTTCGGCATAACGAGAACGTATACCGTTTGGACTTGACATGGAGAAGTACTGGACCAACATATGACGTCACGAGGAACAAATTATGTGGAAAAATGAATGAGTGATCACTTAGAGGACATGATACGTGATGTTGGTGAAGATAACTTTAGAAGAGCTAAATTGTACGATTCTCTTATCAATGATTCAGAACAACCGTTGTACCGAGGCTGCACGAACTTTACACGTTTGTCTGCAACTTTGAAGTTGTTTAGTTTAAAAGCAAGGAACGGATGGACCGATAAAAGTTTCACGGAGTTGTTGGAGTTGCTGAAGGAGATGCTTCCAGAAAATAATACTCTTCCTATTCATAATTACGAGGCCAAAAAAGTTTTATGTCCAATGGGTCTTGAATATCAGAAGATACATGTTTGCCCCAATGATTGTGTTTTGTACATTAAGGAGTTTGCTTCGCTAAAGTATTGTCCAACATGTGGTTTAAGCCGTTTTAAAAAGAAATCTAACAAAAACACTGGTGAAGAAGGTAATGATGGTGCACCTGGTAAGGTGATGTGGTATTTGCCTATAATACCTAGGTTCAAACGTATGTTCTCTGTTAAGGAGGATGCAAAGAACCTTAAATGGCACGTTTTAGGAAGAAAGTGCGATAATCTTCTTCGACACCCAGCAGATTCACCATAGTGGAAGAAGATCGATGAAACATTTCCAGAATTTGGTGCAGATCCAAGAAACTTAAGACTTGCACTTGCAACTGATGGTATGAATCCGTACGGGAACTTAAGTAGCAAACACAGTTCATGGCCAGTTATGTTGATGATATACAATCTTTCTCCTTTGTTGTGCATGAAGAGAAAATATGTCATGTTGTCAATGATGATATCTGGTCCTAAACAACCTGGCAATGACATTGATGTTTACTTGAAACCTTTAATTGATGATTTGAAATTGTTGTGGGAAGAAGGTGTCGAAGTGTTTGATTCAAATGTTGAAGAGAAATTCCGTTTGCGTGCAATGTTGTTTTGCACTATAAATGATTTCCCAGCCTATGGAAACTTGAGCGGTTATAGTGTTAAAGGACATTTTGCATGTCCGATTTGTGCAGAAAAAACTAGTTACCTTCAATTGAAGCATGGTCAGAAGACGATTTATACAAGACATCGAAAATTCCTTTCTCGCAATGGAAGTGCCGAGGATGAGGTTGTGTGCAGACCCCAGAATGGTGAAAAGGTGTACAACGAAGTCAAAAACATTGACATTGTGTTCGCAAAACATCGTAAAAGTACATCTGCAAAAAATGTTTGGAAGAAACGATCAATATTTTTTAATCTTCCTTATTGGTCTAAACTTAATGTTAGACATTGTATTGATGTGATGCACGTAGAAAAAAATGTTTGTGACAGTGTCATTGGAACTTTATTAAACGTGAAAGGGAAGACCAAAGATGGAATAAAAGCAAGACAAGATTTGACTGAAATGGGAATCCGAACTGAGTTACATCCACAGACAATAGGAAGAGGCACCTATCTACCCCTAGCCTGTCACACTCTTTCTAAAAAAGAAAAACAAAGATTTTGTAACTCTTTAAGAAGTGTGAAGGTTCCACAAGGTTATTCTTCAAATATTAGTAACCTTGTTTCTATGCAAGAGCTAAAGTTAGTTGGTTTAAAATCTCATCATTGTAATATATTGATGCAACAATTGTTACCAGTTGTTATTCAAGGCATATTACATCCTTCTGTTAGGGGTATTCTGACACGTCTGTGTTTGTTCTTTAATGCAATTTGCAAGAAAGTTGTTGAGCCTCAATGAGTGAAAAATGGCATCTTAATGAACATGTCAAAACCTTCTTACAATGGTTTAAGAAAAAGATTTATGCGACTCCACATGTTTCTGAAACTCTATTGAGGTTATCTCGGGGGTCGAACACAAATGTCATTACATATGATGGGTACTATATTAACAATATCTCTTTTCAGACAAAGGAAGAAGATGACAAAAGTAGAGTTCAAAATAGTGGGGTTACACTAAAAGCTGAGTCAATGCACTTCTCTAGTTCTAAAGACAAAAATCTAATCACTACATCAATTAGTTATTTTGGAGTGATACAAGAAATATGGGAGGTGGATTATGTGAGGTTTAGAGTCCCCGTTTTCAAGTGTAAATGGGATAATATAAATTCTAGAATCATTACAGATGGCTCTAGTTTCACGTTGGTAGATCTTAAAAAGATGAGTTTCACTGATGAACCATTTATTATGGCAAGTCAAGCAAGGCAAATATTCTACGTCAGTGATCCAGTGAATGAAAAATGGTCAGTGGTTTTGGAAGGAAAAAACATGCACGGGTTTGATGATGAAGAATCTCTTGATATACTGGAGACAACATGTGGCACATCAATACCCATTGAAGACTCATTTGATGACGTTGTCGATGACATACATGCAATTCGTAGTGATCACGATGAAGGGATCTGGGAGAAAACAATATCTTAATAAGTAACGTCTTGTTTTTTGTTTAGACTTTATATGTAGTTTTATTCAGATGAATATTTCAATTTCAATTCATACTAACCTTGTATATATTTTTCAGGTATGTCGCCCTCAGACTCAGCATTAGGACATACCAGACGTACACGAGGAGTGACACGTTTGCTAGAAGCGACATCCGGACAGGTTCCTGGGCAGAGGAGACATCTTGAGATTGACCCCAGAACCGGTGTGACATCAGGGCCAAATGCTGATAGATTTAGTAGTCATCTGGGTAAGATAGCCAAAACCCATGTTTCTATCCTTTATCCAACTTGGGATGACGTCCTAGAGGTCGAGATAAACCTCTTATGGCAAGCTGTTTAGGTATGGTTACTTAAAAAAAAAATTCTTATATACTTATTCCTTTGATATTATTATGTCATTCACACGTTCCTTGTTTTAAACAACTAAAATTTGATGTTCCAAACACACTTGACATGAGGAAGAAAGTCTTATCGCAGATATGTAAGAGATGGAGGGATTTCAAGACAAGGCTGACACATCTGTATGTGTTTGGAGACAGACAACATGAGAATCCATCTCAGCATTATTCCTTCACAAAAGAAGAATGGATGCAGTTTCGTCAATCTAGAGAGACTGAGGAATGGAAGGTATTGATCTTAACCAACAACATCTTCAAAGCAGTTTTTATTATTATATAGTTATGCATAAAAATGGTTTTACAGGGTAAAAGGTTAGCCGCCCAAGAAAGGCAAAGGCTAAATGATGCACCACACGTGTTATCACGAGGTGGTTATGCCAAACTGGAGAAGAAACTTAGAAAGAGTCGAGCGGATTAGTTGGGGCTTGAGTCCCGGACCTAGCACCTTCACCTACAAGGTACGAGATTTGGAAGGCTGCTCAGACGAAATCAGATGGGAACGTGACATCTACCTCAGCCGTAGTGATCTCACAGAGAATTGTAAGTTGAAATTGTAAACATTGTTTGATTGTGTTTTTATCATATCTTGCAATTTAAGTAACGTAATTTTTTTAATGTGCAAGATGAGTTGGTTGAGCAGCAGACACAGGGAACATTTACTCCCCAAGGTAGGGAGGACATTTTAACAACAACCATTGGAAAACTGGAGCACCCAGGATGTGTACGTGCAGTTCCTCGATCGATTGGTCTTCGTGACTACTTTGGCCCTGTACAAAAAACAACTCAATCAACGAATCAGGAGGCACTGAGACAAATGGATCTTCAGTGGGAACAAAGAATTCGTCAAATGGAGCAACAATTCAAAGAGCAGCTAGAAGAACAAAAACAAATACAAAGAGCGCTTGAAGAGAAGCTACAATCCATGACGCAGGGCACCCTGGGTGTGCCCACTGAAACTCCCACACCACCTCCTGCCAACACCAAAGGATCGTGCTCTGCTGTTGAACCTACTAATTACATTGGTCAGTATGACTTGTTGGTTGATGGGGATCCCACACGTATTGTGGCTGTCAGACGAGTAGTTGAGGGAGGCCAAACTATTCATGGTGTTCCCATATCACCCCAGCATGTGCGTGTCATGATTGACGAGGGTCGGGATCCCCAGGCTCAGGTGTCTGTACCCACTCCAGAAGTTCAATTTGTGGGGGAGGCCATAGGAAGTTTTTTAGCTTGGCCTAGAGCATTGGTTATCACACACATTGCTACACAACATGTATAATATTTTTATCATTACTAATTTTATATTATCATTTAAAAATATTTGTTCATAACTTTGAAAATGTTATCTTCAGTTCACACGTCCTCAAAAGCAGTCGATGCATGAGGCACCAATACCTGAATATGATGATGGTGATGATGGTGATGACATGGCTGAAGCGGAGGATGATCCCATAGCAAAACTATTGTCAAACATTCCCAAGTTCAACAAAGGATAAATACAAATATACTGGGATTTAAGAGTATTTGGTCTCCCCCCCCATATGCCAATATATATCACATTCAATGATGTATCGGAGATAATTGCGGGAGACAAGATGTTTAATATTTCCATTATTCAACTCTGGTGCATGTAAGATAATTAATTTTGTCTACCATAATATTTTAATTTAGATGCCTACTTTGTAACAAGTTAACTTTGTTGTTATAGGTACATGGACACAGTCATTGTAGACCAAGGTCGGTTTTCCGTTTACGGATTTGTTGAACCTCAGACCATTCAACGTTGTGGTAACACAGTTGAAACCAAACAAAAATTATTTGCAAACATGGATGGCTGAGTCAAACAGAGACATATACCTTGTGCCATACATTGATGGGTATGTGTTGTTTTATGTAAAAGGTAATTAAAGTTTACTTAATTAGTTTACTAACTATTTATGATGTTCCAAACAGGGCTCACTAGCAGTTGTTGGTCCTCATTCCCAAAAAAAGTACAGTTGTATTCTTCTGTTCGCTGCAAAGGAAGATGAAAAATGACTTGAAACCATGCTTCAAGGGTAAGTGTTTCGCCAAAAATGACTTTTAAATTCATGTCGGCCTTAATTTTTTATGATTGGATACTTATATTAATATTACTTTGTGTTTTAATGTAAATAGAGTAATGGGTAAATCTCGAGGTCAACTAAATCAAGTCCTGTATCCAAAGGTTTAGTGCATTTATAGTTTTAATTCATTTATTATGTTATTCAATGATCTTAATTCTTGACTATATTTAGTTTGTCATTTTAGTATAACAGACAGCTAGATTCATGGGAATGTGGGTACTATGTGATGTCTTGGATTAAGACCATCATTCGAGCTGACATTACAGATAATTGGAATGAGGTAATAATCATGCTTACTTTGAAAACATCAGAAATCAATTAATACTTTTGAACATATATCAAATCATAATCAATATTTCTTAATTGTGTAGCGCTTCAACAATTTATCTCCTTTACCCAAAGACACCATAAAACAGCTAAGGCAGAAGTGGACAACTTATCTTCTGCAAAAGTGGAACTAGCAAGACTTATTTTTGTTGTTGAACATTACTTAGGTTTAGTTTAAGTTTATAATTTCATATTTTTTATCTTTGATTGAATTATATCTATTTATAGCTCAAACTCAAATGTTTATTATAAATAATTGTTTTGGGAAAATTTTCTGATTTTCAGGTGTGGTTTTATTCGAAAAATAAAATATTTAAAAAAAAAAATACATGTAGACGTCAGTTAATGCAAAACCGACGTCTACAGACGTCTGTCAGTGCACAATTCGACGTCCAATAGTTACAGTGGACAAAACGTTCCAGAGCGTATAGACGTCTCGTATGTTGACGCCAGACGTCTATATTAACGTCTATTGTATCTATTAACGATGTCTATTTACACATCGGCTATGTACACAGCCGACGTCTATATAGACGTCTGTGATAACCTGAACGATGTATAGTTAACGTCACCCGAATAGACGTCGGTTCCATAACTGACGTTAAAAGCCCAAAATAACTGACGTTAAATAGCGTTTTTCCACTAGTGATAAAACATTATCATATAGACATGAGCAAATATAATGTAGCAGAATCATAATGTACTAACATCCAAATGTACTAATATCCAAATGTTTTAACAACTATGTTCAATAACAAAATAAAACTAAAAATGTACATAGTTCAGAAACCAAAATTAGAGTTTTTAATTCAGAAACCAAAATTCTCCCCTTCTAAGAATGAGAGAAAAATGTAGCTTTTATTTTGTTGGAGTATTCAAAGATGATATTATCTTCTGTAAGCTGTTTCATTGGACCTTTGAATGACATCAAAGTAACTAATGGAGCTATTTCTTTTTTGTTATGATAGAGAAATGACTTGGAAAGGTTATTTTTGTAGTGAATCGAGACCTGGAGAAGAAACTCTTGTTCTATATTGTGAACAATGCATTACAACACCATAAAAGAAGTTGCATTTATATATTTTGGAAATCTAGATTCATATTCTTAATATGTGCCCTTAACTCTTATATGTCTTATGTGGATAATACATTTTATCTTTAAAATTATTAAATCTAACAGGTTATAATGTTATAAGTTTTTTCTCATCATAAATTTTACTTCTGAGTGAAAATCTACAGCTTCTGGAACTTTGATGCCCTATTCCAGCCCCAACAACACCCAGCTCGTGATTCACATGTACATTCTTTTTCGAAAGTTAGTAAAACCTTAGTTGTTTCGATTATGCTAATCTTGTATCATCTGATTTCTATTCCGAGAACGTGAAACACATATCTACAACTCCTTCAACAACAAAGGAATTGACAGAAGATTATGTTCTGAGAGTGAAGCAAGTTCATAAATCTGGTGGTTATGGGTCTAAGGCCACACAAAAAGAACACAATTTCTGTCACACACACAATGACAGAGACAAAACAACATGAAAACAAAAAATGGAACAAAATCTCATATTTCTCATTATACATTTACAAATTGATATTGAATAATTAGAACAACTCAAAATCACACACCATGCCACATTTCCAACACATGGATATCATATATGTGGGGTTTTAGGTGGGGAACGAAGTGATGTTACCTTGCGAGTGAAGTGTCGACAATAGGAGTCCTCAAACGAAGGCCAATACAGGTTTGAGGAGGCACGATTAAACTGCAATGACAGTTCACGAGCTCACGTTGCAGTTGAAGCACAATGAAGGGTGACGAACTCCAACACCCCATGCCTACGACCCTTGGACAAGATCACTGCGAAGGTTCTCAAATTGGGGAAATTAGACAACGGAGGGAATATGTGTTTCAATGCGAAATGAAAATGTGAGTTGCAGTATACCTGACTTTTGCCCTAATGAAAATGTGAGAGGCGAACTCTGGCAGCTAACACAAGCGAACACCCACAACCAACGCCCAAGACCCTTCCAGAAGATTAGTCTAAGGACGTTCTTAGAATGACCGGCCAAACGACGAAGACGCCTTCCTTGATTGAACGACGAGGCTGGAGCGCAACAATGACAAATGCTCTTCTCTAATTCGAAGACACGAAATGGGTGGAGGGAAAAATGTGCAGAGAGATTTGGGAGAATCTGAAGATTGGGGGAAGAAGAGATTTCGCGAAATGAGGGGAGGGAAAAATCCCACTTTCTTATACACCAACAACTTACCGAAGGTCAAGTTCCTTCGGTAATGTCCCATGTTGAGTACCGTGGGCCAAAATCCTTCGGTAAAGTACTGCGCTAGAGGTCGCCGAAAAATCCTTCGGTAATTATAATTTACCGAAAGCCTAAGGGCCGTCGGTAATATACTGCCAGTAATAAATGAATTTCCTATAGTGATGTAAACATCTAATAAATCATATTATAAATAATACAATTATCAAGTCACTAGTACAAAATTCAGTTTATACAACGCACATTATGCCACGGTTCAGCAGAAACTGTCGCATAATGGTGCGGGGTGGCAGTTTTGTAAATAAATGTAACTTATATGCCGCGGTTCTCTGCAGAACCGCGGCCTATTCCCTGCATATTCTACACGAATCTGAAAGATGGGGAATGTCAGTAGGTGACAGGGGGGTATATGCCGCGGTTACCCATAGCAACCGCGACATATACCCCCTGTCACCTACTGACATTCCCCAAAAGGCAGTTGGGGAGACAATTGGTATTCAGAACGTTAGGTTATAGGCCGCGGTTCTCAGAGCAATCGCGACATATTACCTTATCTGAATAAATTTGAAATAAATTTGAAATATTTAAAGGTATATGCCGCGGTTGCCCGCTGCACCGCGACATATAGTTCAAAAAGAATTTCAAAAATGTCATTTTTATTATTTTTTAAGGAGTACGGGCCGCAGTTATCTGATGAACCGCGGCATATTCTCTTTAAAAAATACAAAACACAGAACATTTTCTTCTTCTCCACGAGCTTTTCTCTGCCTCTGCACGCGATAACGCCGCTGCTGCCGCGCCATCTCCGTCGAACCGTCTTTGCCGCCACGCCATTCCGGCCGTCCGTCGCGCCCTCTGCCGTCGTGCAAGCCTCTGCCGCCGAGCCATCCTCTCCGTCGCGCCATCTCTGTTGCCCCGGGTACGTTCCATTTTCTTCTCTGATGAAATTTTTGTGCTATATTGAAATGCTAGGTTTGAATATGTTGTTGTGACTTTGATGGTTTTTGTCAAATTTGTTGTGGTTTTGGTGGTTCAATAAGAGACAAAGTATGTTAGCTTGTATGGGAAAGGATTGCAATAGAGGTAGATAAAATGTATTTAATTTTTTTTTATCAGAAAATTTATTTAATTTATTAATATGCTATGAACTTTTTTTAGTAGATTTCTTATGAAATCAAAATTATGTGATTGAATGATTCCTATGGACAAACTGTGATAATTCTCATATGTAATTATTTGTGATAGAATGTTTGAATTGATCATTTCAATGATTATTAATTGTATGATTGTATGACTGAATTGATTGTATGATTGAATTGATAATCTTATATAGAATATTGTATAATTTTAATTTTGTAAAATTTAGGAATGGATCGAAATTGGATTAATTTACCACGTATTAGTGCTGAGTATGAGAGAGGTGTAGAGGAATTTATACAAGTTGCACAACGTAATGAGGGGAGAAGTGATGATGAAGTGCAGTTTAGATGTCCTTGTGTGAACTGTTTGAATGGGAGAAAGTTGAACGCAACCCAAATTAGAGAACATCTTATCTGTGATGGTTTCCTAAGATGTTATACAACATGGATATGGCACGACGAAGAAATGTACTTTTCAACTGACTCGCAACCTGAAAATGTTACTAATTCCACCATGGAAGAAGATCGACCGGATGAAGACAAATTGGAGGACATGATCCGCGATGTTGGCGCAAATTTTTTTGCCAAAGCTTATGTGTATGAGACGATGTCGACTGATGCGGAAATACCTTTGTATGTCGGTTCAACTAAGTTCACACGTTTGTCAGCTGTGTTAAGGCTCATGAATTTGAAGGCGAGCACTGGATGGACTGATAAGAGTTTTACAGAATTGTTGACGTTGTTGAATGAAATGTTGCCAGATGGAAATACAATACCCACTCGTAATTATGATACGAAGAAAATTCTCTGTCCAATGGGTATGGAGTATAAAAGGATACATGCTTGTCCCAATGACTGCATTTTATATAGGAAAAAGTTTGAACTTTTGACAGTGTCCAAAATGTGGCTTATCACGCTACAAGTCAAAAAACAATAGTGAAGATAATGGTCAGATACAAAAAAATGGATCTGCTTTGAAAGTAGTTTGGTACCTTCCAATAGTGCCCCGACTTAAGCGTTTGTTTGAAAATCCCAAAGATGCTAAAAACCTTAGACGGCATGCAGATGAGAGAAAAATTGACGGGCTGCTTCTTCATCCAGCTGATTCAAAGCAATGGAAAAATATTGATTAACAATTCCCCGAATTTGGTAAAGAGTGTAGAAATCTTAGGCTTGGTTTAGCCACTGATTTAGCCACTGATGGAATGAACCCATTTGGTAATCTGAGTACCAATCACAGTTGTTGGCAGTTATATTGATAATTTACAACTTTTCTCCTGCATTGTGCATGAAGAGGAAGTACATGATGTTGTCTACGATGATATCTGGTCCAAAGCAGCCTGGAAATGACATAGATGTTTATCTAAGCCCACTAGTTGAAGACTTGAAGTTATTGTGGGTTGATGGGGTTGAAATATTTGATGCATTCGCTTCTGAGACTTTTGTGATGCATGCAATGTTATTTTGCACCATTAATGACTTTCCTGCTTATGGTAATTTGTCAGGATACAGTGTCAAGGGTCATAAAGCATGTCCTATCTGTGAAGAAAACACTGCAGCTCATCAATTGAAACATGGAAGAAAGTCGGTGTATCTGCGTCATCGGAGATTTCTAAAACGTAATCATCCATATCGAAGGTTGAAAAAAGCATTCAATGGAGATCAAGAGAGGGACGAAGCACCAAATCCACTTACTGGCCTTCAAGTTCTTGAAAAAGTTAATAAAATACATCATGTATTTGGGAAAACATCTAAGAAGTCATCTGTAACGACCCCTTGGAAGAAGAAATCAATATTCTTTAATCTTCCATATTCGTCAAAGTTAGATTTTTGACATTGCATAGATGTGATGCATGTAGAAAAGAATGTGTGTGATAGCTTGATTGGTACACTACTCAACATTCAGGGAAAGACAAAAGATGGAATGAATGCTCGTTTGGATTTGATTGACATGAATATCCGAGAAGAGTTGGAACCCAAGGAGATTGGTAAACGTACTTATTTGCCCCTTGCATGTTACACAATGTCTAGACAAAAGAAGATAAGTTTTTGTCTTTGTTTAAAGAGTATCAAAGTACCACAAGGATACTCTTCAAATATGAAGAGTTTAGTGTCGATGTAGGACTTAAAGCTTGTTGGCATGAAGTCTCACGATTGCCACGTCTTAATGCAACAGTTATTACCGGTGGCTATTCGTGGAATTTTGCCCAAAAATGTTAGCCAAACCATAAACAGGTTGTGTTCATTTTTCTCGTCAATATGTAGTAAAGTCATCGATCCTACAAAGTTAGATGAACTTCAAGGCAAGATTGTTATCATCTTGTGTCAACTAGAGATGTTTTTACCTCCATCTTTTTTTGACATCATGGTACATTTACTTGTTCATTTGGTTAGAGAAATCAAGTTGTGCGGACCGGTATACTTAAGATGGATGTATCCTATTGAGCATTATATGAAGATTTTGAAAGGGTACGTTAAAAATCCATATCGTCCTGAAGGTTCGATGATTGAAAGGTATATTGTTGAAGAAAGTATCGAGTTTTATTGAGATTACATGACATCAACGAATCCGATAGGAGTTCCTCGCACATCATGGTTGAATAAATTTTCTACAAGTAAAAGCATCTAAGGTGTGAATGTGGTAACAAAAGATCGCGAAGAATTGTTGCAAGCGTATCTTTATATATTGAACAACACAAATGAGGTGATCCCTTTTTTGGAAGCACACAAAGCCATTGTTAAGAATAAAAATCCAAGACAATCAGAGAAATGGCAGTTGATGGAGCATAACAAAATATTTATGTCTTGGTTCAAATCTGAAATTGACAAAGAGCCACATTCTTCTCAAACTTTATTGTGGCTTGCAAATGGTTTGAAGTTTGATGTTGTGTGTTGCACATTCTATACAAAGACTTTGGATGATAAAAGCACAGTACAAAATAGTGGAGTCAGTTTAGAAGTTGAGTCACTTCAATTTTCCACATCAAAAGATTAATCTCCTGTACTTGGATCAATGAGATATTATGGTATAATAGAAGAGATATGGGAGGTTGATTACACCAAGTTTTTTGTTCCATTGTTCAAATGTAAGTGGTTTGACAATAAGAGTGGTGTAAAAATAGATGAATCGGGTATGACACTGGTTGATTTTCGAAAGGTGGGTTACCGAGACGAACCGTTTATCATGGTTCATCAAGCATCTCAGGTTTTTTATGCAAAGATCCTGCGTCTGACCATTGGTATGTTGCTTAGGGTTGGGCAAAATTTACCAAACTGTACTAAACTACAGTTATCTATACTTTATTATAATGTACAAAACTAAACTAATGTATACTAAAAAATAATTAATCTATTCTTTAGTTCAATTTTAAAAAACTGAACTTTACATGGTTACGGTGCAGTTAACTGTTGAACTGCTATTGTTATTTTTTTTGTTCAATTCCTTTCTTCTGATAGGATTCATTTTCAATCACCACCGTGACATATTTTCTGCTGCCGTTGCTTTCTTCCTCTCTGCTGCCAATTGAATTTTCTGATATTTCTCTTCTTCAACCATTTTTGAATCTTCTAAACTTCTCTTATAAATTAGTATATAAACCAATATTCGTTACTATTCAAATTTAAAAAGCAGTAACATTATATTCATGTCTTTTGTTAAGGCCAATTTTTCACGAACCTTGTGGGCTTAAGGGTGATAGGGTTGGACCGTTCAATCGAAGAACTACAGGACCTAACAAAAAATAATATATATTTAGAAACCAAGGAAGATATAATTTTGATAATCTGGAAAAATGCAAAATACTTGGAGCTAGTAAAGGAGAAGCAGAAGCTGCGAAAAGAATAGTATTAGAAATGTAATTTGATAATGAGAAATGAAAATGGGAAAGCTAAAGCTTGTGAGTGTAACAGATGCAAACCTTTGCACTGCAAAGGAAGTCCATTGATGTTGCATGCTTGTGAAAATGAGAGGGCAAGGGTGAGGGGTAGTTGAAAAAATGGAGCATTGGCAGAGAGCAGAAAGAAGCACAGTTGGTGTTGGTGTTCATCAAAGACCTTAGTGAATCACAGTACTTGGTGGCTTTAAACCATTATTATTAGTGCTTCCTGTGATGATGTTGGCGCATGGTGTGATATTGTTCATCATAGAGGTTGTGCAAGAAGTGCTAACTTCTCCAGTAACTGAACTTACTGAATCCACCATGAGAGCTGTCAGAATCACTCCTATTTGAAAAGCCATGAGGGATGAGAGCATCAATATATCTTAGATGAAGGAGTAGTGCCATTTGGAACAATGTTTATTCACTGAACTGCATAATAAATACTTAATTGAAATATGAATAAAAAAATAGTTTGTTGAATTGTACTGCAGTATAACTGAACTAAAAAATAGTTCAGTTCAGTTACTCTGAACTATATTTTAGTTCAGTGCAGTTTTCCTGAACTGGTTTATAATTAACTACAAACTTCCATAGTGCAGTGAACTATGGTGCAGTTTGCCCACCCCTAATGTTGCTCTTCAAGGCAAAAAACAAATCGAAGTTAACGAAGACAATCTGATTAATATTCATATTGCTGACAACCATTCATTTCAAACTACAACAAATTTGGACGACCAATCTCTAGTTGATGACGATGTACATGCAATTCGATCAGATCATGATGAGGGAATATACATATGATGAATCCATATCTTTATGTATGAATTTTCAATTTCTGTAGCGGTATTTTATTAATATCACATAAGTTTTCCTTTTATATATTTCCAATGATTACCATTACATGTTTTGTTAAATTATATGATATTACATAAGTCTTTTATTAATATTTCATGTTGCTATTTATTTTGACAGATATATGGCTGATCATCCACATTCTTCAGGGGATGAGGCTCCCCCTACCAGATCCACTAGAGGACCCACTAGGATGAAACAACTTTTGATCAGAAAGAATAGTGGTGAAAGAACTCCAGTGAATGTGAACGTGGTCACGGGTGTGGCAACTGGCCCCTATGCAGATGACTTCCGATCATACCTTGGAGTAGTGGCACGTGATAGGATTAGTATTCTCACTCCATCTTTTGATAATGTGTCCGAGGTTGATCGGAACATTATATGGAACGATATATTGGTAAGTTAGTTAATATCATTTGAATTAAAATTTGTTTATATTGATAATTTTGTACTGATACAACTTTATTATGTTTATTTCAGCTGACATTTGACATTCCAAATGTCGCAACACTTAGAAATAAGTGTTTGTCAACTGTTGTTGAAACCTTCAGAAACTTTAAAAGTAAGTTGACATCAAGATATATCTTTGGACACCTTAAACATAAGTCTTCATGTAGTTCATATAAGTCCATTGATGAGGAGACTTCGCGGCTTTTTAAAGAGAGTCGGATGTCAGAGGAATGGCAGGTTAGTATAATTGATATTATTCAATTCCTATTAACAAGTGCTCATAATTGATATATCATATGAACTAATTAATTAATGTGTATGTGACAGGCAATTAGAAGCAAAGCACAAGGAACAAGTGCTCATAACAAAAACCCCCACCTATTATCTCGTGGTGGGTATAGAAAGCTTGAGGAGAAAATCCTCAAGCAAAAGGCAGATGCTAGACCACCATCTCAGGGTGGTAGCCCCCCTCAGCCTCCTTCTCCACCTTCTAGACATGAAAAATGGAAGTTGGCTCATATGAGACCATCGGGCACCTACTCTTCCGACACTGCACGGGAAATTTCTGAAAGAATTGTAAGTAATCACTGTTCCTAAAATAATAATAATTGTAATTATACATACTACATTGAACTTTTTAAAGAATAATGGTGTTTTGTAATGTTACAGGACTCCTTGGTTGAGCAGAGCTCCCAAGGTAAATTCACTCCAGAGGGTCGCCAGGATATTCTTGCTGCTGCGATTGGACGACCTGAGCACCCTGGACGTGTACGTGCTGCTCGTCCTGGAGTAGGAATTAAAGAATATTTTGGGAGCTATTCTCGTCATCCTTATGCATACAACGAAGCACAAAGAGAAAGGATGACACAAGAGATCACAAAAAAGGTTCGAGCTGACCTTACAAACGAGATCACAAACAAGGTTAGGTCAGAGCTCAGGGCTGAATTGTTTAGTGAGTTCAGCTCCATGTTCCAGCAGCAGTTTGAGACCTATGGCATGTGCCCGGTGCCATCTCCTGTACAGGGACAGGAACATGTTGTGCCTCCCACAGGTAAACTTAATAAACATTTATGTGCAATTATTTCTATCTTTTGTATAATCTAACATTTACTGTGGCAGGGAGAAGCGGGAAAGGAAGTTGTTCCGCACCAGCCGTCCCAGGGGATGACATGGACGATGCTAGTCCATGTCTGCTATACATTTTAGACGATACCGAGACGGTCCTGGTAGCTCGTGGAACAATGTTTAAGGTAGCGACTGTTGTTCATGGTGAAAAGCTATCAGAGGATGAGGTGAAGGTCTCAGTGGACGAAATGATATTACCTGATGCCTTAGTTCCTCTAGCCACAGATGAGATTTTCACTATGGAACAAGCATTCAAGTCCTTTATCGCTTGGCCTAAACATTTGGTTGGTTCAGTTTCTGACCCCCCGGTATGGAATTCTTCTTTACACTTCTCAATTTTAAAGTTTGCATGTTATTGATGTCAAAACTTATCTTATTTTGGTTCATTGCAGGCACAAGAGAAGATTCCTCTATCTAAGGATGATCCTCTTGGTTCATTGCAGCTACTTGCTGACATCCTTGAAGATAAGCCTTTGGAGGTTGAATATGATTCTAATGTATTTGGGAAAGTCTTTGAGGTCCCATTATACCTTCATGCCTCAGATGTCAGAGAGCTTGCTTCGGGAACACAAGAGTTGAATATTACAATTATTCAGCTATGGATGATGTAAGTCTATGAGCAATTATATATATATATATATATATATATATATATATATATATATATATAATTGATTTGTATATCAAGTATCCTTTTCTCAAAGTTAACTTTTGATTTCAGGTATTTGTGTGGGACCAGGAACAAGTTGGGGCACTCTGATGATTATGGATTTATTGATCCTCAATCCATTCACGAATCAAATGATTTTGATCACATCAACACAAATCTCATCAGAAATTTTGCAAGCGGCAAGAAAATATATTTTTTGCCTTAGATATCCGGGTAAGTGAACTTTGTTAACATAATAAAGTTTCATGTGTGATTTTAAAATATAATAGTTAAGTTATTATGAATTTCAGACGTCATTGGCAGCTTCTTGTTATTTCTATGCACGAGAGCTATGCTTTATGGTTCTGCTCATTGCACAGGCCTCCTCCCACAAATCTCAGACAACTAGTTGATTGGTAAGAACCTCAATGTTTGGACTTTTTTTTTTATATAAATGAATGCTAAAACCATTTTTTTTATATATAGTTCTATTCCAGCAAGTATGATGATGGTTGGGAGATCAATTACACACATTAGAAAGATTGCATGGATTTCTCTCAAGGTTTGACATATGGCAAAGCCATACTTTCTTATAGTTGTTTTGTTTTAATGTTTTTCACTAACTATTTACAACTGTGTTGATATATTGTAGTGTAACAGACAGAGTGGGTCATATGAGTGCGGATACTACGTAATGTATTGGATGACCCAAATTATTCGTTCTCATATCACAAGATGCTGGGAAACGGTAATATTTAACTTTAACAAATGTTGATTTTTTCCAAAATTTAGAATTCAAATACACTAATTAATATAAATTGTCTTGTGCAGAGGTTCAAGACTACTACACCAGTTCCTGAGAAGCCACTATCATTCATCAAAAAAGCTGCTGCAAAGTATATAGTTAGATTATATAATAGTTCTTAGTTACTAGATTTAAACATTGCATTTGATTAGATTGTATTTTATTAGACTTTGTACTTTATTTAATGTTAAAATACATTTCAACATGTGTTTGATCTGTTGTAAATGAATTTGAATGTTTATTTGATATGCAGGTCTGTTTGTGTGGTAGTGGATACCACAAAAACAGACCTGCTATTTTAAAAAATTGCAGGACAATATGTCACAACTGCAGCATATTCTGTCTCGTTTTTATTTTTTTATTTTAAATAGACTTTTGGTCGCGGTTGTGGTACGAACCGCGGTATATTCCCCATATTTTTACCGCGGTTCCAACCGCGACATATAAGGCTACGTCTTTTTTTTTAAAAAAAAGGGGTTTAGGTCGCGGGTGTGGTACGAACCGCGATCTATTCGCCATCTTTTTTACCGCGGTTGCAACCGCGGCCTAAAGTCCCAGACTTTTTACCGCGACTGAATATGCCGCGGTTCGGGAACCGCTGCCAAAGGGCAAAAACAACCGCTGTCGTTTCCCCTGACTGCACTAGTGGGTATTTTATTTACATTTTCATTAGTTACATACTTAATACTTTTTCTAGTGACACAATCTCCATCTTATAGAAGATGAATACTAAGAAGAATGACGAACACTTTGGAAAATAAAGGTTAAACAAGTTCCTTGACACAATCTCCATCTTATAGAAGACGAATACTAAGAAGAAGGACAAACACTTTGGAAAATGAAGATTAAAAAAATTCTTTGAAATTGAAGTCTTTGAAGGATATCTCTTCGACTCTATAACATTATTAAGGTTATGTGTAAAATCCTTCATAGTTTTTTCCTCTATGATTGCTAACAAATAAGTTAGTGAAAACTTTTCATATAATTATACATTAAGTGAATTAAATATGTAGGAACAACTCAAATAATCATACATATTATAATTATTTACATGAGTATGTTGTCAATGAATTTTTTACTACATACAATTTCAATATATATATATATATATATATATATATATATATATATATATATTGAAATTGTATGTATATTTATAGCAGATCAAATTTGTTTGTTCTAATGTGTGCTTTATAGTGAATTAAATTTGTGCGTCTTAGTGTGTGGTTTATAACTGATTAATTTTGTTCTCTTAAGTGTGTGGTTTGTAATAGATTAAATTTGTATGTCTTAGTGCGTAGTTTATACCCGATTAAATTTTTCAGTCTTACTGCGTGATTTATAGCAGATTAAATTTGTTTTCCTTAGTCCACGGTTGATAACACATTAAGTTCATCCGTCCTAGCATGATGTTGGTCTTCCTGCTAGAAGCAATTAATAGTGTGAGGTTGGCCTTCGTGTCAAAATAAATTAATTATGTCAAATTAATTTCAAGAGGATCGTGCCTTTGAGCTTGTGCTAATGTTTTCTTAGTGCAAAGACAAATAAATCCCTCTTATATATGTTGAAATCATTCTAGTGGAGTAGAATGAAGAAAGATATGACAGAGTTTGTGTTGTTTTATTTGATGTGATAAAAAGCCAAGGTAAAGCATCAGATGCCGAAAGTGATGTTATAACAGTTGGATATTCCCCAATGCAAGTGAAACAATATCTCGAATTTTGTAACTCATATACCAAGATCATCAAGAGGTCACGATTCCATTTGTGTGAGGATAAGGCATTTAATAATCCATATATGTTCATGTTTTCTTGCATTTTGTTTTGACTGGCAAAGGGTTCAAATAGGGGTTATATAAATGTTTTTTGCGGTATGTGTAACAACATGCATGTTGGCTAGGTGGTGCAGAGGTTGGTCATACACGTGAAGAGCCCTATCTTCAATCCTCGTTGCAACATTTGGGGATTTATTTCCCTTGTTCATGTCGTGGGCTTGTTAAGGTCCGTGAATTGGGCTGAAGTTGTTAAGCTTAACCTAATCTGAGTGGTTTGGTGTGGGTGGTTTAAAGCATTTAAAGAATATCTCAAGCTAAGAGGGGGTTGAATTGGATTTTAAAATCTTTTTGAAATCTTTGAATATCTTTAAATCTTGAAATCAATAAACAAATATATTTGAATCAACCAAGCAAATAAAGATGAGCGAAAGATCAGAGCACACAAATATTTATACTATTTCAGCTTCTCACAAGTCTACATCCAGTCTTCTCTCAACAACCTGAGTTGAGAGGCAATCCACTAAATCAAATGAGTTCGAGAATACAATGAAACCTTCAATTGCTATCCTCACCACACTCAAAATTGAATACAACACAAATGGGATATGAATCACTCACTCTGAACCAATACAAGAGATGAAACACTTAATCTCTAACCTGGCCTACCCAGCACATGTGTCAAACCAATCAAAATGAATGATAAACTTATTATAACACACTTCTTTAGTGCATATGTTTCAGTCCAAATGAAGTGCAATTGGTCTTGAATAAATTCTTGATTTCTTCATCACCAATGAAGCTTGAAATTCTCCAAGAATGTTTCTTGAGAAACTTGTACTCAAAACTCAAATAGAAAGTTAGTATATGCCAAATGAAACACTGTGGAGTAATGTCTCAAGTCTGGTTTGTATAGAAAAACAAAATTCTGATGTAGTATAATCGATTATGTTAATAACATAATCTATTAAGCTTTACTTCTTGTTTTAATCTATTAAGGTACTTATGCAATAGATTATTTTAACACTTAGGCTTGTAACTGCTTATTTCAACTAATCTAACATATTAGGTTGTTTGTATAATGGATTAGACCATTCTATTTGTTTTAATTGATTATACAACTAATGTAATCAATTATAGCAGAGCATTTTGCCTTGTTTTACCTTCTAAGTGTTTTGGTTTAATATAATGGGTTATATCACTAATATAATTGATTATTTATACCAGAAACCTAGATTTTCAATCTGTTTAGACCTATTTCATTAATCCTTTTATGATTAATTCATCTAGCACTAACATGTTAATGATTTAAACACTTGTTATGCCATTTTGTTGTGCAAGAATGATTAAAACCATTTCTAATCATTTTAAACCATTCATCATCAAAAACCAATATATAATGTGGAGTCTAGGCTCCCCCTATCAACATAGGGAGTCTTTGTTTTTTACGATAGGCTCATGGGTAAAAAGGAGGTTTGTGGCATATTCTGGGAGGTTATAAATTTTAGGTTAGTAAGGCATAGGGGAAGGAACCTTAGTAGCCGTGAAGAGTGAATTAAGAAGAATAGATTCAACCTAGTTTGAGTGGTTTGGTGTGGGAAGTGGTTTAGAGCATTTAAAGAAGTTAATTTTTTCTTTTTTTTCTTTTTCTTCCTTTTATTATAGACCCAAAAATGTTGAGTTTAGGAAAAAAATTTTATGGTAAACTCATGGGTAAAATGGGGGTATTGGCCTATTTTAGGAAATTATCAATTTTAGGTTAGTGAGGCATAGAGAAAGGAAGCCTAGTAGCTGTGATGAATGAATATGAGAGGAAGAAATTCAAGATTTGCTAAAGCCAAGGTTAGTGTGTGGAAGTAGAGTGGAGCAAGGGCTTGTTTTGCTTGGTTATGAGGTAAAGGAAGTTAACTTTTATATATATGATTATTTTGGTTGTATGAAATCACATGTTCCCGTTCTCTTCTTGATGTGTGTCGTGAAGGTGTAATGGTTGGTTGCATGTATGATGGGTTGGGTTACAACCTTCCAAGTATTGTTAGAACACAGGTGCATGTGGATCTTCAAAGCAAAGTTATGTAGTTTATTATATAGTATAGGGTTGTAGGTGTTTTATGTATGAAAATGGGTTGCATGGGGCATGGGTCTTTGTTAGAGGTTCGGCAAGCATACCGAATCGTTTAAGTAAATAAATCATGGTAAGACCAGGTATCGTTTTCCCAAGAGACTAGTAATACTAAAGAATTGTGCGATTAACAACTCATTTAGACTAAACAACAACTCATCATTTAAGAATATGTGCAAAAAGATAAATTCATAAATAATTACAAAGTTGGACTTTGGTATTGAAGGCCCTTATGTTGTGTTCACTTGGGGGTGACTGAGGGAGATGATTTGGGAGAGAGTGATTGAATGGATTTGAAGAGATTTGGAGCTAAATTTTTTTGTGTTTACTTTAGTGGATTTGGAGGTAATTGAGAGTGAATTTAGAAGTAAAGTTTGTGAAAATTAGTGTAGGATTTGATTGATGGGACACTTTCAAAAAATTTGTTTAATTGATAAAAAATGAAGATTACCAAAATACCCCTAGTTATTAGAGTAATATAAAATGATTATTTTTAATATTATATTTATTTGTAAAAATGTTTATAAAGAGTAAAAACTTAAAAATATTTTAATAATTAAAACATAAACCTTACATAAATTTAAAATAAATCTAAATAATTATAAAATTTAAAAAATTTGGAAGTTATCTAAAATATTATAATACAACCACTGTTATTAGAAGTGGTGAATCAAACCTAGAAATACACCATGTCACTTGTTGTACTAAAAAAAAGCATAACTGGAAGGGTATTATAACATTGGATCAAGAGAACCTTTTTATTTTTGTTAACTTTCCATGTTTAATGAATAACATATTTGTCTACCAAACACGCTTCCTAAACCCCAAACCTAGCTACTTCCAAAATCATGGTCGAGAAGCACTTGCGAGACATGCTTCTGGAGGACCAATAGCCCTTCCTTCTCAAACACTACCTTTCGGAACGACGTGCCCTCCTCAAAACACCTTCCCTAAACACCACCTTAACCAAAAACACCTCAAACTCAAACTTCCCACTTAACAAATACCTCATCTCCTTCCATAACGCTACCAAATCTCCACTCTTGGAATTCGCGCCGCTTACCAAGAAGCACAGTCCCCTCAGGCCCTCCAACGCCAAAACTGCCACGCTCCTCCTTCAAGCCGCCCTCAGAATCCACAAACACGCCAAACCGAAGCAAAACAGGGCCTTGGGCTTTTTCGGTTCGCTCTTCAAGAAACTTAGGAGCCAACGGAAGAGGGGACATATAAACGATGATGTTAAGAATACACCTGCAGTTCTTCCACCATGCACCACCTTCGCCTTCCACCACACACCACCTTTCCACCTTCACAGTTGACTTTAAGAATAAATATATTAAGCTACGAAGGTTGCAGTGTAATTTAATATTTATCCAGGGGCACATGAGAATTTTTGATTTGGATCCCTCCAAATCTCGTCTCCTCAGCAAGTGATGAAAAAGGTGTCAATCCCGCAATTCAGCCACAGTCCTTCCGTGCAAATCCATATAAGTGAACGCGTGATTCACTTCAATTCATCGTCTCTGAAACTACGTGAACAAAGTAGTTCACCCTCAAGTGAGCACAGCCTTAGAAATGGAAAAGTCTAGAAATGGTATGAAATGACAATGTTAAGGTTAGTTTTCACCAATTCACTCTTGTGTATACCCAATTTCATCTCCTCTCCATCAATTTACTAAAGTCAATCCACTAAAACACTCTAGCCCTAATCCATTAGGTGAAAGAGCCTAGGTTTTCTGTATCAAACTCAAATCCCTTGGATAATCTAATAAGCAAACTCGCATTAATGAGCTAGGATCTTAAGACAACATGTGAATCATCTTCCATCCCTAGAATCAATGACCACAAGGACTCTTGTTTCAGTTCTGGGTTCCATCTTACGTCCCCATATCCATGAAACCCCAAAATCAAGTCATGAACGTCCCCATTACATGCAAGCTTTAAGATCGAAAACAAGAATACTAGTAAAAGATAGAAAAGGCATATATAAATATGAATCAATCATTCATTACACAAGAGTTCATAGGCTACATCTAACCTTAACAAGATGGATCTGGTTCTCCATTTCCATAGAGAACCCTAGAGCTTATAAACATGGAAGATGGAAGAAGAAGGAGACCCAAAGGAAGAGGAGGAGATGTTCCCACAAGCTCCTCGCACCCTTCATGAGCTCCAGTCGTGAAATTGCGCCTCCAAAGTGATAACAGTTTAATAACCGTTATTTTTATACTTAAATTTGATATCAAAACACACCCTTTATAGCTCAGAATGAGCTTAGAATCAAGTAAAACACTTAGTTGAGTCACATGAGAGTTAAAAGTTGTTTTTAGAGATATTATACTTGTTTTGCATTGCTTTGCAGGATTTTGATGAGAATTGAAGATGGAAGTGAAGAAGGGAGGACTTAGACTCAAGAAAGAAGGAGAAAAAGGGAGAAAAGAAGAGTCAAAGTCATCGCTCAACGCTATTTTCTAGCGCTAAGCGCCAGACTCGAGGGAGCAGTCACTGTCTCTCGCTCAAGCGGTGCCGCTGAGCGTCCAGGCGATTAGAGGCAAACCGTTGAGCGGTCCTACGATTAGAGGGAAACCGCTGAGCGGCCAAATTAGGCGCTGAGCGTTGGAATGTTGCGCTTGGGCTTAAATTCTGTTACTTTTATGCGTTATAAATAGCCCTAGTGCGACCTTCAGAGTATTCTTTTGGCAGGCTGAGACGTCCAAAGCAGTTCTACACTCTTTGGAGGCAGTTTCTTGGATGCTTTGGCTCCAATTTATCAAATCTAGGGTTTACTCTTCCATTCTTTCATTTAATTCCATCTAGTTTCACCATGTTCATGGTGTACTAAACCCTTTGTTGTTGGGGAACAATGTAATCTTTTGAAACTCTCTTATATTGAAATTCTTATTTTATTCATATGCTTATATTATCTATTGTTGGGTTTCTTATCTATGCTCAATGCTTTTATCGTTTAATTCATTCGGTAAGAAGATATTTGCCTTTGTCAATACGGAGACGTACGGGGAAGTCATGAATTGATAGGGAATTCCTGGATTAAGCAATACTGCCTAGAGATAGGGGTAAGACGATCAATTGTATTTTGTTTCTGTGATATATGCATTGCTAACTACTCAGGGAGACTAGAGATAGTAAAGAGTTAGTGATAGTCTCTTTTCACCGAGAGATCGGGTTTAGGGTAGGCAAATAAAGTTTGCATGACAATTAGATAGTAAAGCGAATTAAATAAGAAAAGTAGATATAAGAGGACGGATAAGATGAAATTGTAAACCCCAACAACCCCATTCATTTATATCTTTTCTTTGCCAATTGATTCACTTGCATTTGCATGTTTATTTTCGTTTTGCATATAACCACAAAATTATTTCTTTATTAATTCTTATGCAATCAATCTACATGAAAGATAAGGCCTAAGAGTCCTTTGGGAGAACGATATTCGGTCTTACCGATTATATTACTTGATAACGATCTGGTACACTTTCCAGGGGCTTAACAAATTTTTGGCACCGTTGTCGGGGACTCGTGGTTTAACTTTTCTAGTAGTGTGAATTTGATTAAATTTGACTTGATTTTATGTTTATTTTATTTTTTTTCTAATAAATGTTTTCTAGGGTTTTGTGCCTAATGTTTGCAGGATGCAGTACAGACAAGAAGTTGATTATATGGACACTCAATTTGATTATATGGACAAGACCATTTTCTCTTCGCGTTTTAGGTCTAAATAGACCAAATTTTCCACATTAGCATCGCCACCGCTCAGCTGCACCCCAGTTGCACCCAGTGGCAGCCTTCCAGAGAGCAGGGCGCTCAGCTGCACCCCAACTGCACCTCAGCTACAACAATCCAAAGGCAGATATAGCTCAGTGGTAGCCGAGCGGCAACTTTCTATGACTCTCATTTTTTCATTTTTTTGCTTGCTTTTGTGGCTGGTTAAGCTCTATACTTTGGTGGAGGTTCTTCCAAGCACTGTATTAGCTAGAAAATAAGGAGATTTGAAATGAAATCACATCAAAGTAGCTCAAACACAATTATTTATAAAAACACGACAAAAGAGAGGATTTAGCAAGTTATAAGCCAGAAAAGAATTGATTTTGCTACTAAAATGATGCATAGATAATGGTAAGAATTAGTATTATCAAACTCCCCCAAACTTACAACTTTTCTTGTCCTCAAGCAAAAGTACTTCACCTAGTAAGTAATTCAATCACAATGGTCAAGGAACTCAAGCACAGTTTCAATCAAATAAATAAAATTAGTCATGCTTGCTCAACTTGGAAATTACATTCAAGAGATACTATGGTTTCAACAAGCTAAACTTCAATCATGGTGCTCACAATTCAAAATCACAAGATAGATGCAAATGATAGATCAATAGACATGGAAAGATGTTTTCATTGAATGCATGGAACCATTCCTCACCAGTGAAAGTGTTTCATTAAGGCACAATGATGTATAAGGATGTGTGTCTCACTCTCTGCTATCACAATGTTACACAAATCAACTTTGCCATTCGTTCAACAATATCAAACACATTCACAAGCAAGTTATCATCACAAGGACTTTTTTAAGCTTTTATTGTGGCTGGGCTAAGAAGAAAAATTGGTTTTTCTGGACAACAAATCACCTTGAGCTAAGAGAGAAAACAATTTACTTCATGATATAACTTTAGTCTCTCTTTTTGCTTCACAATTGGATAAACCACTTCTCAACTTATATCCCAATTTTGTTCATTGAATGCATTTTTCTTTCTCTTCTTCTTCTTTCTTTTTAACTCAACTTGTTATTTTCTCAATGTTCCCTTATTTCATAAACTCCCCTAAACTTAAACCATTCTCCTCATCCTAACATATATGTTCATTCATCTCAACTCAAGGTAAGGAGGTTAAGGATATTTCAATAAGCTTAAGGTTCCAGGGATGAGAAAGTTTTTCTTCAAGGTTCAAGGGTTTTGCATTGGCTTTTAGGCTCAAAAATGTAGAAGAGCTTGAAGAACAAGATGGCCTTGATCATTTGTAACAAGCAAGCAAATAGTTCGAATAGAGAAACTCAAGCAAAATCAACTGTGATTTCAAAGTAATAACACTCAACAATAAACTCTGAGGCACAACATCTCACATGTTTACTCAGGGTTCCAAATTTTGATAAACATCATGCCAAGAATATTGATCACAATTAAAACAAGGCATCTATCTAAACATATACAAGCAACCACAATCTCTGTTCAACAAGCTCCACCACAAAATCTAAATCAGATTTTCAAAACAATTCTCGTGGATTAAGAGAAAACACAAAAAAAATTGTATTCAATTCAAGCACAAAATATGATTATCTCAAATTGCCAAACCAATTGCATAAGAACTATCCACTAGGAAAGTCAAAAAGAAATCCAAATACTAAAAACTGAAAATAAGAACTGGAAATTAAAACTGAACAACCGATTAAAATGGACTCTTTGTAGCTTCAGTAGTGTAGGACACTAGCTTCACTTTTCATCTGAAACATCTTCCACCTCACAGTAGCTTATATTCCGCAACTGCTCCACCTCCCTCATCAGTAGGGGCTTGGCCCCCAGGCCATGCTACACGAGCAACAAAATCTTCAAGTCATAGGTTGCTCAGCTCACGCATGCCTCAAAGGATAACCAATGATGGTTTTGACACCTTTAAAGTTCTAAGAAAGATGTTATCTTGCACAAAATGCGCTCAAAGTGAAATTAGTATTCCATAGTCAACAACTAAATAGAAAGGTCCAAAAACACACTAAAAGGAATGTGTGAAAGAGTGCAAAGAAAAGAAAAACTCAAAACAAACCACAACAAAAACATGTCAAGGCCAAAATAACTCTGCAGCATTGTCGCCCGGCTACCGCCAAGCGGCGATCAGAAAAACAGCTCAAAACCAGATTTATTGGTGTAGCGCTCAACTACCGCCCAAGGGCAGCCCAGCCGCAACTCAGTCGCAGCTCAGCTATTCTGCGAAAATTTGCCTCTCACTTTATGATTTTGGGCAATTGACACTCTTTCAAAGCATTTATACACAAACCAAGCTACAACTAACATCATACAGTTATACAAACCACAAAAACATTACAACTCAAAAATCACAAACATGCAATAAAACACAAACATGCATAAGACAAGTCATTAATTAAAATTGAAACACATACAAGCACATGACACTAAAACAACACAAACACAAGTAAAAGGGGTAAGAAAATTGGGTTGCCTCCCAAAAACGCTTGTTTAACGTCATTAGCTTGACGTATAAACCAATGAAGTGCGGATGTTATTGTTGGTGTGCTACTTTCACCAACTCTTCTTGAATCATTTTCTAGCCACCAATTCAACTTTCATAGCATAAGAATCTTCTTCTTAGTCCTTCAACCAATTTGACATCCTTTAGCACTCAATCCTCGGGTTCTTGGACTCCCAACAAAGGGTGATGGTGACTAGACTTTCTCTCCTATTTCTCCCTTTCTTATTCTTCTTTCCCTTAACACTTGAAGCATCTTCAAGGAAGGGAGAATTTGGGGCTGATTTTTGTGCTCAAGCTTATTGTCCCCTTTTGGCATCATGATTCCTTCAATCTTAGAGCAAACATGGAGAATTTGAGGTTGTAGTCCTCTTTGTATGAAATTCCCTTGCATCAACTTGGAGACAACTAAAATAGAAACACAAATTAGCCCAAGTAAAATAGAAAATGTATTTACAACAAAAGTGTTAGTTCTATATACAAAATCAAGTCTAAACAAGTTAGAAATTGCACAAAAGTCTAGTATTGATACGAGTCCTCGGCAACAGCACCAAAAAACTTGTTAAAGGTTCGGTAAGCATACCAAATCGTTCAAGTAATAAAACCATGGTAAGACAAGGTATCGTTTTCCCAAGAGACTCGTAATACTAGAGAATTGTGCGATTAACAACTCATTTAGACTCAAGAATAACTCATCATTTAAGAATATGTGCAAAAAGATAAATTCACAAATAATTACAAAGTTGGACTTTGGTATTGAAGGCACTTAAAAATGGAAAATTCTAGAAATGGTATGAAATAACAATGTTAAGGTTAGTTTTCATCAATTCACTCTTATGTATACCCAATTTCATCTCCTCTCCATCAATTTACTAAAGTCAATCCACTAAAACACTCTAGCCCTAATCCCTTAGGTTAAAGAGCCTAGGTTTTCCCTATCAAACTCCAATCCCTTAGATAATCTAACAAGCAAACCCGCATTAATGAGTTAGGATCTTAAGACAACATGTGAATCATCTTCCATCCCTAGAATCAATAACCACAAGGACTCTTGTTTCAGTTCTGGGTTCCATCTTACGTCCTCATAATCCATGAAACTCCAAAATCAAGTTATGAACGTCCCCATTACATGCAAGCTTTAAGATCGGAAACAAGAATACTAGTAAAAGATAGAAAAGGAATATATAAATACGAATCAATCATTCATTACACAAGAGTTCATAGGTTACATCTAACCCTAACAAGATGGATTTGGTTCTCCACTTCCATGGAGAACCCTAGAGCTTACAAACATGGAAGATGGAAGAAGAAAGAGACCCAAAGGAAGAGGGGGAGATGTTCCCACAAGCTCCTCGCGCCCTCCATGAGCTTCAACCGTGAAATCGCGCCTCCAAAGAACCAAAGACCATTTTCTATTCACGTTTTAGGTCTAAATAGACCAAATTTTCCACATCAGCATTGTCATCGCTCAGCTGCACCCCAGCGACAGCCTTCCAGAGAGCAGGGTGCTCAGCTACACCCCAGCTGCACCTCAGCTACAGCATTCCAAAGAAAAATATAGTTCAACCGTAGCCCAACGGCAACTTTCTAAGACTCTCATTTTTTCATTGTTTTGCTTACTTTTGTGGCTGGTTAAGCTCTATACTTTGGAAGAGGTTATTCCAAGCACTGTATTAGCTACAAAATAAGGAGATTTGTGATGAAATCACATCAAAGTAGCTCAAACATAATTATTTATAAAAACACGACAAAAGAGAGGATTTAGCAAGTTATAAGCCAAAAAAAAGTTGATTTTGCTACTAAAATGATGCTTAGATAATGGTAAAAGTTAGCATTATCAGTCTCATAGTATTCACGCTGAATAACATGAGTTTCTAGGTTTCTTATTTTCCACTAAGGAAGCATGGGTTTTACTGCATTTTGGTGCGGGGTTGTATAGTTTACTAGGGTGCATGAGGGTTTCTATGGTTCAAATTAGGTGTGTAGGGGTATGAGTTTCTTAGTCACAGGGTATAGGCCTTTATAGCTACATGTTTTAACAGTGGAGATGGTTGAGTTTCTTAGTCCAACCGAGTGGTGGCTACACTTTACTACACTGTATTGGTCTAGGTACAGGCTGGTGGAGCATGGGACACTAGTGAAAAAATGACTTTTTATAACGTACAAAAATGACTTTTTATAATGTAATTACTGGAGATATAGTTGTGGGCGATATAATAAGTCTGCGCATTTTATAACGTAGCAGAAATCTACGTTATAATATGTTGAACATATTATAACGTAGCAGAAATCTACGTTATAATATGTTGAACATATTATAACGTAGTTTCTGAAATACATTATAATATGCACAATGAGATATTATGACATAAATTTGTGTCTACGTTATAATATTCTATTTTTAGAATCAAAGTATTATAACGTACATGGTTTAGTACGTTATAATATCTAATTTTTTTTTAAAATATTAATTATTACAATTGACATCAGTTCCCATCTTACCCTTATAATTTACTATCTTTTTCTTTCTTTGGTATATGCAAACTGGAAGCCCAACAATGGGAATTTGAATACTAAAGACTGAATGATACTAAAGACTGAATGTTCGACAGCTAATAAAATATTGAGATTATAAACCAAGTAGAGAGATAGATAATTCTAAAGGCTAAAATATCGAAATTATAACCCAAACACAGGTTTTCCATGAGGCTTCGAATATAACCAAATTTGCAGTATATATAATATATTAATTGTAGAACCAATATTTATTATTACAAAAAAATGATCGGCCTTAATCCAGGGAGAAGCTTATCAGCAATAGAATCATCTAGTTCTGGCAAATCTTTGTAAAAAAGTTCTTTGCATTCAACCTGTTATGAATGAAAGAGACTTTTAATAACCATGATGAGTATATGCAGCCAAAGAGGTTTTTAAGCAATCTACAACAAGCAAATATGAGATACCAAACATGCACTTTGAGGCAAAATGTGTGTACCCATGAAAATGGAATGAGCATTGTGTACTCTATATAGGAAAAGTTTAAATCCCTTAGAGGAAATATAGTTGAATTCAGCAGAGGGATAAACAAACCCCTCAAATGGAAAGCAACAAGTGAGTAAAACTGCCTTTATGGGGGCCAACAATTACACAAGTTGAGTAAGAAAGGTAAATGCAAAGATAAAATATGGTAATCACAATCAGCTGGAGATGAAAAAGTGCCATAAAGTGTATGAGACATATGGCCAAAAAGTACTTATTGTGAAGAATTTGGTATCAAGAGGTCCAAAAGGAAAAACAATCATGCCAGTTCATGTTCCTAAAACTTAAACTTTTTTATTCAGCACTAGAAACTTACATTAAACTGAGCATGAACACCTCGAAGATTTTCTTGCTTCCAAGTTTCAGGAAATACAAGAGGAAAAGACTTTGATTCACCTCGATGAATAAGAAAATATAAACTATATCACAACGTACCAATGCCATAGCATGTGAAAGTGTCCTTCTTAAAATAGATTCAATAGTAGCCTTCTGGACATTTTGTCTCCCAACATAACCAATAAGAATGTCTTCTGGAACTTTCTTTCTCGGACGAAATCCAGGGAGTATTTAAAGCCATGCTAAATTAGCTAACAAGACAACATACCATCCTCTGAAACCTGGATCCGTGACAATCTCAAGCAAACTATTTATGATATATGATGATGCAGCAAATTATTAATGATAAGATAGAACCCAGGCCGTAAGATTATGAAGTTTAGTAACAATAAATTTTCTATGAGAAACAACACAGACCAGAGTGATCATAGTAATAGTTTCAAATTTAGAACCTAGAAGTTAGAAAAAGGAAAATCTCCTTTGGCATACAAATAAATTGCACTATATTTGCGAACCATAATTTGCAGCATATTTGAGCCAGGTAACATTTTGTTGAATTGTTGTATAAAGCATAAGTAACCCAATATCACCTTTGCTTGCTTCATAAATTCTGCTATGACCCTTTTGTAACAATCCTCACATACCAATGGTGGTACCTCCACATGCAATTTAACCTAGAAAAGGAAAGAAATATAGAAGTAAATGTTCACTGATATGTACTCTGGACAAAGAGATATGATTACCATTATCTAAGGTTTAATGATGCTTGCATAAATTTAGAATCAAATATAACCCCCTCATCTTTATGTAACAAAATATGCTCATGTTGAAGAGAAAAATTGTCCACTGTTGATTCAATAGATTTCAAGAAAAATATCTATGTCAAAATTCATCAGAACCAAAATCAGAATAACATACTACAGTCCAGAATATCCATATTCAAATACCTCCTAGTGATCTGCTCTCCAGAAAACTCTGCAGCATTAAAGCCCTCCTACTGCATACTTACCAGCACATTTCTTCTAGACTCCTCCAATTTCAGCAACCGAATATAACCCTAAATCCATAATTAAATTTGAAGCAAATTCTCATGCGCAAGACTCAAAACACAAAATACGATCATTTTGTTCTTCAAGAATCAATTTGAAAACTAAATTAACAGGATAAAGAGGGGAAAAAGTGTTAATGTGAACTATAACTATTGATGGAAGAGCGGCTCTGAGAAGATGACTATAGGCGCGACACAAATCCTCGAAGCTTCTTCCAGAGAAAAGACGCAACGGAAATATGAAAAAAACTCGAAGAAGAACCAGAAACAGAGGATTAAACTTGATAGAAACCTTAGAAGAAGAAGGAAACTTATTCTGGACCGATTGATCGGTGTAAATCAAAGTTGAATCAGTGGAAAAGGTTTCTGATGGTGAAAATAAGGTTTTAATTGATGGAATCGAAGGGAAATGGTGAAAATGAGAAGAAACCCCAACGGAGGGTTTAGATCTATGAATGATTCGGTGGAAAATGAAGGATAGAGGAAATGGAGATGATTCTGTGAGTGAAGAAGGCTTACCTTGATGATGAACGACGATCGACGATCGACGAGGAGATCTCTCTCGTGAAGGAAGAGAGAAGGATGAGACGAAGAATACAGAAGAAGAGAGGAATGGGAGTGAGAGTGAACGTGAAATGAAATCTTAGAAGGAAATGAGAAAAATTAAAGAGGAAGAGATATTATAAAGAATTTCTAAAACTCCGTTATAACTGATTTACAATACTACGTTATAATATGTCTTTATTATAACGAATAATTTTTCTATGTGATAATATAAGTCGTTATAAAAAGTATTTTTTCACTAATGGAACTTTGTGAGATTATGTTAAAGTGATCATGCATGCGTAGGTTTAGGTAATGGGCTCCATGTACAAATTGTTTTGAACTATGAACATGCAAATTTAGAGGCGACATATATATATATATATATATATATATATATATAATATCCTTAATAATAAATAATAAAATATCCTTCTTAAATCTATTTAATATAATACGTATATAAAACCTACCTAATATAATATAACGTACTTTATATAATATCATTCCTAAATAATAAAATATCATTCTTAAATCTATTTAATATAATACGTTAATAAACTTATTTAATATAATATCATTTATAAACATACAGGATATAATATCATTCATGAATAATAAAATATCATATATCAAAACTAATCATTCATGTGTATTTACCAGTAGCATCGAAATAAACCAACTGATAAACAATTACTATTACACTATAAACCTGTTATGCATTACCTTTCAAAGATTTCCATATAATCTCATAGTATGCGTTCAAACCTTCGACAATACAGAACACACTCTATGCTATGTTTTCCAAAAACAACGATTTGTTTTGGCTTCAATTAATATACCCCATTTCGAAGTAGGATAATCCTAGTGTTTGGAGAAAGTTCCAACAGAATAAAATAACCAACCACAAAATCACGTTAAAGCCTCTAAAAGCAATTTTTACTGTAGGAGTATATAGCATCCTTAGAAAACACTAACCTAGGATGAATCACGTAAAACATGCCAGACAATGCAGAGAAAATATATTTACACCGGTATATATAAAAAACACAGGTAACAATGCAACCCAGAAGAAATGACTAAATTTTCGTGGCAGAACTTTTCGTTCGATCCTCCAAACTATCTTCCCAATGGTTTCTCACTCTCATACATCAGTATGTTAATATCACAACAAGCCTACTATAGACAAAAAAATTACTCTCAGTCCAAAACAAATGCCCAACATTACTGATTCAATAACCATACCCTACATTATCCATCTTAGTACTATTACTTCATAGTCTCCTAGTCTCCTAGCCTAGAGTCATTGCCATTTACTACCCTCGTCGCAGTTTGCTTCACCACCCAAACTAAATAACATCATACAATGCATAAGCACTGATTCCCACCACAACAGTAAACTCAAACAGAACTCTAATCATGGAGAGATTAAATTTGATATATACATAAATATATGGCACAGTGCATCCTCATCAAATTTTATCTAAATAAACTGTATCACCCAATCTTACTTACACTAATGGTATATCATAAAGCTATACATCATGACGTAACAAACAAATTTAAATTTAAAATTAAGAAAAATTAATTATATTAAAAATAAAATTTAAATAAATATCATATAAAAATAAAATATAAATTACAAAATATTAACCGTAAAATATATAATATTTAAATAAACTAATAAAAAGATATAAAAATAAATCAAATTAAAAAAATAATCAACTGTACTAAAGCAAATCAAAAGTAATGCACTTCTGCTGTTCCAAATTCGACAACATTAGAACCGCACTTCCAAGTGCGGTAGCCGCATTTCCAACTGCAGCCTCGTATGAACCGCACTTCTAGTTGCGGTTAGGTGTGCATTGGTGTGTGTTGATCCGTGGTGCGGGTGATCTGTGATGCATGTTAGGTTTATACTTAGATAAAAATACATGTTAGGTTTATACTCAGATAAAAATATTTGACTTGTTAGTAGTTAAGAAAATTTGATAGTGGTTAGATATTATTAAGTAATTATTAATTAGGTTTTGATTTTATTAAATGAAGGGTAAAATAGTAAAATTGGAGGTGCAGGAAGAAAGAGGTGAGGTGCAGGGAGAACAACTCTCTTTTTTTTCCTATACAAAATTATGATTTATTAAAAAACGTTATTAACTCATTAAATATATTTTTAATACCAATACAAATTAATCATCACTCATTAAACATGTACAACTTATTTATTTTTATATATTTTTTTAAAAAATCTATCTATTATGATAATATAAAAGTAAGATTTACCTACTATCTTAAAAACACTAATAATTAAGTTAACAAATCTAGTCTTATTTCAAATAATTTTTAGGTTTAATAGGTTCCCAGGTCTCTATTTCCGTGGGTTCGTTTCAATTAGGTCCTCCTATTTTGGAAGTGCTCAATTGGGTCCCTATTTTGGTAAAATTGAACCAATAATGTCCTTACCGTTAATTTTAGTGGACAGCGTTAACTTTTTAGCGAAGTGGCATGCTGAGGTGTCATTTAATTATCACGTGGCACAATAAAATTTCTTTGTTTGGAAACCTTCTTCCCTTCCCCTTCCCTTCCCCTTGTAGTTTTGATGTTATAGGTTCTTGCATTTTTTCAATGGGTTATCTGAAACTATATAACTTCCTTGGAATTTGGGTACTCCTTTTTCTCAGTTATGAAAAAAGAAGACAATTTTTTTCCTGTGGCATGACCCTCCGTTAATTATGTTGGTGTATAACATTTTTGTTCAAAAGACTTGTGCTTTCTCTAAGGTCACTCTCCTATTATTCACTAAACGATGAGATTTTGAGATTCATGAGGATCGGATCAACCAGATCTTCCCCGAAACCAATTGAAAGAAAAGTTTTTCAAATTCTACAAAGCTGGAAACAAACGGACCAAAAAAGGGGAGAACCGATCTGAATCGCTCCAGATTGGTGAGCCCCCGTCATCGTAGTCGTCGTTCTTGTTGTCAAACTCCTCACCGCGAGTCGTCGCTACCCTCTCACCTTTTAATCAGATGTTGTCGCTGCTCTAGACCGGTAATCTTCCTTCAGCCATCGAAGCCCTCTGTCATCACTGTTTTTTTTTGCTGTGTGAAGAAGTAATCGGGAAAAAAAGAGAGGCTCCCATTTCTCTTGCTCTTGGTTGAAGATTGGAAACCCTAAATAAATATTTTGCCTCGCTCTTCAATCGCCAAATTTCCATTTGAAGTGGCCGAGAGCAATCATGTCGTGGTTGAGATTCGTGGTGAACAAAGGCTTCGAGAAGTGTTGCGGAGACCATAAAGAGGTTGGAAGACGCTGCTATCTCTTACAGGGGGCCTGAGAGAGTGTAGTTGTTTAGAAGATGGGTGGCTGTGCTTCAAGAGATTCAGAGATGCAGTTAAAAAAGCCAAGGAGAACCCAAGGAGACCATCCCTGATTCTGATGTTGGGGGTGAACCATTAAATTTTTGTGATGTTTTCCTTCAAAGTCAGGCATTAGACAGTGCTTCTAAACGATGATGCTGCAGAGTTGAAGAGAAGAATTGGGAAGAGTTATGGTATGTCATTCAGAGTTGGGAACGATGATTGCAAACCAGACTGTGCCATGTCATTCAGAATTGTATAATCAGCATGCCGCTAAAATGTTAACGCCATCCACTAAAATTAACGGCAAAGGCATTATTGGTTCAATTTTGTCAAAACAGGGACCTAATTGAGCACTTCCAAATTAGAAGGACCCAATTGGAACGAACTCGCAGAAATAGAAACCTGCGAACCTATTAAACCTAATTTTTATTGAAGTTAAGCAAATAATATTAAATAGAAAACAAATTCAATAACTTGAAAGTTTTATTTATCATCCATGTACCCAATCTTTAAAAAGTTCTACAAATTTTGTTACTTTAAGTGCAACTGTATATTATTTCACATTTTTACCATAACGACATTGTCGATCGATTTGTCTATTTATTTATTTTTAATTTTAAAATTAAATAATTAAATTTTCTATTTTTACTTATTTATTTAATATGTTTACTTCAAAATAAGTTATTTTTAATAGTAAACCTTATTTAATTCTTAAACAAGTGACTTTCGTAAAGCTATTTATTTTAGAAAAGAATTATTTATGAAATGTGTAAAAGTATTCTTAAAATAAATATGAAAGAAAAAAAGTTATTTACAAAAGAATAAAAAAAAGTACACAAGTTTTTAGTTTTTATATTTTTAAAATTGGAAATATTATAAACTTTGATATTTTTGGAATATTTTAATTTTGAAAAAATGTAATTTTTTAAGTTAATTTTTTTTTTGCATTACATGATGTTGTGTTGAAAAGTTTAAAATTTGATAACAAAAATGTATAAAATTTTAAAATTTGATAAAAAAAAATATATTAAAATTTGAGCCAGAACGTAAATTTGAATTTTACGTGTGGAAGGGAATAGATCCGTATTTAGTCCAAATGCACAAAAAAGTAGAACGTTTGAGTCAAAAAGTTGTTTACCCTAACCCCCAATTTCCCTCTTTCTCTGTTTGCACTGCTTCGTTTTGAGCAGAGAGATGAACCCTTTAACACTGGTGAAGCGCACTCAGAATATCAACGCCAGAGAAGCTGCACTCGGAATTGGCGAACAAGCTTCGTGGCACGCCAAGTATAAAGATTCCGCTTACGTATTCGTCGGTGGCATCCCCTTCGATCTCACCGAGGGTGACCTCCTCGCCGTTTTTGCTCAGTATTTCGCTTTCCTTTTCCATTTCAATTCATCAACTCTTTTTATTCTCTTTATATTTTCTTTTTCTTTTTCTTTTAAATCTGAATGATATTTTTTTAATTACTCAGATATGGGGAGGTTGTTGATGTTAATCTCGTTAGAGACAAGGGCACCGGAAAATCAAAGGGTTTTGCGTTTCTTGCGTATGAGGATCAAAGGAGCACAAATCTTGCTGTGGGTGGGTCTCTATTTTCTGGATTTTTTTAATGGACACAATGGTGAATTGCGTTTTGATGTTTATTTCTGTAACTCAGATAATTTAAATGGGGCTCAGATTATGGGGAGAATTATTAGGGTGGATCATGTTGACAAGTACAAGAAGAAAGAGGAAGAAGACGAGGAGACAGAGCGGCAGAAGAGGGAGGCACGAGGCGTTTGTCGTGCGTTTCAAAGGGGTGATTGTACTCGTGGAGCTAGCTGCAAGTTTTCTCATGATGAGCAAGTAAGATAACTGTTTTATGACAATGTTTGAGAAATACTGCAAGTTTTCTCATGATGAACAAGTAAGATAACTGTTGTATGATGATGTTAGAATAATGCTGCAAGTTTTCTCATGATGAGTAAGTACGATAACAGTTATATGATAATGTCAGAGTAATTTGTTTTTTTCTTTTTATGCTATGTTTTAGATATGTGGATGATAGCTCTATTAACTCGGTGAAAACTTGGAGTTAAGAGCTATATTTTGTAAATTAAATTTTAGTATTCGTAACCTTTTGACTTATTGGAATTAGATTTTTATTGGTCTATGACACTTTAATATTGTTGGTTACTGTTAAGTTTCACTTGATACCTTCCCCGTGTTTAATAAAACTAATTCCAGTCTTAACAGAATTGGAATTATGGAATCGAATTGCATTCACGTTTTGATTATTATTCAGAGATCAGCATTATATTGGTATATAATGTCATATGTTCCTGAATGTTATTATGGAATTAAGGGGCATTGTTTGACAACATGGTAATAAATGGAAATTTGGCATTGTTTGATGAACCACTGTTTTGAATGAGAATTTTATATGTCCTGACTGTAATGTAAACTTGTAATGAGTCTAATTTGATATAGTTTGTGAGTTTGCTCATTGTAGTGTATTGATGGTTGCTACAGCTTAAGTTCTAATGTGAAATCTGCATGTATTTTCCTCTGTCATCCTGTTGTTCAATTATTGAGTATTACACTTTCATTACCCAAGAAATGCTTAAATGACTGCATTTCTCTCTATTGTAAAATTTACATTCCTTCATACACGAATGAATATGCATTATACGGAAGCTCCATTTGATATAAACTAGCTTCTCAGGATTTCCTCCCTCTTGCTATTATCGTTGGCATCATCAACAACTTGTTTAGACCTCCACTGTCAAATTTGGAATATTAGCAGAAATTTAAATATTAAAATTAGAGGGAGGGCATTTTAATTGAAATATATCCTAAGGAAAAGTAGTGTAATTTGCTGTTCTTTGATGTCCTGGTTGTACGGTTGAAAATTAAATTGTTTCTCCTCCTTTTTGATTTCCCTATAGTTGAACTTTTGAAGTTGTGCTGTAAAATGTTCAAAATTATGGAACAACATCTTACATACAGAGGGTTTATGCAGCCACCTTTTCATGTTTTTTACTGTCTTTGTTGTCTTTATACAGAGAGCTGCAAATACAGGTTGGGGTCAGAAGGAAGACAATCCAAAATGGGGTCACGACAAATTTGAGGGTCCCAAAAAAGAGAGGAGATCTGGCACCAATCAACCAAATCATAATTCAGAAAATAGAGACAGAGATTCACGATCTAAAGCCCGTGCCAATGATGCTGGATTCGACAACCAACATAAGAGAAGTGATAGAGAAGAGAGGTCAAGGTGGTGGCATGATGATGATGATACATATAAGGGAAGAGAAAATAATAATAGAAGAGAAGAGAAGGGATCAAGAAGGTATGGAGATGATGAATTTGAACATAAGTCGAGAGAAGAGCGATATAGGAGAGAAGAAAAGAAATCAAGAAAGGATGATTACGATGATATTCCTGAGCAAAAAGATCATCGTAGAAGGGAAGACAAGAGGTCAATAAAGCCTGATGATGGTGAGTATGAACCCAAGTTGAGAGATTCGGACATAAGGGAAGATAAAGGACCCCGGAGGAAGGATGAAGATGATTTTGTAAGCAAGGCAAGAGAACCTCATAGTAACAGGGAAGACAGAAGATCTCGAAAACACAGTGAAGATGAATCTGCACCAAGGTCAAGAGAAGATTATGATAGGAAGCAAGATATCAGGTTTTATAGAAGTGATAGTGATAGACCAGAGTCAAAGGTAAGACATGATTTTGAGAGGAGGGAAGAGAAAAGGTTAAGAAGGTAATGACAGTATCGAGGTGGATACGAGCATATCATTCCTTTGTTGTGGAGAGAACCTAGTTTTAGAGCAGCGGAAAATCATTTGATAACCTGAAATGTGATTCAAAGCTTCTGGAATGTCTAAGCTCATTTTGTTTGTCTGATGATTTTCACTGCTGCGAGCAGTGATAATCTTACTTTTGGCGTGGCTGGTTTGATAAGTATTTTAGTCGGTTCAGCGATCTCAAACTACCAATGTTAATGTACCATTAATTCAAAATACTTGACCTGTCTAAGATTCAATCTTCACTATAGGTAGCAAAAAGCGAAATGGTTTGACATAACGAAGTTCCCAATTTTACGCTTGATTGTGGGTATTTTCATATATTTCCCTTCCCATTTTATTTGGAGTTGTTTGTAGGTACGAAATGATGTAAAATCCGTTGGTTATTTTAAAGCGATTTAGGAACTCCAAATAAATTAAGGACTTTAGCGAAGGCAGTCGAGTCCATCAGTGCTGACTTCTTTGATAATTTGGTTCATATTCTCCCGTTTGGGAGACTTTTCAGGGGCTATTCAACATGGTTTACAAGATATGTATGAACATTTGACATTAATTGAAGCACATCACACAAATTCCATCATAGTTATACATTTTGTTGTTTCTTCTCTTGTTGGGTCCATCTTTGACAAGTGTGTAGGAGCACGATGTTGCCCTTTTTGTTTTGTTGGTATGCATTCATTTATTTTCTTACAACAATTTTTTTACTTTAGCTGGTACATCTTGCCTGACATTACACAATCCAACAATCTATGCTAATAAGAGAAATCACACGCATGCTTAGTTGTATGTTTTACTCTTGAAATCACTTGAATTTAAAATCCCTAAGTTTATAAATGTTGATAGTCACAGTTATTATATTTAAGAAGTTTAATAATCCACTTTATTCCCCTGGTCCAGATGTGAATGAACAATTTGATATAAGGCATACAAAGAAAAAGCATGACGGAAGAATTGCTTAAATAAATTTGTCGAACACAAACTGCAACCATTTCCATATTAATCTAATATACAGTTTACACTTTTTCTGAGGAATGATAGACATGTTTCTGGATATAATAGATTATACAGGTCCGAATAACTGACACGGTATGACTGATATTATTTCGAGAAAGGAGTGTGAAATACAACTATGTTATCAGTTCCTTCCCAATATATTATCAATTAGTTTTCCAACAGAAATGAAAGAAGAACCACTGGTAAGGACCGCTTTCCTGGCCTTCTCTTTCATCGCTAGCACGTTCTTTTGTACCATGTTATCTTTGTCCATCAATTTTTTCAGCCCTTCCTCTATCTCCTTTGCCGTTACAAGATCACTGCTCCTTCTATAGTCCAGTCTCAACTCCACTGCTAATCCATATTGCCTCTCCATCCAAAATGCATTCAGCTGTTGTTCTGCATAGATAGGCCATGTCAATATTGGTACCCCAAACCACAAGCTTTCCAAAATAGAGTTCCACCCACAATGAGAAACAAAGCCTACAATGGCTTTGTGGGCCAGAACCTCCACCTGGGGTGCCCATCCACATATCATTCCCCTACCCTCCATCCATTCTAAGAAATCTTCTGGTAAGGTTCTGTCTACATCATCTGCAGTTGGTGGAGAATTCATAGCCCACAAGAACCTAACTCCACTACCCTGCAGTGCTACTGCTATTTCTCTTGTTTGAGATGGAGCAAACCGTCCCATGCTCCCAAAGCAAAGAAACACCACAGAGGAAGGTGGTTGCTCATCTAGCCACTTCAATATTTTGTCATGCTGGGCTTGATCTAAATTTGGGTTTGGCTGACCCTTGAGATCAATCAAAGGACCAACAGTATAGATTGGAGGTACTTGACTTTGACTATCGGATAATGCATCGATAGCATACTTCTCCAAATCTGAGAAGGAATTAACAATGATTCCTTTGGTGTCCAAGAACCTCTGAGCAAGCTTGTAATATGCAGCATATCCACCATCTTTGTTAAAAGCAGCATCAGGAAAAACACTTAGAGGAACTGGATCTGGGAAACCCCGAATCAACAAGTCAGGCTCAGAGACATTGAACACATCCTCTATCCCACGATTCAGAAGGGAAAGAATAAAAGCTGAAAATGCAACATTAGAAGTCATGAACATGTAAGAGGGGATGCCAAGTTCATTCCCCACATCAATCATGGACAGACAAAAGAAATCTAGGACCAACCTAACAACTGGTTGTGATTCAGATCTAGGATAGGACGATAAGATGTTTTCCAAGGTGGCTTTGACATGGGGTTTCAGGCTCTCGACGAAGGTACATATGTAGTGTTCAGGAGACTTCAAAATTAACTCCTGTGGAGGAAGTTCTCCAAGACGGAGATCAACGAGTTTGATCTGAGGTTGTGAGGCTAAAGCTGATTTGATGTAAGAGTCTGCAAATGGAGTTAAAGGGAATTTGATGCAGAGAATGGTGACTGAAAGATGGTTGTCACGGTTGATTAGAAGCTGAGCAAATTCAAGGGATGAAGTCAAGTGGCCAATCCCTGGTGAGGGAATGAAGATCAGCTCTGCGTTGTTCTTCATCTCAGTGCTGCTGAGAGAATAGAGTTTGGACTAGGATTTACGCCTTTCCCCGTTGGCTTTCAACTTTTATCACACCACTGGAAGGTACATATTTAATTTCGTTAAGATAAGATACACGTGTATTAAATGAAATAGACTTTTGTTAGGCAGAATTTTTGAAAATATTTTAATACAACAAACGTGTTATTTTTTTTATTGATTTATTATTTATTTGTTATGTATTTTAAGCTTAATAAAAAAAATATGTATATTTTATCAAACTGTTATAAAAAATAATATGTATTAATATATATTTTTTCTAATTCCTTAAAGTTGTTTCAATGAATAAAAAGGAATACACTTTTTTTTTCTTTTTGAGTTATTACTTAACATTTGCTTTATTTTTCAGGTACTATATTGACATCTTACCTTCTCATGCAAAAATTTAATAAGCATTTAGAAATTTACTTTAATTTGAACTAAATTTGAATAATTATTTACACATTGTTTTGTAGCAATATTTTATTATTTACTAAAAATGATTTGAAATGGTTTATAAGAAATATGTGTATTTAATCTAAGTAATTTAGGATAATTTGTACATAAATTAAAAAAAAAACGGAATGAAAGATGAGAAGAAAAGGGTGGATGTTAGAGTGTGTTTTTTTTTTTTGAAAAAAAAATTAGGTTTAATACCTATTTTGGTCCCTAGATGTGTAGGTTGTGTTCAAAGTTGTCCTCCTTTTTTTCAAAAGTTCATAATTGTCCTATATTTTGAAAAAATGGTTCATGTTAATCCTTTTTGCTTACGACGTTAAAAAAATTAACGGAGAGTTGTCTTCCTGGCGAAACCTGAATGAGCTATACAAATTTATTATTACGTGGCATTCTTGGTTTCTACATTGTGCATTTCCCGCACTCTTCTACACCTTCCTCCTTCTCCTCTTCAAACCTCTCTCAGGTAAAAAAAACCTTTTTCTCTCCGCTTTCTCAAACTCAACCGTTTCTTCCTACCTTCACCCTACACCTTCACCTTGCCGGAACAAAAATATTAAAGGAGAGTTGTCGTTGTCCTCTCCCTTTTGTGAGCATTCTGATGGCCACCTAATGCCTGCGAGCTGAAGAATTTCCTCCGGCAATAGTTACAAGAGAAAATAATTAACAAAAAAGAATGACAACAATAATTAAGGAAGATGAAGATGGAGATGGAGATCATGACGTGGCCAAGGCATTAATTGTCAAGAAGAGATTCCCTTTTTGGCTTTGGTGTTCAACAACCCTTCAAGAATGGAGACCAAGTTCCCTATAGGAACCGGAGAGGTGTTGCCCATATTGTAAATCCTCAACTGGGTTGGCCCACGCTTCTTCCCATCGCTCCCGGTGCTCTTTTCGGCGGTGTCTAGATCCTCGAGGCACCCCTTCACGATATCGTCAAAGTAGGTGAAGTCACGCGCAAATTTTGAAATCTTATGGTGTTGTCCAAAAAATCTTGTGGTTTTTCTTGCAGCAATACATTTGATCCAACTTGGCTACAAATTTTGAAATCTTCTTCAGGTTCCAGGTTCAAGTTTGGCGTCGTCATCATCATCATCATCTGTTATGAGCCAACTTCTTTCACTGTAAGCAATTGCATTGAATCGAAAAGGGGATTAGGGTTTGGGAAACAACGTACGATTATGGATTTTATAGCGGAGAAGAAAGAATCAGATAAAACTAGCCCCAATAACTCTGAAAACGCTCATCAAAAGTTTGATTTTTCTTCTCAATTAACGCTGACATTTGATTCAAGTACCAAAAAGAAACCAAAGAACAACGATCTCGGGAACTCAAAGTTGGTCTTCACCCTCTAGGTTTTTCTTGAGTGGAAAGGGGATTGCCACGTGGTAGTCTCTTATTGGCTGAACTTGCCAACTAATTGGACAGGTCATTTAATTTTGGCCACGCAAACAACTATGTCGTTAGTTTTTTAACGCCGTAAGCAAAAAGGACCTACTTGAACTATTTTTGCAAAATATAGGACTTTTATGAACTTTTGAAAAAAAGGAGGACAACTTTGAACACACCCTACAAATCTAGGGACCAACCAAAAAATTACTACCTTACTCTTAATAACAATATTCACATTTATCCCGTAAAACCTCGTAAAATGGTATTTTAAAGGTGGTGGTAGTTTAAAGATAGTGAGACTCAATTATTTTAACATTAAATGCTTTATTTATAAATAGTTTTGTTATAAACAAGTTTCATTATTTTAAAATGTATCATATCTTTAGAAACCACATTTCTAGAGTAATCTGTCTTCTCTCTAAAAATTTTAACTCCCAAGGAAGTTTCTATGAGATTACAACTAAGTAATTTCTAATTCTAACCGATCATTTCTTCATTTAGAGGAACTAAGTTTCTATCTCTTTTTTCTTTCTTTCTCTCTTTCTGATCATGCTTAGGAAACCCCGACGCATGTATTATTAGTGTTCATTTCTTAGTTCTTTGTCAATTTGTGGTCTTAAGGACTCTTTCCTATCATAGTTTAGTGATTCGTAGGTGTTTTTAGAGTTCCTTGTGTGGGAAGAAAAATGTGTTCGTTCTTAGAGCTCTGTAGCTTTGGTGTAAGGTAAGGGAAGCTAGATCTTGTTTTAGTTTGTATTTGTATTATAAATTTGGTATTTCTATGAGTTATAGATGTTTACAAGAAATTGGTGTGATTAGGTGAATACTATGTATGTTTAATTGATGGTTTTGATAGTATGATGTTGAGTGTAATTGGTATGGTGTAGTTGTGATGCTTGGTACTGTTATGATTGTATGTGATAATGATGTTTTAGTGTTTGAAACTGAATTCAAGTGTTTGGGATGAGTGGTGGTCAAATTCTTGAGTTTTAAGGCTAAAAAGGAGGGGTATGGATGAGTGAGTTGAGATAGAGGGGTGGAGGTGAGAAAATAATTGTCTAGAAGTTGTCATGAGATAATTTAGGACTTGTTAGAAGGGTTAGATCATGGAAAACTGATGTGTAGCAAAGAAGTGGTTCATAGTTGAAGTTTTAAGGGTTTTTGGTGTAAAAGTAGGGTTTTGAGTGGTGAAATTGTGAAGCAAGGTTTGTAAGCTGGTTTGAGACATCGAGGGTCTGTTATTAGCTATATTATGACTTGTCTAAGCTTTTAAAAGAGGAAAAATCTAGTGTAGAACTGTTAGGGATATTTGATAGTAAGTTAATGAGAGTCTTTAGTACAATTAGAGGTTTTGAAGGGTAAGAACTTGAAATAGAGTGATTGTGAGCAATTTGAGGTTTTAGGGTGTGTTAGCAAGTGTATTTGGACTTGGTTATGCAGTTGGTTGATAACGGTTCAAAAACGGTTATTTTTATACTTAATTTTGATACAAAACACACCCTTTATGACTTAGAAACTTGCTTGAAATCATGCATTTTGTCTTAGTTAGGATACAAGAGATTCAAAAGTGATTTTATGGGTATTATGCTTGGTTTTCCTTGTTTTGACAGGACTTAACAAAAATTGGAAGAAGGATACTGAAGTAAGAAGGGATTGCACTTAAAAGAAGATGGAAGAAGGCACCAAAGAAGATTCGCACCTGCTGTTGAGCGGCAGATCCACCGCTGAGTGGTGGCCTCGACAGTAACAATGCCGCCAGGCACCTGGATGTGAGCGCTGAGGGGTGGATGCTGAAAGGATTTTTGTCGCCTAAAATCTCAACAAACCTAAATTCCCCACTAATGTAGTATAGGGGCAACCTAGGGTCTAATCCGTGGACTTGGTACTTATTAAGATGGAATTGTGGAATTAAGCCTTATTATTTAAAAATAAAACTAGGTGGGGAAGAAAATATTAAAACTGAAATCTAAAAAGAATGAAACTGAAAGAATTAAAATCTAAGTAAAACTAATATGAAGGAAACCCTAATTTGGTAATTAACTAAGTGAATGAACGATAAGAACTAATATGGGAATGAATGCTAAGAAAGAAATTAAAACAGTAACTGTACATGAAAATTTGTAGAATCTGAAAACACCCAAAAACAGAATTGACATCTAACCTAATCACATATCAACTAACTCAGTAAACAAATCATCTACTACTATAAAACAAATCAAAATATAGGACGTGCAACAAAAGTAAAAAGAAACATAGCTAAGTAAGTAATGAACAATGATCAATTTCAGAAGGTAAAATGAACATGAAAAAAAATATGAAACAGATGCAAGAACTTCAAACAAAACCAAACTAAATTCAGAAAATGTAAACTGACAATGTAATCAAACTAAAAACACAGAATTAACAAAATAAAAGTGCTGGAAAATTAAAATGGCGTAAGCAAGAAACGTAAATTGAATTGAAAAGGGCAAAGCAACAAGCAAATGTAAAGTGTATCAAAGCTGAAACATAAAAGTTCTTTATTGAAAGCTAAAGCAGAATTACACAATACATGAGTCCTAAGATCCCACTACCTGTCACCCAATGGAAAGCCCCAAGAACTCTAGCGAAGAAATCAAAGTTTCTACCCTATGAAAGCTGTAAAGAAATCTAAACTAAGGCATGAAAATGAGTCTAGAGTTTAGAGTGTATAGTGGTGTCTATCACCCACCACCTGCGTTTACAATGTTACAAAACCTCCTTTTTATAGAAAAAGTTCAAAGAACAAAAAAGAAAAGAAAATGGGAAAGGGGGAAAGAATCACCAATTGTCTTTGGAATATTCTGGATTATTTTCTAACTGATTATGCTTCATTCTTCTCTTCAACCGTCAACCGCTTCTCTCTTCAATCGCTCCAACTCCGCACACCTCCGATCACGTTTCTAGGTCGATCATCCTTTTGGGTTATCCTCATTTGGGCCGTGAAAACTCTGATTAGCTTCTGCCTTGCATCATGGAGCTCCCTCTTGAAGGTTTCTCAACGCTGCACGAACCCTAGCGAGGGTTGAGAGAATTGGGGAAAACCCCAAATGTTTGATCGAGCCCTCTTTTGCACAAATGAAACTTTGAGAAGGATACCCTCAGCTTTGGCCAGCAGCAGCATGAAACGCTGCGTTCCATTTAACTACCAAAAGGGCTTCAACCCATTCCTTTCAGCCCAACTTTGCTTCATTATTCTTTCAGCGTTGGCCCAATTCCATCATTTCAGCAATCTTCAACCACGACCAATCCATACGAGTGCAACATAATTCCTTTCTCGCACAACTTCAACTGTATTTCAGCCTAGTCCTTCCAAGTGCAGCCCAAAAGTGCTCTCTGCTGGCCCAATTTCAATCCAATCAGCTTTAATTCAAAACAGCATATAGAGACCAAGGGCACCACTGCAAAAAGAAAGAAGTTTAAGAAGGTTTAATCAGTAAAAATAAAAAAGTAAAAACCTATAACAGAAAGAATTTTATTTTTATTTTCTGAATATTTTTCTAGAAAGTAAAACAGCCTATTTATTTAACTAAAAAAAGAATATTAACACTAATTTTATAAAAGCCTATTTTTATCTTAATTATTCTAAACTATAATATTTCTAATGAATTAAAAACTAAACTATCCTAAAAACAGATTATTATCACACACAAAATAGGGAAAAATTGCGAGTTATCAGTGGACTCAAGTACCAAACCTACCGCTGAGCGGTGATCCCACCGCTGAGAGGTGTACTTGGGCTTTGGGCCTGTTTTCTGTTATTTTTCACAGCTAATAAATAGAGCAGTGTGACCCTTAGAGATCATCTTTTGGCAGAAGAAGACGCAGAAACACCCTTTCTCACCCCTTGGAGGCGGATTTTGGATGCGAAAGCTCCAACCTACAATTCTAGGGTTTGTCTTTTCATTATCTTCATTCTTTTCATCTAGTTTCACCATGATTATGGTGAACTAAACCCTTTGTTGTTGGGGAACGATGTAATTCTTTGAAACTCTCTTATATCGAATTTCTTATTTTATTCATACACTTGTGTTATTCAATAGTTTGAGTTTTTCTTTCGTTCTTGCCAATGCTTTGTTTAAGACGTTAATCAAATGCATCACCTTTGATTCTTTCTATATGGAGACGTATAGTTAGGTCTAGACATGAAGAATTTCTCTTGATGAATACATATTACCTAGAGATAGGAATACGAAAGTCAATTGCTTCAAGGTTCTGTGGATATTGCATGATTGATTACTAGGGAGACTAGAGATAGTAAACTAGTAGTTATGATTAGGCTCTTTTTGCCGAGAGATCGGGTTTAGATTAAAATAGAAAGTTGCATGAACATTGATAACAAAGTTGAATCTAATAAGAATAGTAGATATTTGAGAGTGGATTAGAATGAAATCGTAAACCCCAACAACTTCATTCATCCATATATTTTTCTTGCCAATTGGTTAAAAACCACTAGTAAAAAATAGTGTTTATACAACGCTCATTATGCCACGGTTCACCAGAAACCGCAGCATAATGGTGCGCGGTGGCAGTTTTGTAAATAAATCGAACATATATGCCGCGGTTCCCAGATTAACCGCGGCATATACCCCAGTCAACCATCATATTTAACGCCACGTCAGGAAAAAAATTAAATAACAGGGGAATACGCCGCGGTTCTTTGAACAACCGCGACATATTCCCCCTGCCACATTGTGACACACCCCATCAGTCAGCCCCTGCAATAAATTGGCAGGGGAATACGCCGCGGTTCTCTGAGCTACCGTGGCCTATTCCCCTGCCAATTTATTGCAGGGGCTGACTGATGGGGAATTTCAGAATGTCGCAGGGGGAATATGCCGCGGTTTCTCAGAGAACCGCAGCATATTCCCATGTTACATTCTGCCATTCTCCAAAAGGCAGCTGAGAAGACAATTGAGTATTCAAAACGTCAGGGAATATGCCGCGGTTCTCAGAGCAACCGCGGTATATTCCCTGATCTGAATAAATTTGAAATATTTAAGGGTGTATACCGCGGTTGCCCGCTGAACCGCTGTATATAGTTTCAAAAATAATTTCAAAAATGTCATTTTTATTATTTTTTTATGAGGATAGGCCGCGGTTATGTTGTGAACCGCGGCATATAGTCCTTTGTAGGTTAAAAAATACTAAACACTGAACAGTTTCATCTTCTCCACGCGATTTTGAAGCTTTCTCCTCTGCCTCCACGCGATTCCACTACTGTCGCGCCATCTCCGTCGTGATCGTCTTTGCCGCCGCGCCATCTCGGTCGTCCGTCCCGCCCTCTGCCATCGTGCCAGCCTCTGCCGCCGCGCCATCCTCTCCATCGCGCCATCTCTGCTGCCCCGGGTATGTTCCATTTTCTTCTCTTATATGATATTTTTGTGCTGTTGAAATGCTAGGTTTGAATATGTTGTTGTGGCTTTGATCGTTTTTGTCAAATTTGTTGTGGTTTTGTTGGTTCATTAAGAGACAAAGTATGTTACCTTATCAGAGGATGAGGTGAAGTTAAGTTATTATGAATTTCAGGCGCCATTGGCATCTTCTTGTTATTGCTATGCACGAGAGCTATGCTTTATGGTTCTGCTCATTGTGTAGAGGTTCAAGACTACTACACCAGTTCCTGAGAAGCTACTATCATTCATCAAAAAAGCTGCTGCAAAGTATATAGTTAGATTATATAATAGTTCTTAGTTACTAGATTTAAACATTGCATTTGATTAGATTGTATTTTATTAGACTTTGTACTTTATTTAATGTTAAAATACATTTCAACATGTGTTTGATCTGTTGAAAATGAATTTGAATGTTTATTTGATATGTAGGTCTATTTTTGTGGTAGTGGATACCACAAAAATTGACCTGCTATTTTAAAAAATTGCAGGACAATATGTCGCGGTTGTGATAACAACCGTGGTAGAAAGTGTCTCGTTTTTTTTTTAAATAGACTTTTGGCCGCGGTTGTGGTACGAACCGCAGTATATTCCTCATCTTTTTACCGCGGTTCCAACCGCGACATATAATGCTACGATTTTTTATTTTTTTTAAAAAAAAGGGTTTAGGCTGCGGGTGTGGTACGAACCACGGTCTATTCCCCATCTTTTTTACCGCGGTTGCAACCGCGGCCTAAAGTCCCAAACTTTTTACCGCGGCTGAATATGCCGTGGTTCGGGAACCGCTGCCAAAGGGCAAAAACAACCGTTGTCGTTTCCCCTAACTGCACTAGTGACCCTTGCATGCATGTTTAATTCTTATTTTGCATTTACAACTCAATTTATTATTTACTCAAGTCTTATGATTTCCGTTAATCACATGAACGTTTAGGCCTAAGAGTCATTTGAGAGACGATACTCAGACTTACCGTTTTATTATTACTTGATATGATTTGGTACACTTGCCAGTGTGTTAACAAGTTTTTTGATGTCGTTGTCGATGACTCATTGGTTTAACTATTCTAGTAGTGTGATTATTGATTGAATTTGACTTGATTTTATGTTTGTTTTTATTTTGTTCTAATAAATGTTTTCTAGGGTTCTGTGCCTAATGTGTGCCTAATGATTTCAACCACTGGTGGGAACCTTACTCAAATATGGATCAAAGCCAATTTGGGCAAGCTGCCGAGCAACAAATCACTCCACTCAAGGAGAACACAAATTCTGACGAACTTTTTCAGCAGGTCATGGATCGAATTTTATCTAGCCTGGAGGAGTTACGACAACATCGAAGGCAGCAATATCCCTCTTCATTTGAAGAAATAGAGGAGGAAATTGAACAATATTGGCGGCAACCATCTCCATCAGAAAGATCTGAAGAGTTATTCCAACGAGTTATGCAAAATGTCATCTCCTCTACAGAACGCATGGAAGCAAGACGTAAAAGGATGGAGATAGAATCGGGTTGTGTAAATGAGCCCATAGGTGATTCTAGGGTTAATACTGAAGTTAACCCTGAGGAGGAATGTCAAGCCACTATCTCTGAAAGTGATAAGGTTGTTGATGAGGAAAAGATAGAGATAGAGGAGAAAAAAATAGAGAGAGATGAGAAAAAGATAGAGGAGATAGAAATAGAAAGGTTGAGTGAGGAAGAAGAAGATGATGAGAAAGAAAAAAAAGTGGTTGAGAGAAAAGAAAAAAATAGAAAATGTGTGAAAATAAAGAAGAAAATAAGAAAAAAGAAAAAGAGAAAGTTGAGGAAGGAGAAGAGTGAGAAGAAGAGGAAGAGAGGAAAAAAAGAAAAGATCGTATGAAAAACCCATTCTTCATCCAAAGCAGTATCATAGGAAGGAAAAGAAATTTAAGTGTTTTATGGAGATCATCAAGAAATTGGAGATTAAAGTTCCTATGATTGAGACATGGAAATAGGTGCTTGGTGTTCTCAATTTTCTGAAGAAATTCAACAGAAAGAAGAAAAAGAAAAGAATATCAAGCAGGGAGAATGTCAACACCTACTGATGGATGTTTGAGCTTTATCAGTAATAACAACATCTACTGATGGATGTTGTACAGTATCTACTAAAGGATACAGGAAGGTACACCTACTGATGGGTGTGGGAAAATTATGCACTTACTTACAAGTGCTAGAAAGGTTTGGGTCAGGCTCGTGACGTTAAACAAGCGCTACCTGGGAGGCAACCCAGTTGATTGTTATTTTTATTTTTATTTTAAACTCTGTTCTAGTTGCATTTTAGGAATTGAATGTTGCATAGGTGAGGGGAATTACATAAAAATTGAAAATTGAGAGTTGAAATCGAGTGGCACAGGTCGGTTAAAGCTCAGGCGAGCCAAAAAGGGGGAAGATTCTAAATCGCGCTCACTGTTGAGCGGTGGCGTCACAGAGGGGTTTTTTGGGTTTTAATACAACTCAACGTTGGAGGCCCATTTTCACTTTTTAAACACCCCTTAGGGTTTGCCCAAGCACTATTGTTCGACCCACACTTCTCTTTTGCACTCTCAAGAGCTTTCCAAAGGTTCCTACTCACTTTTCCCATCTCCCCTTCTTTTAAAACCCATTCTCCATTAAGTTTGCACCACTCCATTATCAAAGTTTGGGGTTTTTGGTGAGAGCATTGCATTTGGGGAACATTCATCATCATCCAAAGAGCATTTTTCAAGAATTCAAGGTCTCTCCACCCAAGTAAGTTGCATTTTTCATTCTAGGGTTTCTAAAAGTTTGAATTTGATGAGAACATGTGTAGAAGCATGAAAATTTAGGGCTTTTGATTTCTATGCATGAATTGTTGAATTATAAACGATTTGGACCGATTAAAATGTTTGATTTTGGACTAGAACTGTGAAATCTGCATTTGGGGTGGAGATTAGAAGGTTTAGGAATGATTTTTCAAAATTGCCGCCGCCACCACTGAGCGGTGAAGCCACCGCTGTGCGGCGGCCTGGCAGAATGCTTATTTACCCACTTTTTGGCTATGCAGGTGACGTTGAGGGGTCTTATTTTATCCTTAGCGCTGGATAGTGATGAATTAGGATGGATTTTATGTGTTGCTAACTGATAACGGTTGAAAAACCGTTATTTTCATACTTAATTTTGATATCAAATGCACCCTTGTTGACTTAGAAACTTAGTTTTGTGAATAAAAGAGTTGAGGACATGTTTTATGATTTTATCATTAAATTCCCTTGATTTTGTAGGTTTTTGGAATGAATTGAAAGAAAGGTTGAAGTATCAAAGGGTTGTAGTGCAGAAAAGTCAAATAGAATGCAGAAAAGTCAACCAGTCAACCAGAAAAGTCAACCAGCCAACCAAAAAAGTCAACCAATTGACCAGAATGTTGACCAGAGCGCTGAGCGGCAGTTTTGGGCGCTGAGCGCCAGTTGGCAAACTGTTGAGCGCCGTTTTTGACCGTTGAGCGCTGGGGACGCAGCCTTGGACCTGTTTTCTGTTAGTTTTATGATCTGTTTGGGCTTGAACTTGTTTTCTGTTATTTTTATGCCCTATTTAAAGGCCAAAACGTCTTAGGGTTGATATCTTTTGATGGTTTAGACACAGAAACACACTTTTCACCCCTTTGGGGGTAGATTTGGAGATGGTGACAACTCTCCTTTTCTCCTTTTTAGGGTTTCTATCTCTTTCATTCCATTATTCACCTAGTTTCTCCATGACATTGGAGAACTAACCTTATTTGTTGCTGGGGAAAGATGTAACCTCTAAACTCTTTTATATTGAAATTCTTGTTTTATTCATATGCTTGCATATGCTTATATTATCAATTGTTGGGTTTCTTATCTATGCTTAATGCTTTTATCGTTTAACTCATTCAATATAATGATGTTTGCCTTTGCCGATACGGGGACATATAGGGAAGTCATGAACTGATAGGGAATTCCTTGATTAAAAAATACCACCTAGGGATAGGGGGTAGGACGATCAATTGTATTTTGCTTCTGTTTATAATGCGTTGCTAATTACTAGGGGAGACTAGGGATAGTAAGCCAGTAACTAGTAATAGGCTCTTTTCACCGAATGATCGGGTTTAGGGTAGACTAAGAAAGTTTGCATGACAATTAGATAATAAAGTGAATTTAATAAGCAAAGTAGATATATGAGAGTGATTGGGTGAAATCTGAACCCTAGCAACAAATCCATCTCATATTATCAACATCATCCATCCACCTTTGTGTTTAACCTCAATTGATCAAATTGCATTCATGTTTATTTTTCTGCACTTTATATTTAAAAATCCCAAAATATTATTTTTATAGACTTGATTGGTTAAGCAAAAGCACAACAGTTTAGTGTCGTGAGTCTCTTGGGAAAACGATACTTGGACTTACCAATTTATTATTACTTGATAACGATTTGATACACTTGCCGAGGGATTAACACTAACCCTTAATGGTGTGTTCTTTGGTCTTGTGATTATATTTGATGTAGGAATGGCATCATCATCTGGAAAGAGGGTTAAGACCATTGAACAAAGAGGAAGGATCCTCACAAATTTTATTCTGACAGGTTCCTTTCTAAGAAGCATGAGCAACATCACAAGCTGGTCCATGAAATAAGGTTGCTGATGGAAAGGAACGCAATCTGGATCCCAAATTATGCTCGTCAGTTTGGACAGGACCTTGAAGGAAGAAATTGGGAGAAGTTGGCAACTTACCCTGCACTTGCCAACATAACAGTGGTCAAATAATTCTACACCAATGCCAAACCACTAGGGGACTCTCATTTCATGGAGTACATGAGTGTTAAACTCGCTTTTAGTCGCATCAAAGACAACAAATTCAGTTTCACCGCTAATGTAGTAGAGGGATAACCAAGGATCAATCCAAGGACTCAACTATGATTAAGTCTAAAGTGTATGGTTAGAATCTTGTAATTATTTACTTACTAACAAACAAGGTGGGGTAAAGAAATTAAAAAGAAAAGAATAAAGAAATCAAATGAAAATAAATATGTTTTAAAAGAAAAGAAGAAAAATAGAATGTAAAACAGAAAGTAAAGAACAAAGACCTAAGCTAAATTGCAAAACAAGAACTCCAAGAGCAAATACAAATATAAAAGAAAGACTACAATGCCTTAAAATCAATCCTAAAAGCTACTAGATATGCAAAAACATCTTAACCTCTATTCACAAGAAATAACAAAAATAAAGGAACAAAGTAAGAAACACTAGTTAGAACAAAAATTAGAATCAAATCCATGTGGATCAGTGCAAAGAATGTGTGATCACTTTTCAGGAAGACATCTTGGGAAATTAAGCCCATCACAGGGTCTTAGAGTTCATTTGATGAACTCAAAATATGTGATCTTCCAATCAATTCACCAAACCAAAGTAAATCCAACTCTAACTTTTGTTTCTAACCAAAATCAGAAGTAAAAGCACAACCTAAACTACTAAACAGAACAAGTGTTGGATAAAAGTCACAAAGTTGAACTAAATTTGCTTGAAATGGTGTATCAAGTGATTGATTATTATACAGGAAGACATCCCGTTCATAATATGCCCACCTCGGGGTCTAAAGTTCTAATATAGAACTTAAAATGAATAACAATCAATTGATTTCCCAAAACAGAACAAATTCAATTCATGTTTATGATTTTTTACCAACTTTGAAACTGAAACACAATTAAACCTATTCTAATTAACACTCACAAACAGAAACTAAAACAATTAGAATATCTTTTCATTGATTGAAATCTTATCCATCTCGGGAAGACATCCCGTTCATTTACGCCCACCTCGGGGTCGTTTAACTCCAAAAAGGAATTTCAATATGCAGATTTACGAGTTCAAATCATTTTTTATCAAAACAACACAAGAACACAATCACATAAGAACAAAAGAACAAAAAAACAATCAACATAACAAAATAGTAAAGCACTTAACACATAGAAACATCAAAGAAAAACACATTTTATTAACAAGAAATCAAAAATACAAAAATACCAAACAAAAAGTGCAATCGAAGCCACCACGGGCTGTCACCACCGTGGTTGTGCGCTCCGAAAGCAAGGAAGATGAAAACCCTAGTCTAAAACTATAAAATGGAAAGTGTCTGTTCGAGAGTCTTTTTGTGAAAATCTGATCTATTTACATGGAAGAACCCCTTTATATAGGGTCTGAAAACGAAAGAGAAAATAAACGAGAAAAAGGAACCTTGCTTCACTTTGACGCTTCGTGCTTCATCCGACGTGGCAGCTCCGGTCAGCTCCTCTTCTTCTCCGGGCAGGATGAGGTCAGGGTCGCGAGCTTCCTGCTTCTCGAATGGTTGAGAGTGCTCTTTCTGCCAAAGTGGTTGTGCGCACAAGAGTTTTTCTCCAATGAATTGCTGGAATTGAGACCTCCAAAACAGCAGCTAAAACACAACGTTTCATTAATTGGCTTCTCCAAAACTATGCGTTTCATTTAGAATTCGGTCCAATGCATTCCATTTGCAGCCTTGGCACATCCAATTTAATTAAAGGCAGCAGCAGCCCACTTCTAATTGTAGCGGCACAGTGGCCCAATTTATAAAATCAGCACCAGCGTTGGCCCATTGCTTCCAATTAAATCCAATGATAGCAACCAATTCAGACTAGCGTTTCTACAGCAGCGGCGTTCCAAGGCCCAAGTGCATTTCAGCCCAATTCCAATGGTGGCAGTTGCTGATTTCTTCTTGTAGCAGCAACAGCGTTCTAGGGCCCAATCCATTTCTTTTTCATTCAGACCAACAAGGCTCATTGCAGAACGGCCCATCATACTTTTGTTGACCAAATTCAGCCCAGTTGACCAGGATTAATCTGTAATTAAAAACAATTAAGAGTAAGGGCTGATTAGCAATAAAGGCAAGGGCTATTTGGCAAATAAAAAATATTAAAATCAAAACTAAAGAACAAAACATGATTAAATTCCTAATTATTTAAAAACTCTACAAAATATACCTAAAACCTATTTTTAACTAAAATTTTACTAATCTACAAAATTAAAGAAAAATACTAAAACTAGCCTATTTCTAAACAATTAGGAAGAAAAATAAGCTATCCTAGACTCCTAAACACCTAAAAGAATGCAAATTTAGAGAGTTATCAATGAGTTATGTAAGGGGCAAGGTAATAAGGTATGACCTTGACACCATAAACAGGTTCCTAAATGTAGAATGGGTTGGAGAGCAGTGTCAATATGAACTGAATGTCCGTGAAGGCACTGATTTTGAAGACATGGAAAAAGTGTTGTGTGTGCCTGAAGGGCATTTCTATAGGAACCCTAGTGGAGCTGCTATCCACATAAAGAGGGGTAATCTTACACCTTTGGTGCAGTATTGGATGGCATTCACACATGCCAATGTGACCCCTTGCTCACATACTTCTGATGTTGTGTGCTGAGGAACATGAATATCAATATTGGCCAGGTGATAGCTGATGAAATAAAGTCATGTGCAGCAGCTACCAGCAACAAGGCACCTTTGGGCCACCCTTCTCTGATCACACAGTTGTGCCATGCGGTTGGGATTGATACTTCCACTCCACCTTTTGAGAGGCCTGGGAAGCCCATAGATGCAGCCTACTATAGGAAATATTTTGGAGGAGATGAGGCAGCTCAATCAGTGCCTCAAAGACACCCCAGGAGAGGAGCAGCCCAGGAGGATGCACCTGCTAATCACGTAGAGCCTTTCCAGATGAGGGACATGTATATGTCCATGATGAGGCCAGACTTGAGTCCATTCATTGAGGGCAGGTGGCCACAACTAAGATGATAGTGGGGTTGTATGATACACCTCCCGCACATAGGTGGACGATGGACGAGTTCCATAATGTGGTGGCATGGCCGCAGGTGTAGGCACAAGGTAGTGGAGTTGGAGCAGTTGAAGCTCTAGTCATGGAGGATGATGAGAATGATGATGATTTCGAGGATGCAAAGGCTGGAGAGGAGGATTACTCCGATGATAGTATGAGATGATCTGGCATCTACTGATGGATGCCAAATGCACTAGAGCAGGAGTTTTATTTTATGTTTTTGAATTTGTAACTTGAACTATATTTTCTTCTATTGAGTAGTATAGGGTAATATACTTGCTTGAACACTTTACCTGATGATGGTTTGACTTGTTGATTGCATGATGAGTGTGTTTGATGATGCTTGATGTGGATGATAATTGAGATTGCTTTACATGCTTATATACAAATGAAGTGTTCACAAACTGAGTGAACAGATGCATGATGATTTTATGATTGTGATAATGATGCTAAGCAGGGTGTATGATTATGATTGTGGAAATATTGAATTTATGAGTGAGGTTTTGAGCTTCAGAGTTTTTGTTGATATATTTGCTATCTACTTGAAAGCATGAGTGATTTTGCCTAAATCTTTATGATTGATTGAATTTCATGTTGATGTCATATAATCAAGGCCATTTTTTTGGAAGCCCTTACTTAGCCAAATTTTCATTCCAAAGTAAAGAGAACCATGTGTTCTACCCTTTTTGAACCTAAGCCTTAAACACTTTATGTGAAAACCTTGTTGAAAAATCTTTACCTTGAGTTAAGTTGAGAATAATTGAATGGTATTGATAAAGGTTCAAGTTTGGGGTTGTTGGAAGAATTGAAAGGCAAAGAAAATCATTGAGCTAGTGTGTTCGATGTAAAAAAGCATGAAAAAGATAGAAAAGAAAAGATAAGCATGAAAAGAAAAGCTCAATGCAAAAGAAAAGGGGAACGTTGGGAATGAGTGAGATTGGT